>VDFB02358134.1:80190733-80225998 GCA_007258455.2 Sequoia sempervirens | reverse complement strand
TTTCCTCTCTAACTCAGATATTTTCATTGTGGCTTTCATCTCTGGTGGTTTAGTCAAAGGAGTTGAGGTAGGAATGTTGGATAGAACCTATTCTAGGGAATTTTGGATGGCTGGATTCATCAATACTTTAGAAAGCTCAGTGGGGACATTCTACATATGCCAGGAGAATGCTTCTAGAAGTGAAATTGCAGGAATTGGTATTGTTGCTATTGCCAGGGAAAGTGATGTTGTCAGAGACATGGAAGCAGGGGAGAGTGGAGAAGTGGTGGCAGAGGAAGAGTCAATGGTTACAACTTGCACAGTGGGTGGAGAAGAGGTAAGGTGGACCGAGATATCCACCATAGGTAGAGAAGTGGCAACCATCACTTCAGAGGTAGGTAGAGGGGAAATAATAGTAGAGGTAGTGGGTGGAGATTTTGGTTGCTCAACCTCCATTTCCTCACCCTCATGAAGTGGATCTTCTCGAATGGTAGGAATTTCAGTGAAATTACCTGATCTCTTATGTTTCTTAGAAGGTTCTCCCTCTGAGGCCTTTCTCGCATACACCATAGGGTTGGGTTGTTTCTCAACAACTTCTTTTCTCTTTCTCGACCTGGTGGATGGAGGAGACTTTGAAGTCTCTCTTGATGGGGCAGCAGATGTCCCATTGTCTATTTCAATTGTTGGCTCATTCTTGAGCCCTTCATAGGTCAAAGTGACCCATTGCTACTTCAATTGGAAAATTTTCCCATCAATCCCAATCAATCAGTGGCAGTGCGAGATTGGTAATTTCATTTTACCAAGGGTCCACCACTATATTTTCATCTTCTGCTACTTGATCCAGTATGGGGAACATGTTGACCCTCTTTACGAAATATGCTATCATTGACATATAGTACCTCATTCACACTTCATGATCGTCTTTGAAATTATCCAAAAAGTCCTCAATGCTATGTAGATGGGAATATTTAGGTCCAAGTGCCTTCTTGAGTTTTTCATAGGGGAACATCCGTGGCTGGGTAGTGTGGAGCCTCAAATGGTATTCTACTAGTTCCTTTTCTGAATTATCAACACAATGAGAGGTATGGAGTTCATATAGTCCTTGGCTGAAGGAGAGAGGATAAGGAATCCTTTCCTTATGCTTTCCACTCAAAAGGGTGTTTGCATGCTATAGCTATTGAGAGAGTTCTAATAGTATTATTCAGTTGTTGGGATATCAGGGCAGCTTGTATGGTCTTTCTAAAAAGCCTTTAGCATGGATGTAGGTGAACTTTGGATACTGAATGAATAAGAAGGAAAACTATTTTAAGAATGCATTGGTACTGTGGGAGACTCTCCTCTTGAAGTCAACCCTGAGCAACTTGACAATATGACCTATGAAAGCATCGATAACTCTGCAGTAGTCCCTCTTGAAGTTTCTAAATTGTAGTTGAGTGTACTTATCATAGACTTTCAACTTCCTACCTGGTTCTTCATCTAGAGATCTGAATAAGCCTTTGTATTATGTCCTTTCAGCCAATGAATAGACCAAGTAAGATGTCATGTAAAATCTAGAGGTTTTATTTATAGCCATAATTTTCTTGTGGAAGTGATCACTGATTATCCTTGCCTAGTAAAACTTGGCTTCTCCTTAGAGAATCTCCTCAATGAAATACAACATCCATTCCTGGAAGTAGGCTGCAATTGGAATGCCCATTACTTTGCTTAGTAGGGTCACCAAATCATGGTAATCCTCATAAAAGTCATTATGAAAGAGCTCTTGGGGAACCTTTGCAATGCTGCCCCTCTTCTTCTTCAACCAATACTGATTAATAAGTATTTTACACTTGAGGGGGTCTTGAACCCACATAGTCTTGCCATCATCCATGGTTGGTAGTTCCATCTCCCCAAAGGTAGGGATATGAAAAGTCCTTGTTATTTCGTTAGCAGACATGTCAACCAACACATTTCATACTCTGTTTACTATGGTTTTGGTCTCCTCTTGATATGCTTCTCTATAGGCCATAACAAGCTCAAGGGCGACAAGGGTAGGAGGAAAGCCTACAACTTTATCCAACCCATTGCTTTTGATATTTATTTCATTCTCTATTTTAGGGTTGATTCAGACTCTCTGCTTGAATTCATCAATGTCTATATGTTTGTTGTTTGCATCATAGTCCTCCTTCTAGGTTGAGGTGACTTTGGAGTTTAGCGGTTCCCTGTGGAACTTGTACTTCATCTGATCTTTTCCATCCTTTCCATGGGGTGCCTTATTTTTCTTTCCTTTTCCTTTCTCCATGGCCACTCCCAAAGGTCTTGCACCTGATTCCATATATCTTGTGGGAAAAAGGGAGGTGAGCACAATCAAGCATGAAAATATATAAACGTCAGCCTAGATCTTATGAATGGAGTTAGATCAAATAATTTATCATTTGAGAAATGTAACATATCATTAAAATTACATTAACATTCTATAGGATGGAGCTTGAAGAATTCGGGCCCCAAGGGTTAGACTTCCCTGGGCTGTTGGCTGTTTCAGATCTACTGTAGGAGGGACGATAATTAGGGCACAACAACTTGCCTATCTCGACCCACCTTCGTGCTTAATAAATTTGAAGGGTTTATTGAGGAAAGTGCCCCATTTCACCATGTGGGTCGAAGTCAATTTGTCAATTGGAGGGAATTTGGATCATCTTTTGGGTGATCGAGATAAAAAAGGAGCTCTGCTATTAAAGACGACTTTGGTAGGATGACATTCTGGGGACAAAGTTCCACTGGCAAGACCCATAGCTCTAAAAGGTGGTAGTAGAGTTTCTATTGCTCGAGCATCATTCACTTATCTCTAGGCACTTTGGGTTTGAGGAGGCAGAAATTCACTAGATGTTTGCCACTTAAGTCGGCAGATTTCAGGCAGCGGTCCGGTGGAGGCAACCTATGGAATCAGGTTTGGATGAAGAAAAGGCCACTTACCTTGTGTTTACCTTGTCATTTGAAAGTTTTGTAGCAAGGCAAGGTTGAGTTTCAAGTCACGAGAGGACGAGGGAAATTTTCCCTAAAGTTACGATGGTGATGGGATAGAGTCTTGATCATGGAGGTCTGCGGGAGACAACCCGATGAAGGTTTGGAACTTGGCTATTTTCACTTTGCATTCAAACATTTGTCATGGAACCAGGACCTGAATGATGAAAGGATGCTACTTAGAAGCCATAAGAGATGATGTTGTCACCATAGCAACTCACAGACGAAGGTTCACTAGCTGAGACCTGAAGGGTGTTTTGCATATGGTCATTATAGGGTCTGAAATGAAGGTAGTTGGTGAAGATAGGTTTGGGACTTGACAATCAGAGGGAAATAGCACAAAAGCTTCTTGAGACATCGAGATCGACATAGTGACCTGTGGATGAAAGCCCAAAGGATGGGACTTGAGATGGCCATGATTTAAGATTTTGTGAGAGTTTACATCTTATAAGGAAATTTGAAGGACAAGGTCTGAAGCATCAGAAGACTGAGACCAGAATTCCATTTGAAATGATGGATTGTGAGTGGTGCCCTGGGGATGGAGTCCCATGGGCATGGACCCATGCATTTTTGTTGGACTTAGTTTTAGTTTGGATAATTTTTTTCAAGTTTTAATGGTGATTGGATAGAGTCCTCCCATGTTGGCGGGCCCAAAAGATAGGTTCGCTATTTGCAATTTTGGTTTAGTTTTCTAATGGTGGTGATGATAATTGGAGATCATGGGTTCAAAGGATGCAAAAGATCTGGTTCATGGACAACGGTCGGGAGCTCAGGTTCCACAACTGATTTGTGAGCCAAGTCTGTAGTTTCTCAAGATTCAAGCAGATGGGTTTTGTGTGCCTTGTTTTTCTCTATCTAGTTCATGTGTTTTTCTACCTTTTAATTTATCCATTTTACCATAAATCAAGGAAAAACCAAAAATGGGGTGTGGGCAGAAAACTCACCTCAGGAATCTGATGGAGGCACTCAAATTAGCTAGCAAATATGTTGAATAGGCAATGGCACTCGTCGGGCTCAGAGGAAGTGCAAGGAGATAGCTTTGGATCATTTTGACCTCTTTTTTCTCAATTGAAAAAGTGATAATGATATCTCAAATTCACCTATTTATAGAAGTTAAGGCATTTAATACCCCTATTTAATGTAGGTATGGTAGGTCAAAAAGTTGGTGATGCATCAAATTTTCAAAAGCGACCACAAGAGGGGCAAAGTTCGTAGGGAAGATAGATGTGGGTTGCTCAGAAGACGCTGGAGGGATTGAGTTTTGATGGGTGGGTGACAATAGGCTGATGGCCATTTGAAAGTTCAGTGATGAATCGATGGTGAGGATAACTCCAAAACTTGATGGGAAGAAAGCCGCTAGATGAAAGTTGTTTGAGACAAGGCAATGAGGTGATGAAAATCCAAGAGGAGCAACCTACCAAGGTGGGTTTGGTGAGGTTCATGGATGCAAGTTTCAAAACACTAACGAAAAAAAATAGTGGTATTCCATAAGGACTAAGGACTTAGAAAATTTGATGGGGGAAAAATATGGTTGCCTTAAGATGATTTCTTTGGAACTCATTGACCATTTTGAGCACCAAAATAGGGGGCACTCAAAATGAGGGGGTAATAGAAGTGACCCAGAGAGGTGAAGGAAAGAGAGGGTCCTCATTCCGAACAGGGCATGTGTGCTGAAGGCACAACAAAGATAGCATTAATGGTGGTAGGGACATGGATATGAAAAAGTGGGATTCAACATGTGTTAATTTAGTAGATGGTTGATGCAAGGGTGGATCGATTAATACAATAATGAGACATTGCAAGGAGGATGTTGAATAGATGGGGGATGGCACAAATTTTTTGGACATGCTACAAGCTCAACAAGAGAGAACTAGAGTAGTGAAATATTTATATGAGTTAGTGGTACTAGAAGATCAAAGAGCTTCTATTTTTTTAGAGAGTAACAAGTCAAGTAGGACAATGCTTGGGAGAACAAGGCCATTAGTTAGGATGGGTCTATCATAGTCTCATGGTCCACCACCACCTCAAGGGATACCACCATCACTAGGAGAGGAGTATTAGGATCACCAAAACCTTTAGAGGGTGGGAGAATAAGAAAATTTTTAATTATAGATTATATTCCTGTGAGCTCTTATGTATATGACACATGATCTTTATTATACAAATATTTGGTGACATACTATATGATGTGTTTTATGATATATGCATATTATAGATACATGGGAAATTAATGTTTATGGATGCCTTATAGTTATGTTTTATGGATGTTATGGATGCATATGATTATGTTTATGTTTGTGGATGTTATCAATGTATATGATGTTTATGTTTATGGATGTTATGGAAGTATATGATGTTTATTCTTAAGGATGTTATGAATGTAAGTGATGTTTATGCTTATGGATGCATATGATGTAAAATATTATGGATGTTTATAGATGCATATGGTACTTATAGGTGTTATGATTTATGAAAAAAGTGTGATTTATTAGGAAATTTCTTAGATGGTGATGTATGATTATGGATATGTTATGATGTGATTGATGTGTGATGGTATATATAATGGGTGTATTTGTGTGAAATGATTATTATTATGAGATACCTTAATTGTGGGTGGATGCAAGTTATGTATGATGGTTGTGAATGTAATGGATGATGATCCTTGTTGTTATTATTATTATTATTATTTTAGTCATGATACAAAGTGAGAAGAAGGGGGATGGAAAAAGTGGAAGGTTATGTGTTAGGATGGGATGAGATAGGTGGGGGAAATAAATTAAATCATTAGGGGGGAATTATGGATTGATCATGGTGTAGATGGGGGAATGATTCAAGCTATCTATTCAATTCATGTATAATAATTATGAATTGGGGGATAGATGGATGGGTGGGGTAGGTTATGTTGACATGCAAAGAACAATCCTAGTTTTTGATATAGCAAAGGGATTATACACAAGGGTACAAGAACCAAGGTGATAAGGTAACATTTGCATGGAATTATCTCAAACAATAGGTTGTACTAGTACACATAAGACATGATAAAACCTTGTGGGTTCATGTGAGGAAGTGAATATAAGCATAAGGAAATCCTTGTGCTCACAAGGCATTGGCTTTGCTTTGGTGGGTCTATGTAAATACTATTTTTTATATAGGTAGGAATCCCTACACACAAGGTTAAAATCATCCTTGGTGGGTCATGAAAAGAACAATAAGAAGGGATGGGCCTTTACACATAGTCATTGCTCACTTTGGTGAGTCATGCAAGGGGAAAAATAATTAACACAAAAAAAAATATCATGTCCTAGTGTATACCAATCAAAACACACCAAGATATAGAAATATCAAGGTGGCCTTGAGTAGGAATAGTATGAGAAAAAAGATAAATCAAAACAAAAGACTAAATGAAAAACAACAAGTGCAACCATCACATCTCTTGCCAAATTAGGATAAATGATGAAGGATGAGATTAAGTTTGATGTGGGAAGCATGCATCCCTAAAGGCATGATTTTATGTAGATGAGGTTGATGAGAAATAGTTATGGGGACTACATGTTACCTAAAATTTGATCTTGAGTGTCATTTGTGATTGTTGTGTGATGTTGATGTATGGTTTATTAGTTTGAAATGTGGCTTGTGTTATGTATGTGGTCAAGTATAGGAAAGTTTAGTGTCATGAGATAATATCAATATCATGGAATAAGCTCAATGTAATGGGATGAAACTCCAAGGTATATGATTACATTCCAACTTGTTGAAATTTTATCTCAATCTTACACTATCCACTTATGTGAGTTCTTGTGCCATATGTATGGTCATTCAAATAAGGACACAATTTGTAATTACTATGCATGTTGGTCTAAATGATCTATCTCATATGTATGGCCATTCAAATAAGGACATAGTTTGTAATTACTATTCATGTTGTTCATAAATGATCTATCCCATAAACAAGGATTAGGTATTTCATTTTAAAATTAAATAATAGATATGTGGTGGATGGAGACTAATGGGAAAATTAAGGTTGTGAGGGAAATAAGGGTTCAAGGGGGATGGAGGTGTGAGGATTTTTCACTTTTCATGGTATAAAAATATCCCTTGTTTCTTCATCCTCCATGACAATCTCAAATGAAAATCCTATTAAAAGGCATGAATTGGAAGATTATCACTAGGTAATTATGCCTGATCAAGGGAGCAAGTGCTAGAATTAGAAGAATCAAAGTTCTATAGCTTAGGTCCTAGGTTGGGTGATGAGTGAATTTTGAAAAAAATTTCCTATGGAATTGGCTAAATTCTAAGTGGTTATGGTGCACTTGTTGGGATATGGGGTGAGGTAGGAGATTTCAAAACTATTAATACAAGAACTACTCTTAGTGATGCATGTTATCAAGTCAAAACTCATGGAGATCTCATGGAAAAAGGTATCAATTCAATGGATACTTAGGATTTGATAAAGGTGGATAAATGGTTTGATTTAAAAGGGTATGGTGGGGGTGAGAAATACTTAACAAGTAGTGGAGGAAAGTGAAATGAACTTATGAAATTATGTGGATGTGGTGGATTAGTAAGTGTACATGGTAGAGTTAGAGTCAAGCTCCAAATTATTATAAAAATATTTAATATTATTTCTAGGAATGCATCCTCATGGAGATGCAATGATACCTTAGAGTGTAGTGGATGTGATCGGAAAACATGAGAATATTATGAAGGTAAAATAGGGATGGTGAGATGAAATATGACATGTAATGAGATCAATAGTCATGATAGGTGTCTAGGATGGGGTATTATGAAGTAGAGTTAATGAATGTCTAGTAGGGGTTGCGATATTAGAAAAAGGGATCTATGTCTTAAATCACACTTCTTACAATATGACAATGGGGGAAGGATTAAAAGTTATCTCAACACCCACTTGGCTACAAACCTCAATGGAAGAGCCAAAATGGTGGATCAAGGATTTAATCCTTTGTATGGGGATGATATTGGTATAATTAATTGATTGAATTTGATGATTCAATGATGTTCCTCAATTATTTATGAAAGTGCAAAAAATTGTTGAGATTTATAGAAAACATAGAATAAATAAACAAAAATAGAGTTTAGAATAATAGAGGGTAGACACAAAAGAACTTGGCATATAAATTTGGGCTTGAAATAGTTGGACAGGGGCACTGGGTAACATCTACTCAAGATCTGATTTCACACTCATGTTGCTCCTACTTTGTGTGCTCTTCTCTCCTGGACTCACTATCAGAACTTTTCCTTTTGCTGATAAAATCCACTTTCCTTGGTTTGATGACTTTGTATGGATTGAATGCATGATGAGCAATTAGGTATTTAATCTTCCTCTAATTTAGTTCAAATTTGTAACTTGCACACATGAAAGAGGGGGAAGGGTTGTTTTGTATTGGGGTTTGCCTAAGTCAACCCCATTTTTGGTATTCCTACATCCATAATGGCTATGATGATGTAAAAGAGATTATCCTTGGTTGGAAAAAGTCTAAATGATAAATAAGTGATAAATTAAAAATGATTGTAACTCACCACTCAAATCTACATTCCTTGATGGACTAAAGTCATACACTCATCACCTTCAAGGAGAAATTGATGCTTGATTTGGAGTCCTACACGTGCTATTACTCACAAAAAAAAATAACATAAAACATGAAAATATTTGGCATGGCTAACATGATGCTTGATTGAAATAAATATTATTGTAATTCAGCTAATTCTATTCTTTATTGCTCTTAGGATGCTTAATAATAATCTCATTTGCTTTCTCCAACATGCGAGGATTAAAATGGTGAAAATTATTTGTATTTATATGCAATTATTTTAATTTTCCAAAAATTAAATACCTATAGTCAACAAATAATTTTGGATTTTCAAATATTAAAATGTTGACATTGACATTTAAATTTTAGCCAAAATGGGCTAGACAAGGGAAATGGGTGCCCTAGTGCAAACCCATCCTTTTTGGGGCCTTAAACATTGATATTAAATATTAAATGTTTATTTTTAATCTCATCTTTTAATTTTACAACGATATTTTATAAATGGGCATATTAAATGTATAATTAGGTCCAAGCACATAGGGCGAGCTAAACCTAGTGTGAAATTGTCACTTGGGTGATAATTTTCAATGCTATATGGGTAATCGTAAGTGGTAGGGTGGGTGTTAATATCCTAGTAGGTGGTGGATAAGGCTATTACAAATGGAATCTATAAATAGGTTTTCACCAAGGTACCTACCCAAGGCAACACCGAAGTGGTTTTCACCATTGGATGGATTATTTCTCTTTACTATTTATTTATATTTATATTTATTTTTGTATTTTTTGACTTCTTGGGTATTCTAAGGATTAGAAATAGAAAATTTTGAGGTGGATGATATTCATAGGTTCTTCAAGGGGCCATCCCTCTGGTATAGCAAGTTGATACATCCTTGATCTATACTTGGTTTATATAACAATGAAAGGTTCTAGCCAATTTGGTTCAAACTTGCCCTTATTTTATTGGTCTAGGAGATTCCTTTGATTTTCTCCTCATAATTCCTTTTTTATATCTCATATTAGTATGTACTATTTTATTGAGATATTTATTTATGCTTTAGATAATTTCAATGCTTACCTTATCTTTTGGTGACAAATTTTAACCAAAATTCTATCACATCAAGTGTGTTGGGACTTAATTTAAATGTCATTTAATTTTTTTCTTGAGTCCCTTGCTTTTGTGTCTTAGTAGTTTTGTGACCCATTGTTGATAATAGATATGATAAAGTTCAAATGAACCATCTTTATTTATTGTGCCTCTGAATGTTGTATTAATTCTCCCATTTTCATGTCTTAGTCAAATAGCCTAGTTAAACATCCAAAATTGGTTAAGTATGGAGTTTTTTGGTATGCCAACTTTTTAGTGTTCCTCATGCCTACATGCTTTCACTATTGGCATTGACTCCCAATTCTTACCCTTATAAAAGTGGCTAAGTGCTAATATTTTTGACCTTTTAGGTTGTTGTTGTTTCCTTTACCTCCCTACCATCTCCTTATTCTCCTCGATCCCCGAAGTCTAAAGCCTAAAATTCCTAAGTGTTCCTCTTGTCAAATTTTTGAGTTGTTAGTGACCCCATTGCTCTTATTCCTTCCCATATTATTTCAATGTTCCAATTCCTTGATCTCCTCCATTCAAAATTTTCCCACATCTTTTGAAGATCAAAGTTTTGGCATCTCCCTTACTTTTCTGCCTATTTCAAGGTTTCTCACTTCCCTAACCTTGAATTCTAAGACCCTAAATAATTAAGTGTTGATCCATCAAAATTTTAGGTCATCAACTTCTTTCTTTCCTTTGTTCATTTTAGGCATGCCTCCCTCCATCTTCTTGATCCCTGAAACCTCATTAAGGTCTTTGTAAAAAAACATGCCTTCAACTTATTGGAGTTTCAAATATTGAAATATGCCCCTTAATTTTTTTTCTTGATTTTTAATATCAATTACAATTGCAAAACACACTTGTTAAAGTTAGCTCCAAAACCAAACGATGCAAAATAGTAACTCTAACCAAGAATGCACCCTAAGACCACTAAAGAAGGAGGGGTGGGCATATGGTCAGAGGATCCCTAGGATCTAAGTAACTCAAAATATGAAACTGATTACAACTATAAGCGAAAAGATAATACTCAATGCCAAGAATTTTCACCAAGATCCTTGGAAGGTGAGGTGATAGCATATGGAGGAGTACTTATTACAAAAATGAAATAAAATTAGGTGGTGAAATAGCCATAAAATATTTACACACAACTGCCAATTTAGTGGGGGGAAAGAATTACAAAACAAACTAATTCATCCACTGTGGCAGACATCCACTCGTGAGTGGGAATTCACCACTTTTCAGTGGGTACAAAGAGAGATTAACAAGTTATTTTTCCACATTGGCGGTAAAACATCCAGGGGTTACAATGTTTGAATTAAAACATAAAGTAAATGCTGAAATAAGAATGACTAGAACAATACTACTATTACTAATATTTACAATGAGCTTATTGCAATGAATTTACAATAGAAATCTGCTCCAAACTTCTACAAGAATTATACTATACTTCTGATCACAAATGTGAGTTGAAAGACCAAAGAAATATAGCATGAAAAGAGAATAACTAGGTATGATATTAAGACCAACAAACTGAGATAATCAAACCAACAACTTAAACTTCCCTTAAATTTTTCATATCATCATCTAAAATGCTTTTATTCCCTCCAAAATGAATGCACATGAAACTAGAAGCATATATTTCCAAGAATTATAGCATAACATGGAATGAGTCAAGTCTAATATGAAATGCCATCAATTGAAAATACAAACCAACAAATTGTACATCAATGAAATACTGATAACTCTTTCAAATTACCTCTGAATGAGTTGAAATGAAGTACAATGGCTCTCAAGAAGGATGGCACCCAACTTGCAATGATTAACAACATCAAAATACCTTCAATTATTTGACACAAACTCCAATGCTCTCTTGAGTGGTACAACCTGGCTGGGAGGGGCAATTTTGCATTATAAAATTAAATACTTTGAATTAAATTTTTCTCTTCTATAGGAAGGGGTTCCCATGTACTAGGAATCAATTTCTTTAATACCCAGAAGCACATAAAAATCATACAAAAAACTATTAATGAAAACCTCATTTAGCCATGATATGACCAACAACACAATTCTAAAAATTAATTATCAAAAACTAAAAAATGTTCAACTTTGAAGCTCAATGTGCACTTCTGGATGAAGCACACTCTCAATCCACCATCTAGGGAACCATAGTTTCAGGTCCAAAGAATGGAGTAAATTTTCTAAGCTTTCCCTTAGTCAAATTTTGAATTTCAAACCAGCAGCATAAAGATATCATAAACCAAAGATGATCAAATGCTGGAGAAAAGCTTGCTTTTATAACTTTTGAGGTGAATTTTTAGCTTCCATATTTTCACCTCCCAAAATGGATGCCCCTTTTCACTTTTGAGATATTTTAATTTTTAAAAACACTATATTTCTCCTCAATATGGCGTCCCACTTCAAGGAATAAAATAATATTAGAAAATATTAAATATTTATTTCATGAAGTGTCCCCCCTTCATGTCCACCTTTTAAAAAAACTTAAGTTAATGCACTAGGCCAAGGGGTCAACTTGAAATTAAAACATTAATGCCTTGAAATATACTATTTCTCCAAAAAATTACTCTTCTAAAGCTAAAACTAGAATAACTCAACTACTCCAACAAAAGAACTCATTGAAGTATTTCCAATTGGACCACTGCCAAAACTAGACTTATTAAAAATAGCCAATGCCAAAAATAGTAAGTTCACTTCAAAACCATTAGAAATCCAAATTGAACAACCAAACTACAAAGGATTGAACTACTGCTAAGCAAATACTGCCAAAATATAGACTTGCTAAAAATAGAGAACTACTATAAATAGTAAGTCTGTACAACATCCTCTGAATACCAACTGAGCAGTATTTGAAAGAGGAAACCCTAATTTTCTACTTCAACTTAGCCTACGGATTTCCGAAAATAGGCTAAATCCAAATGAAGAGCGTAGGGATAAAATGGGGAAATTACAAATATATTTCTCCCTATATACCATTTTAGGATATGGTATGAGTCCTTCCTAACCCTTGATCCTTGATTCATTCCCTCCACTCATTGCAATTTCTTATGTTATTTTATTATACTTTTGAGTTTTCACCTACCTTCCATCCATTCCTTGTTCCTTGAAGCTTCACAATTCATTGAAGGTTTAACTTTTAGTATCTCTCTTCCATTCCTCCTCTTTTGGCATGAAGTATGTGGTAAGTCTAAGGCTTGATCCTTTATGGCTTACTTGTTCCTTTGTTGTGGGTTCATTATTTTTAATGCTAAGTCCTCTAGTGGTTCAATAAAGTGTAAAGCATTATTTCAGGGGCACCTAATGACATGTTCCTCTTCCACTTGCTTCAACAACTCACATTAATTATGTTGTTTTACCTAGCTACCAAAAGTAAATGAAAATGTCCTTCTTCAATCTAGAATGCCTATTTTTAGGTGGGATTTACCCTTAACCATGGATTTTGAATGTGTTACAATGCAGCAATTAGGGTTTGATGCCTTGCAAATATTAAGACATGATTTATTATCATTTTTGAAGGAGGTTGGTTTTAATGGTGGTTCACTAGATGCAAAATATTTTCTTGTATATTTTAGGGAAACCATTGATGCTAGATCTAAAATGCTTACAGATTGTAGACTTGCAAAATAGAAGAAGACTAGTATTGTAAGCATATTTTGTTGCAAAATGTCTCCATGGCACTAATTATGTATTCATGAAGGCTTCTTAGTCATAAATAGGGATTTTCCTTTTCCACATTTATTGAAATGAATTTAATACTTGGTTAGATAAATGTAACAATATTTTGAAAATATTGCAAGGATTGTAATGATATTTCTCACTTTATGTATGGATATATGTAGTTTTATTCTAGATTAATAAGTATGTTTTTTGAAATATTTAATGATCATTCTTGTATGCAAATAAATATCTCCATGTTCTTATTTTCCAAATTTTTCTGTTCTCATTATGCTACACATTAGTTTCTCAATAGATAGGCACTAGTCTAGAACCATGCACGAATCTCACACCATTAAACAAAACATAAACCAATGGTGTAGAAGTAGGAGTAGTGTGTAATCACAAGTTTGTAATATAACTAGGGTTTTATTATTAAGTGAACACTTAATATATATATTTTTATGTGAGTCATGCTTGCATAGTTATATCATCTATCTAGGGGTTTTGAGGCAGCCAATTGTTCTTGGTTTAGTGACATTCTTTGAAACCAAGACATCAAGCTGGGTTTGGTTGTAATTATTTTATTACTCTTAATTTTATGTGATTTCAATACCGATTAAGGTATAACCCTAGTTTATATTCTAAGCTAAGCTCAAAGTGTAGGAAATATAGCCCACTCATTGAGTTGGCATTCAACCCCTCCACAATTTGTTGATGAGATAATTTCACTTGCATGACAACAAACTTGGTCTAGTGAGTTCGATTTGGTCATAAGAAGTGGAGCAATGATTTTGGGACCTAAAAAAATGTATAACAAATTAAAATTATTTCTAAATTGCATCATATTAGGGGAATGTGACTAATCCTTAATTTTAGTATTTAGCAAGTTAAATTAAGGACCAATCTATTCAAAGTGTGCAATTTTGTTTTGTAAAATTAGTTTTACGTGATTGACCATATGAATTCACATTCAAATTAAATGAGTATGGTAACATAGTGAGAGGATAGAATATTTAAGATAATGAAAATGTATTGAAATCTTATACCTTTCACTACTTTAATCCATTAGATTGAGCTAGAAGTGGAGGCGCCTTCTCCACTTGATTTTCTCCTTTTTGATGAATGTTGAATGGTGGAATGTGGTTGCTTATGGCAGTATCATAATGCTATGATGGAGGTATATTGGATAGAAGATAGGATATGTAGTTAGGATGATAGAAAATGTTTAAAATGAGAGCAAGTACCTTCACATATAGATTCTTGATGGTAAAAAATGGAGGGTCAAGATGCCATGTCTAATAGATGACTAGGACTGAGTGAGGGCGAGGACATGAATTGAAGACTTAGCTTAAGTGTCACAATAAGAATGGAGGTGTAAGAGTTAGGCATGCTCACATGTGTGAGCATACATGGTGAATCTCATGAAAGGGACAAGGGAAGTCATGTGGCTACTTTATGATACCAATATAATAACCCTCCTTTGACCACTAAATTATGAAATATATTTTCCTCTAATAAGAATCTATAAAGTACCAACCTACCTTATTTTTCATGAGATTTGAAATATGTAAAAACTCTAAAAAGTTTGAAAAACTATGGCATGTAGAGAAAGTTAATGAAAAACAATAAATTTGCAATAAATTTCTAAAAAATGATCATAGTAAGCTAAAAAAATTATTGTAGCTTCCTTGGATATATTACTAAACCCTAAAAAATCATGATCAAATTAATAATTTTTTGTGTGGTAATAACAAAATTCTTTGCCCAAATTTCCACTTTGATACCATTATTAGTTTCTTGAAAATAAAATAAATTATCATACCACTTTGAGGGGGTGATCTCTAAAAATAAAAGTATGAGAATATGAATTTAATATATCAACTTATGATGGTATGGGAGGTACTTTTCCTTCATTATTTATAAACATAATTAGGTAGGGATGCACCCCTTCATCCTAATTAGGTTGGCCTTAGGAGTTAAATAGAGATAATAAATGTGAATTTAATCTTAATCATGTCACAAGTACTTAGCCTTAGTACACTTGGGAGGTAAATATTAGGGACATATCAAGAAACTTCTAGAAACATTAGTAACAACCATGAAACATGAAACATAAAAGTGAAATAAGGCATAAATGAAAAGAATGAAAGCTAAAATATAGGAAAATGTAAAAGGAAAAAGTAGCCTCATACACTTGACCAACAACACATAACCTTGTGTGTAGCTCCTTAAACCATGTGCATAGTGTTTGGAGCGATGTCACACAACATAGAAATCATTACTTGGATTGTACTCAACCCTTTATAGTATGTACCCTTACACAACATAAGTATCATACCACATAACTTTACTAATAATTTTATTTATGTTTCATATTGCACTTGCATCACTATGTGTTAGTTCACACATGGTGCATAGTTGAGAACTTAGCATAAAATATTGCACAAAGTATTAGAGTAGTATGAAATAATATAGCATTCCTAACACAACACGTATCTAGAATCGTCAACATTAAAAGGTGAAGTGTAACACATAGAATACCAAATAAATTAACTTTCATAATAACCTTCTCTTTCATGATTATGTGAATAAGAAATGTGTATATAACATGATAGATAAGTAAACATTAGATAGATGGATATGAGAAAATATATATCCATAAAATTAATAAAATAGTATGTTCTAGTTCTCATATTCTTATTTATATAGACCTCTTGTCTACATATTGATTTTTCCCACATACAACACATCTAGGTCCTAAAATAGAGCATTGATCCTCAAACCACTTAAGATTTGGATAATTGGTACCAAAGTAGTTCATCTTCTATGTCCTACCAAAATGATATAAACCAATTTTTAGCTCTATCAATCAAGGTAACACCAAATGTATTCAACAATATAGCATCACTTATTATGTAAGCTAATACAAGGACATAAATGTTTAACACATAAATATACATCTTTACCACTAAATGACTATCATAGTGTGTGAAGAAAATGTGCAACAAAGAGTAATACATTATGAAACAAAAAGTTGTCAACCACATCAGGGGAAGATAAATAAATGCCAATATGCTTATTGAATTGTAGAAACCTAAAATCGACCATACCTAACCATACTTTATTTTACCTTATTCTAGAAATTAATTTAGCAATGACCTTTATCCAACATTATCCTAACTAATTAATTAAATATATACATTTTTTATTTAATTAACTTATCCATTACCCTTATCCCTCACCTTAATCAAAGAAAAAATACAATTGGAATCCAACATTGAATAACCAAACCTTTCTAATTTTTTCCTAACATGTGTAGACCTCCTCAATTGTTGAGGTAGAGGTTCTTCTTATTCTTTATAATTCTTAGAGCTTCTAGAGATCTTCTCATTATTAGGTCCAATAAGAGTGTTTAGTTCACCTCTCAACAAAGTAGGTGGCACTTGAACTACTTCCTTAATATGTTTCTCCTCTTTCTCTGGTTGTAACTCAACAATGGAAGATTTCATCTCTAAAAAAATACACTTTTGTTATAGAGAACCTTTTGGGCCATTGGATCCAAAATATTGTACCCATTAAAAATGACACCATAGCTGATAAAGATGCACTTCATTGCTTTTTTCTCTAACTTAGACATATTCTCATTCAAAACATGAGAATAAGCTTCACAACCAAATACTATGAGATATCTCATTGGAGGGTTTTTATTAGACCATGCCTCCATAGGTGTCTTTTTTGCAAGTATGATGGTGCTTTCATTGATTTCAACAAGTTGGTGTTTTCATAAATTTCAACTATGTGTTGAGGAATATTTTTGCATGATGAAGATGTCAAGGATATTGAGAAAATTGTGAAAATGAGGGAAATAATTTGTTGTAGTTGTTGCTTGTATAGTTGAGATATTGAGGAAGTGTTGTGAGTACATGGAGGTATCTTTATGTTACAATGTTTGGAAATGTGTTGGAATGGAGTAATATATTGAGATGGTGTCTCTGGTGCTTGGTTTCCAAGTGTTTTTTAGAAAATTTAATAAACATAGAAAATAGTGTTGTGCAATTGTTTAGAATGTGCTCTAAGATGTGCTCCACATTTCTTCTATGTTGATGCTATGCCTATGTATATCTAATATGGTGTTTAAGGTTGTTATTAGTTTCTATTTATAGAGTTTGGGTTTTTGAATTGCTGTGCAAAGTGAGATGTGTTCACCAGTGTGTGAACTAGGTTTTAAGTGGTGTTTGTTGTTGTCTGGGAGAAATTTATTTTCTTTGCATTTATTCATAATTTGGTTTCAGGTTGTGCAGATATGAGAAGTTGCTTATATTGTTTATATCTTTCAAAATTCAAGTTTTCTCTTGATTTAGTATAGTATAGTGTGTGTTTCATGTGTCAGTGTGCATATAAGGTTAATTGGATGTTCTAGGTTGAAGTATTTATATTATGTGAGTTTGGATAAATATTTTGTTCAATCTTAGGTGGTTTTTGGGTTGTTCTAGATCATATAAAAGATATTTGTGTGGTTTGTGTGTTGTCTTGATCAAACAAGAAGTGTGTATTTAATAGTTTTATGGTGTTTAGCATGGGCAATGGCCGAACTAGTGTTAACACTACATGCAAAGCCTTTCAAAGTTTGTGGAAGTGTGTTGAGGAATGGTAGGAAAAATTTGGGTCCTAAGGGTTTGTATGGGTCACCTTTATTCCTATCCACTGTGCGAATGTTTGGGTGCCGACCTAATTTGAAATTGTAAATGTAAAGGTTGTGTTTCCAACCTTGGAGAATGTTTTGAAGGTTGAGGATGGTATAAATAAGAGTGATGTTGTTGGAAGATGTCAATATAGATGTGAGATAGATGGGAGTGAGGAATGTGATGTGAATTGTCAAAGTATAGATGTGAATTTAAGCAAAGTAGTGCGAACTTCAAAGTGTTGGACTTCTGAAGGTAGTGAGATGAAGGAATTTGTAATCTTTCAAAAAAGGATGTGAAATTTTTGGAGAAATTATGGTGGATTCCCTATTGAATTGAGATAGTGTTCTTTGTGTAACTTTTCTTTTCTATCTTCTTTTTATGTTCTAAGCAGTGAGCCTTGTTGGACAATGTGTCCTATTCTGGTAGTGAGCCCTTGTACTAGTTTTGGAATTACTTATATTGTGAGCTAATCCTCACTGTGATTTTTCCATCATTGGATTTTCCACATAAATGTGGTATTCTCTTATGTATGGTGTTGTTTCAATTTCTATTATCTATATTTCATGATTAATCACTTTAACAGAATAAGGGATTAATAAATGCTTGTGGATCTGATTAATATTGAGGCTTTTAATTTGATACAACTAATTCACCCCCCTCTCAATTTTCTTTTTCATTCAAAAATTGGCATTAGAGAAAGGTTACTTGGATAAGAGCTTAACCACTTAAGATAGATCCAATATGGAAAACAAGTTAGATTGCCCTAGATTTGATGGCATAGATATGCATTCTAGAAGACAAAGATGAAAGGATATCTAGCATCTCATGGATATAAGATTGAAAAGGAAATAAAGAATCAATATGCTACACTTGCGATGGTCCAAGCACAAGTGATGAGATCAAGGTGTTAGATTGGCGGTTGCCATTGCACCAAAATATCGACCTCTCAATGCCCGATACAACCTCTAGTTTTATGTAAGATCCACAAGAGGTAGTTAAGCCATGTCACAAACCCAAGTGCCATTATGGACAAGGAAGACCAAGTGACACACAATCTTGCAACAATCCCCCCCCCAAAGCATAAGTGAGGGTTTTGAACCTATGACATCAGCTTTGATACCAATTGTTACATTGGTGGTTGTCGTTGCTACAAAATATTGACCTCTCAATGCTCAATACAACCACCAAATTTATGTAAGATCCACAGGAGGTGGTTAAGACATGCTACAAAATTAAGTGTCGTGCTGGACAAGGAATACCAAGGGAAACACCTTGCAACACAAGGCACATGAATTAAATGCTAAGGAAAGATTTATTCTTGTGAATAGTCTTTCAAATTTTGAATTGGTAAAAGTTATGAATATTAAGATTGATAAAGAAGCTTGGGATAAACTTGAGAGAATTTATGAAGGAGATGATAATGTTAAATAAGAAAAGTTTCAGAATATGAAGGAACAATTTGAGACCTTGTGAATGTCAGAAGATGAAACAATTACAACCTACATGCAGAGAGTTGATGAGTTGGTAAGTGTTATGAGAGACCATCTTGGTGCACAAGTCAAAGAACCTAGGGTGGTAAATGAAGTTCTCATATCTCTTCTTGATTCTTACAATGAAAAGGTATCTATTATTGACGAAGTTGCAAATTTTAATACTTATTCTAGAGATCAGTTGCTTGGTACACTAACTTCATTTGAAATGAGAAAAAATGGTTTGAAAAATGGTACAAAAGTGGAGACTGCTTTCAAGGCTAGAAAATTAGAAAAGGTTGAAGATTTAGATGGAGAAGATCTTAATGATGTGGAAGTTAACTTTGTAAGAAGGATGAAAAATGGCACTAGTAAGTACAAAGGTAAACTACCTTTCAAAAGTTTTAGCTGTGGAAATATAGGTCATTATGCTTCAAGATGTCCAAACAGAGTTGTGAACAATAAAAGTAAGGAGATCAAAGGAAAAATGATTAAAATAAGTTACTATGTTAGAGAAGATGTTGGTATTGTTGATCATGAATCTGATTATGGAGATGCTGATGGAAATGAATGCTTGTTCTTAGCTTTAAAAGATGAATCTACTTCTACTAAATCTAAAAGTTGTGTAAAGGAAAGTGTTTCAGAGAAGAAGGATAAGGTTGAAGGTACTTTGGT
Organism: Sequoia sempervirens; assembly: GCA_007258455.2. Taxonomy (NCBI): domain Eukaryota; kingdom Viridiplantae; phylum Streptophyta; class Pinopsida; order Cupressales; family Cupressaceae; genus Sequoia; species Sequoia sempervirens. The sequence goes on along the minus strand of VDFB02358134.1, from coordinate 80,205,879 downwards.
TTCTGCTTTTCATGTTAAATAGGATAAGAACTACTAGGTTGTTGACAGTGGCTGCTCTAATCACATGACTAGAGAAAAGTAAGTTTGTTAAACTTGAAAAATATGATGGAGGACTAGTTAAATTTGGAGATGATTTAGGAGCTAAGATTTTTGGAATAGGTTCAATTAGTTTTTATGGAAAGCATAATACTAGAGATGTTTACTATGTTAAAGGATTAAGGCATAATTCTTTGAGTGTTGGGAAATTTTTTAGCAAAGGATATAATCTTGTGTTTAAGAATGAAATATGTGAGATTAGAAAAGGGTCCAAAACTATGATTGCTGTTGGTAAGAGGACAAATGGAGAAATATATCAGCTTAAGGGTACTGATGGTCATTTCTTTATATCTCAAATTAATCACAATTGGTTATGGCATTGAAGGATGTGTCACATGAACTTTGATAATTTAGTTAGAATCAGTTCTACTCATGTAGTAAGAGATCTACCAAAAGTCACAAAGCCTATCAATGCCAATTGCAAAAAATGTCAAATTAGAAAGAAAATAAAGAGTAGTTTCAAAGGAAAGGAACAATCTGCTATTAGAATATTGGAATCAATACTTACAAATCTCTGTGGTCCTACAAGGGTGAGAAGTCTTCAAGGTGATAGCTATTTCATGCTTTTGATTGATGATTACTCTAGAATGACACGAGTTACTTTTCTTAGAGAAAAAACTAATGCTCTAGATAAATTTAAAGCGTTTAAAGCTATGTTTGAGAATGAAATGAATTTGGAAATAAAATGTTTGAGGTTTGAAAAAGGTGGATAATTCACCTCCAATGAGTTTAATATGTTTTGTGAAGTTCATGGAGTAAAGAGGCACTTTTCTACCCATAGAACTCCACAACGGAATGGAGTGGTTGAAAGGAAAAATAGGATTGTGCCAAAAGCTGCTAGGACTATGATGAAAGAAGAAACCCTACCAAAAGCCTATTGGAGAGAAGCAATTCATACTACTGTTTACATACTTAATAGAGTTCAAGCCAAAGCTAATAGTAGAAAGACTCATATGAGTTGTGGTATGGAAGGGTTCCTACTATCAAGTAATTTAGAGTATTTGGAGGAAAATTTTATATCAAAAGAGACGAAGAAAACTTAGGAAAGTTTGATGCAAGTTCTGATGAAGTTATCTTCCTTAGATATTCTACTAAAAGAAAAACTTATAGATGTTACAACAAAAGACTAATAAAGATTGTTGAAAGTGAAAATGTTAAGGTTGATGAAGATTTGTAGAATTCAATTGCTATAGATGGATGTGTCAGATGAACCTACTTGTGGAGAAGAAGAAGAAGAAAAATCTAAGGAAAAAAGAAGTGAAAAATGAAGAGGAAGAATCTCTAGAAAAGACCCCTAAGACCCCTAAGTATGTGCAAAAGAATCATTCTAAAGAACAAATCATTGGAGGCAAGAGGAAAGGAGTATTGACAAGAATTAGAGCTATTGAAGCTAAGGTAAATCCGTGTTTACTCTCTAAAGATGAACCTAAAATAGTGAGCGAGGCATGCAAAGATGAACATTGGATGAAGGAAATGGAAGAACTTATGCAGACTGAGAAAAATTAGACTTGGGAACCAATTCCTAGACCAAAAAACAAGAAAATAATTGGAACTAAGTGGTTATTTATAAACAAATTGAATGAGAATGGAGATGTGATAAGAAATAAGGCAAGGCTTGTGTGTAAGGGCTACTCACAAGTAGAAGAAATAAAATTTTAGGAAACATTTTCTTTGGTAGCTAGGATGAAAGCAATCAGGATGTTTTTGGCATTTTCAACATACAAGGAATTTAAAGTTTATCAAATGGATGTGAAATTTTATTTCTTGAATGGTGAATTGGAAGAATAGGTTTACATGGAACAATCAAAAGGATTTTAGTTATCATATCAACTAGATAGGGTTGTAGATTGAAAAAGTCATTGTATGGATTAAAGCAAGCTCTTAGAGCTTGGTATGCAAGATTGGACAAATATTTGATACAACAAGGATTTAGTAAAGGTACTATAGATGGTAATATTTAATTCAAAATTGAGGAAGACAATATCTTGATAGTGGTTGTGTATGTGGATTATATTATCTTTGGAGGAAATGAAGCTATGTGTAAGAATTTTTTAGAAGAGATGCAAAAAGAGTTTTAGATGTTAATGTTTGGGGAGATGAATTTCTTCCTTGGCCTACAAATCAATCAAATAGATAAAGGCATTTTCATTTCACAATCAATGTATGTTAAAGAGATGTTGAAGAAGTTTGGAATGGAAGACTCCAAACTGGTATGTACCTCTATGGTGACTGGTTGCAAATTGAGCAAGGATGGTAAATCACCTAAGGCTACTTAGAGAAAATATAGATCTATGATTGGTGGACTGTTATATATAACTACTACTAGACCAGATATCATGCATGCAATTTGTCTTGTGGCTAGATTTCAAGATCTTAAAGAGATACATGTTGCAACAGTGAAGAGGATATTTAGATATTTAAAAGGAACTTCAGATCATGGCTTATGGTATCCTAAGGATATTGATTTCACATTAAGTGCATACACAAATGAAAATTGGGCTGGTTGTCTTGATGACAAGAAAAGTACAAGTGGTAGTACATTCTTTCTTGGATGAAGATTGGTATCATGGTTAAGCAAGAAGCATGATTAAGTTTCTTTATCCATAGAAGAGGCTAAGTATATTGCAACAACATCTTTTTGCACACAAGTATTATGAATGAAACATACATTGAAAGATATCAGAGGAATGTATGATGAGCCTATTTCTATATTTTGTGATAATAAAAGTGTAATTAATATTTCAAAGAATCTAGTGATGCATTTAAGGACAAAGCATATATCAATTAGGTATCACTTTCTGAGAGAGAAGGTTATGGGGAATGAGGTGAAGCTTGAATATGTACCTACACAGGATCAAATTGTTGACACATTTACTAAGGCTCTTCCTAAGGATACTTTTGAGTATCTCTGGGAGAAGTTGAGGGTTATTTCCCCTCCTTCTTGGAATTAGATACATATGGAGATGCACTAGTCCATGGATTTATGGATTCATATCTTATCTAGATTGATGTTGGTGGCTACCTCTCAGGGGGAGTAGGTACTGTTGTGTGTTGTCATTGTGCAAAATTGCTGAGTTGATTGGGTGTACTCCTAAGGGGGAGTATTCAGAGCAAGTATCTTGGTTCAGTGTCAAAGGGTGAGAATTATTCAAAACACTTTGACCTTTTCCATTGATGTCAAAGGGGGAGAAATAATCATGTGAAATTTTTTATCTACTCAAGGGTAAAGAAAAGGAAATCATGAGAAAGTGTGTTTAGAGCTATTGTGTTGTCTTTGATGGTTTTTCACATCATGTGTTGCCATCAATGAAAAAGGGGGAGATTGTTGCAAGTATGCAGATGTTGTCATTGATTTCAATAAGATGGTGTTGTCATTTATGTAAACTATGTGTTGAGGAAGATTGTTGCATGACGAATATGTTGAGGATATTGAGAAAATTGTGAAAAAAAGGGAAATAGTTTATTGCATGTATAGTTGATATATTAAGGAAGTGTTGTGAGTACATGGAGCTATCTTTATGTTGAAGTGTCTAGAGATGTGTTGGAATTGAGTAATGCACTGAGATGGTGCCTTTGGTACTTGGTTTACAAGTGCTTTTGAGAAAAATTAATAAACAAAGAAAACAGTGTTGTGCAAGTGTTTAGAACGAGCTTCGGGATGTGCTCCACATTTCTTTTGTCTTGATACTATGACTATGTAGATATAATATGGTGTTTAAGATTGTTATTAGTTGCTATTTCTAGAGGTTGGATTTTTGGATCACTATGTCGAGTGAGATGTGTTCACCAGTGTGTGAACTAGGTTTTCAGTAGTATTTGCTGTTGTCTGGGAGAAATGTATTTTCTCCACATTTATCCATAGTTTGGTTTCATGTTATGCAAATCTAGGAAGTTTCTTATATTGTTTATATCTTTCAAAATTCAAGTTTTCTCTTGATTTGGTGTAGTATAGTGTGTGTTTCATGTGTCATTGTGCATATAAGGTTAATTAGATGTTTTGGGTTGAAGTATTTCTATGATGTGAGTTTGGATGAATTATTAGTTGGATCTCAGTTGGTTTGTGGATTTTTCTAGATCGTGTAAAAGATATTTGTATGGTTTGTAGGTTGTCTTGATCAAATGGGAAGCATTTACTTAATAGTTTTATGGTGTTTAGCATGGGTAATGGCTAACCTGGTGTTAACATTACATATGAATCCTTTCAAAGTTTGTGGAAGAATGTTGAGGTGTGTTAGGAAAAATTTGGGTCCTAAATAAGGGTTTATATGGGTCACCTTCATTCCTATCCACCACGAGAATTTTTGGGTGTTGACCTAATTTGAAATTGTAAATGTAAAGGTTGTGTTGTTGACCTTGGAGAAGGTTTTCAAGGTTGAGGATGGTATAAATAAGAGTGATTTTGTTGGAATATCTCAATATAGATGCAAGATATATGGGAGTGATGAATGTGATGTGAATTATAGATGTATAGATGCAAATTTAAGTAGAGCAATGTGAACTTCAAAGTGTTAGACTTTTGAAGGTAGTGAGTTGAAGGAATCCACAATCTTTCAAACAAGGCTACAAAAGTGTTGGAGCAATTATAGTGGATTCCTTGTTGCATTAAGTGTTCTTTGTGTAATATTTCTCTTATATCTTCTTTTTATGTTCTAAGCAGTAGGATTTGGCTATGAGCCCTATTGGATAGTGTGCCCTATTTTGGCAGTGATCCCTTGTATTGATTTTTCCATTACTTATATTGTGAGCTAATCCTCACCACGGTTTTTCCCTCATTGGGTTTTCCATGTAAATTTGGTGTTCTCTTGTGTATGGTGATGTTGTTTCAGTTTTTGTTATCTACATTTCATGATTAATCCCTTTAATAGAATAAGGGTTTAATGAATGCTTGTGGATTTGATTACTGTTGAGGATTTGATGTTTAAATTTGATACAAATAATTCACCCCCATCTCATTTTTCTTATTCATTCAATAGTCTTTTCAACAAGCATCAACCTAGGTGATCTATTAATCAAGTAACATGTAGTGGCTATGACTTCAACCCAAGACTTCTATTAAAGACCAACACTAATCAACATACTCCTAGCTCATTCCATTAATGTCATAGTCATCCTCTTTGAAACTCCACTTTTTTGTGGGGTGTATGGGGTTTTCTTGTGTCTCTCAATCCTATGGTCCTTATAAAACTTGTCGAATTTTACCAAAAAAATTCACCACAATTAACAATCCTCAAGCACTTTATCTTTCTACTAGTCCGATTTTCAACAAGAGCCTTGAACTCCTTAATTGAATAAAGACCTCAACTTTAATTTTAAGAAAATAAATAAATTTTCTTCTATTGTAGTAATCTATGAATGAGACAAAGTACACAAATCTAGATAATGAAGGAACATTCATAGGACCAAACACATGCATGCACATAATCCACCAACTCAGAAGACTTATGAGAACTAGAATAAAAAGAAACACGATGTTATTTTCCAAATACACAATGTTGACACAAGACAAACTCAATATTATAATCATGAAGGCCTTCAACAAGGATTTTATTTTTTAGGGCTCTAAGACCCTTCTCACCAATTTGACTGAGTTTTTGGTGCCATAACATTGTTTTATCTATAGGAAGATTCATTTCCAAAGAATGGGCACCCATAAGTACCCAAAATGCATGACCATTAGATGTAGTTGATACACTCTTCTTCTCTACTTGATCAAATGGCAAGGATAAACAATCCAAAGATATCTTCTTTGACTTGTCAAAAGAACTATTTCACTAAACTTTGCATGCATCCAACTTGTACAAGGTGCCAACTTGAACACCCTTAGCCATCACCATAGATCCTCTTTCCATATTGCATCCTCCATTTGAGAAAATAGCATGCACACTTGAATCATTCAATTTTCTCATCAAGAGTAGGTTCTGTTCCAAACTCGAGATATGTAATACACCATAAATCCCTTTCACTCTATCAAGGAATCTAATCTTGACTCTTCCAAAACTAATAATATTCAAATGAGAATCATCACCCATATACACTTTTCTACCATCATATTCTTCGTACTTTGAGAAAAAAACCCCTATGGGAGGTCATGTGGAAAAAAGAACCTGATTCTATGAGAAAAAAACCCCTATGGGAGGTCATGTGGAAAAAAGAACCTGATTCTATTAGCCATATAAATTTTGATGTATGTGTTGCCAAGGCTACAACAAAGGCATTTGGATTATTGTGAGAGGATTTATTAGAGTCAAAATGAAAGAAATTATTTTTACCTTTCCTTTTCTTCTCCTTACACTCTTTACATATGGATATGATTGGTTTTTCCATAATTCAAACATTTCACCTTATACTTTCTAGGAGACTTATATCTCCCTAGAGACTTAAATTTAGAATTCTTGTCCTTTTTTCTTGCCTTTCTCTTTTGATCTATCACATACAACAAGGGCTTCCTTGACCATCTTAAAATATTTTCTCTATATTTATTTAGATAAGATCAATGCAACCACCTCATCCATATTGAACTTGGTTGTATTACTCCAATAGCCATAACTAAGTAATCCCATGAGTTTGACAAAGGACATACCAAAAGCATGCAATGATCCTCATCTTTAATCTTATCACCAATCGACCTCAATTGTGCAACAAGAATATTAAATACATTAATGTGATAAAAAGCATGAATCATCCATATTCCATCTTCAAATAATAAAGTTTTTCTCATATGAATAACTTGTTTACTAGGGATTTAGCCTGATAAACATCCCCAAGTTTCTTTGGTGTAGGGGCATCAAGAGCCTCATAAGCACACTTTTTGTTATTTTTGAGTTTTAGGTTTTTGGTATGTTTTGGAGTCTAATAAGGTCATTTATGACCATGTAGGATCATGTTGATTCATTTTAGAGTGTTAATAGGGTCTTTAATTTAAAAGTGTAAAAAGTTGTCATGTTGCTAAAAAAGTTGTCATGCAACTTTGGAAAGGTGTCAAAAAGCAAGAAATAGTTATATGAAAATCAAGAAACCATTAAAAAATAGTTTTTTTTGATTGGGAATGTATAAATATACCCTCCAAAACTCGAATTGGGGGTTGGATACATTGTTTTGAAGTTTTGATGAATGAAAACCTGAATTTGTGTGCCATTTTTTTGAGTCTTACATTTGTTTTAGGATGAAGTTGTGAATTGTACAGCCTAGTATGACCTCATATCAAGGAATATAATATATGGATGGAAATATATTTGTTTCTAGTTTACAATTATTTTTGTTTAATTAAATTTCATCGAGTTTTGTTTGAGATATGGCCATTTTGGTGAAGGCTTCCCTGTTCTAACAATGTTTTCTAGAATTTACAGTCTGAAAACATGCTAGTACGGCCATGCACAGTACAATATTGGGATGAAACAAATTATAATGGAAGAATATATGTTTCTATCTCTCAATGCCTTTTGTTTGGATCATTTTCATGGATATTTGAATAGGTTATGACCATTTTTGTGAGGACAGGTTTGAAGCCTAACTAGGGTTCCTAGTTTTGGGAAAAACACCATAACTTTCTTTTCCACCTGTTGGATCTTGATGAAAATTAAAGGAAAATTTTGTAAATATGTTATCTTCAATCCCATCAAAGCGATTGGATTCATTATTTGTTTTGTGAAAGTTATTCTTGATAGTCCATTTTCATTTCCTCATTGGGACAATCCTAAAACCCTCAATGATGATTGTTTGACAAGTTCCTTGCATTATCTCATGAAGTTTGATCTAATATTTTTCATGTCATGTTGTTGAAAGTTAGTGCAGTTTAAGGATGCAATGGAAAAGTCATTCCTTGTGTTGATTGAATGATGGGGTTTGTGTGTACCTTGTGACAAGAAACCATAAGTTGGGAACATTATATTACATAAGTTTGAGTCTTAAAAGTTTGAGAACCTTTATGTTATGTTGAAACAAGTCTAAGATAATCAAGGGCCTTATGTTCACTTTGGTTTCTTCCTTGTTTGTGATGTTGCTCATTTTCTTTGTTGAGTACAAGCCATTGTTTAAATGAAGCCATTGTTGTGTGGTGCATTGATGGAAACAAGTGTTTGGTTCAAGAGGGTTTGTGAGTCACAAAATGTGTTGGAAAGTATTGAAACATTGCTATCCCTTGTTCCATAATTTCTATTCCTATTGATGTGTTTCCCATCCTTGAATTCTCATTAGGTTGTGTCCTAAATGGTGACAAGGTGTACTAAAGTGTTTGAGTTGTTGCCTCCAATGAAACCATGGAATGAGTATGTATTGGTACTATCATATTGAGAGAGTTTCTACCCTTGCTCTACATCATTATTCCAAACATCTTTTGCACTCTTCTCTTCATAGAAATTTAGGAGCTCTAAATCAACCAAATAAAGTCTTATCAAATCTCAATCTTCCTGATACATGCTTGTTGGTTTTCTATTAGATATTGTAGTCCATAGATCTCTTCCCAAGAGTATATCTTCCATCTTAAGTTTCCACAAATTTAAATTATTACCATTAAGATTCTTCATTTCAATGATACTGAATGTGTTTTCCATATTTTACTTGCAATAAGTTTATTGAATCTTCCTCTACAAAACTCCCACTAAAATTAGATTAGCACAAAAACCATCCAACCCACCAATATAATCAAAGATTGTTTAGGCTCTAATACTAATTGAAAGGAAGCCTGATACGTCAAAATAACTCCCTATGCAAATCTAACACAATAGAGGGTTGCAAAAATTATTCAAACCCTGTTGCAACAACAAAAATATTGCATATACAAATTTAATTAAGTAATTAAAGTTTTCGATCGTATCCTTCTCATTGCAAGTTACTATCCATTCACCTTACCAGTTTGTTGAGAATTAAACCTTAACACATATTTTACATGGGACAACCCTTTTGAGAAAAAATCCGCACCCCAAACACCCAACTCAGTTGTATTTAATAAATATGGATTACAACACAATAAAAAAGCTTATGTTCTTCAACACTATATTATGAATCCAGAATAATTTTGATAGAATAATGGTAGCTCAAAAATAATTAACTTATTATGTAAAATAAGCTAACATAGTTCAATTAAATATAGATGAGGAAGGTAGGCACCCAAAAAATATTCTAAATCTTTTGCAAATCAAATATCTACAAAAGCTCAAAAATCATAACTTTTAAAATCAACCTACTAAACCAAAACAACTTCTTAACTAGGAAAGTTAGGGGAAAAACATGAATAATTGATAACAACCAAAAAACTACCTAATTTTAAGCCATAGAGACCCTAATCTAACAATGAAGCACAAGATGACAATATAACTAAAATAATAAACCAATAATACCTTAATTCCTATGCCAAAGTTGATTCTCCTCCATTTCTCTTCTCATTTTTTCTTGTTTTCTCTTAGATATGCAGTGTGCAATATTTGCAATAAGCTCAATGTAGAGTATTGATAGTTTGAGCTATCAAGATGATATGAGTAATGTGATAACAAAAAATGGAAGATTGTGGTTCTTCAAGATGAATGATATGAGTGATAGAAAAATATTGAAGATTGTGGTTAACCTTGAAATGAAACTAATAGCTTGCTTTTATAGTAATCCCAATTCAAATGAAGGGTGAGGATTGAGTGATGATGTAACATGTTCAAGGGTGGGGATTGATTGAGAGAATAAAAATTGATAATTCATTAATTATTGTGGCATAGGAAAATGAATTGAATGCTGGATATGGATATATGAATTAAATAATTACAATAATTATTTAATTTAGGTGGTGGTGGATGAATAATTAAATAATTTAAAATAAATATTTAATTATAGAAGAAGAGAGGGAGATAAATAAGTAAATAATTAAGAACAATTATTTAATGATAGACAAGAAGAGGTGGTAAATAATTAAATAATTGAAAATAATTTTTTAATTATAGAAGAAAAGAGATGATAAATAATTAAATAATTAGAAACCATTATTTAATTATGTAAGAAAATGATAGTGAATAATTAAATAAATAACCATTTATTTAATTATAGAAGAGAAGAAGGTAATTAGTGATGTAATTAAATAAATAATTAATCTCAAGAAGAATAAAGATAAGATGAATTAACTAAATAATATAAAATTATTCAATTAATTGAATAAAGTGGTATTACGAAATAATTAAATAATTCAAAAATATTTAATTATGTAGGAAGGATGCAAATTAGTACAAAAATGTTGTTCACGGGCTTAGGACATTTTTTAGTGTCTAAATTCTTCCCCTCTTTGATACAATATGATTTTGGATGTTTTGTCAAAGAATAATCAAGAAAATTAAGCTTAGAACCTACCCTAGTATGCCATGACATGCCCCGATTAAAGTGGGATAGCGTGGTGCTCCCTCAAGAAAATTGAGAATTTTTTTTTAAAATTCAAAAACTTTGGAAAATATATTGACAAGGTTAATTGGATGGGCGTGAATGCATTGGTGATGAATGGAAAAATAAATGTTAGTAGAAATGAAGAATAGTTAGATGAATCATGATGGAATGGAATTGATGCAATGAAATGAATTGATATGAGATCTTGTTGATAGATTTTGAGCTTTAATTCTAAAGCACGATTATCATCATAGAGAATTTTATTATGGAAATAAATAACAGACACCAAGGTATGACATAGACCAAGGTGTGAGATATTATCCCTTTGCAAAATAACCACATTGTAGATAAGGAATACCATGATGCATACTGGTGACAATAGAACCTTGTTAGAATATGTGAGCAAGTAACCACAAAGCATGTTAGTCTCGATGTAAGAAGGCATTAGATGACCTTTAACTTGCATAAGATATTTTGATTATGCCAAATGGAACCCCAATTGCACACAAGGAACTTAGTTTCCCTAGTCATATTGCCAAGAAAAACCATAAATAGAAATCAAAGAGAAAAAGGTTATGATCCATCATCGCTCCTCTCATCACTTGTGGACTTCTTCAAGGCACATATGTAACAACTAAAATAGATAATCTCAATATTTCTACTTATTTTTTCTAAAAATAATAATATATAAGAACCATTTTATCATCATAAATATATAATACATTAATTGTAAGCTTTAAATAAAATTGAATTTTGACATTTTTGTCCAAATCTTGAAAAGATGCATATGTCGAGTAAGGCTTGCTCACCACCCAACTGAATTGGCATCATGAAGCCATGTGGAATCTAGCAAAATCTTGAGTAAGAAAGGGACTACCAATAAACTTAGTTTATTATTGATAGTCATAATATCTAAGTATTGTGTTAGTGGGTATACAACCCTTTCTAGGGTCTAGTTACCCTAGACAGTTAAATGTTGGTTGCCACCCACTCAACAACATTATTTACAAATTTCTACCATAATCATACATTATTTGAAAACATTTAAATAACACCTAACAAGGTATTCATCAATTAATCATTGGTTTGAATCCATTTTCTGATCACCAAGATCCTTAACGACAAGGTGAGAGCATACAATGAAAGTCAGATTCCAAATTGAGTAAATGAAAAGATTAAAATACATCACCACTTAAATTGAGTTGGGTTAAATTAATAACAAGAAGCATTCTTTTCCATTTATTTAGTGGGGTTAGAAAATCATCATATTAACTAAATAACATATGCTCTTCCACTTATTCAGTGGTGAGCAACTCACTTACTAATGCAACTTTATATTCTACTTCATATTAGGAATCTATGATCAAAACATCATAAGATTAAAAGGTCAAAGTACCAGGATAAAATGTAATATGGTAAAGATAGTTCATTAACATTCCAAGAAAGAGAAACAAGGTTGGTAGACTAAATCCGCTTACAAATGAAGAATATATTTCCATACTAGCATAAATTATTTCATTATCATGACAAATGGAAGTGTAATAACAAATACCTATATGTAAATCATTTATTAGAACTTTCTTGATAATCATGTACTCTTACATATTTATAATAACGAGTGAATTAGATAAATATAAATACAACTCATACCTTTTCGAATCCTTCATGCAATGAATTTTGGAGTCTAGTGGAATTCTTTAATGAAGGACAGTGATAAATTACTATCATCCCTTTTTGCAACTAAACCAAGACATGGCTAGATTTTAGTTCTTGAAAAGGAACATAATACTTGAATATCATGAGTAATAAATCAATATTGTCCTTTGTTGAGTTAATTGATTCATAAATGAATTAATTGGATACAATTTTTATAACAATTTAAACCTTGCTTGAAAATGATGAAAATTAAAATATTATAAAACATTAATGCACATGGATCATATTTATTTATTTTTATATCCAAATTATGCAAAGGGCACACATGATATTACATTTATAAGTCTTAATTTATGGAATAATGTGCATTTAAAAGCACATAGATCATAATTATTTTAAAGTTAATATATATTTCAAAAGGTAGGCATCTTAATATACTTTAATAAAAGAAAGTAATAAATTAAGAATTGCTCTAGAAGGATTGCAACTCTATTTAGTTTTCCTAATATGAAAAATAAAGGTTAATAACCATGGTTTCTAATTACTAAACAAATTGTTTCTCTACAACTATTGTTTCCTACAACTCAAAAAAATGATATACAATTATTAGAGGTATAAAATAACAATGCAAATTCTTTCCTGGATTGGGTCATAGCATTGATTTACAAAATATGAAGCTTCATTATCAAGAAGTAATAGAAATATTGGAATGGATATTTTCCTAATAGTTTATGGCTTTGATCAGTTGATTATCCATACTTTTGAATAAGATGATGCAAGTTCTACTACTTTGGTGGACATGCATATAAAAGTAAAAAACATAGACGAGATGTGTGAACAGATTTGACAAAGTGTCCAATATATGTAGTCTCGTGGTTGTAGGATACACACAAAGTGAATTCTTTCAAAATAAAAATAAAAAAATAAAACATAGAAACTATACTTGATATGTTGTCGACTCAATGCACAAAACTCATTTTACATATGTAATCGATGGTTGGTATTGCCATATGCAGCCATCTACATATTTTAATGTATTCCTGGGATGTATTGATGCCAAAATACTTTTTTTTAAATGTTGAAGAATAGATGCATACATGTGTAAGCTTGTGAATCAAAATTATTTTAGTTTACTAGCATGCACAAGTCTTAGACAACTGCCATAGTGGTCAAAACAATCTATTATTTAGATGGAAAAAAATAATAGGTATCCGTGGTCAATCCATCAATTATATATGTGGGGAGTAGTCAATCAATACTTACCACAAGCTATTTTCCTAATTTACTATTTAGTGTCATCTACAGGCACATTCATGCTATGTTGAGACGTGTAGCATACCTTGCATCACTAGACATTACTAGATTTTGAAATGCCCATGCATGCTTAAACTTAATTACAATGTTTCTTGAACAAACAAGAAACACTTGAATCAGACTTACCAAGGAATCTAGAGATGAAATGGTTATGGCACGATATAGAAATGGTTATGCAAATCGATAATATCAAGCTTTGAATGGTAAGATTGCTAAGACAATAAAAAAAAGTTTCAATTGTCTACTCAAGAACATAGATCTTATACTTACAAGACCATTTAGGTGATACACATACCATTAAATACAACAAGTAGGTGAATAAAGATTTGTAATATATGAGCCCATTCATGTAGTACACCTAGATCATTAAGGTCCATTCAAACAATCAACTAATACTTCTATTATATTAGCCCTTTCAAATAATGAACAAAGATCACCATTATACATGCTCATTTGAGCGATATGGAGACATTTAGATGGGTATTTTACTCAGACCCATAATTCTATTCAACTATAATTAGAAACCAATTAACCAGACTTATATACCCATTTGAATATAAATAGAAAGTTAAAAAATATTATCCCATATGTCTGTATGTCTATAAGAATAACAATAAATCAAGAATCAAATAGTAACATGCATTTACTTAACTAATGGGATAATAATAGAAATAAGACTCAAATTTTTACTAACCTTTAAATGGAGAAATTTCACCAATCTAAATCTTCCTCTTTCAGAAGTAATGTTTTAGACCCACTACATGTGTCGAGAGGTCCTTATAGAGCTAATCCATTCTTTTTTCATTTTGAGCTAATCCATTCTTTTTTCATTTTGACTCCTTCATTGCTTAAAATCCATTTGTGGGCAACCAAGATCTTTTGCAATAATTACTAGCAATTGCACCTTGGTGTGCAATGGGTACGTCGAAGAGGTTTGGAATGTCAATTAGAATAAATTTTTGTCTTAGTTTTTTTTTCATAAATTTGTGCATAAGGTCAATTGGTCATAACAACACCTCCTTTTAACAATGGCACTAGAAATCTTGCTCATTTTATATGTAGGACAAGAAGTGTTGCAATTAGAAACCATGCCCATCCAACTATTGAAGGTCCAACAGCAACAATATTATCTTTAGTTTCGAAACCTTTATGCAAATTCTTGTTGACAAATCTCTTTCAATCACAAAACTTCCAAAATTTTTTATTAAAAAATATTGTCTTAGTGGATAAAACATTCAACAAATACACAAGAATAGAGTCACATAAACCAAATTATGAAGAAATCCATGTGAATTTTATCCAGCAAATATACAAGAATAGAGTCACATAAACCAAATTATAAAGAAATCCATGTGAATGGAAATGTCTGTATTTATTTTTGCTCTTCAGAATTTTTGTGCCCCTCTTTGTACACGATGATGATGTTGATTTTACATTTTCAATTCTTTATTTTCCCTTTTCAAACCTTTGATACCATCCATTGGGCACTTCACACCTCACTTCATAGCATAGCCTTCTTATTTTAAAAAGTTCTTCTAATTGCATACACCATGAATTTATGAGATTAGACATTTGTAACCACTTGTCTTCATCAACCTTGTAATATCTCAATTCAATTTAGCTTTATTAACTCAAACTTGTCTCATTGTTTTTTGATAACATACAAACCTCCTCCATTTCTCAATAGAATTATGAAGGGGATCATTGTATAAGAAAGATTTATGACA
>VDFB02358134.1:80172206-80190633 GCA_007258455.2 Sequoia sempervirens | reverse complement strand
CCTAATTACCCTTTAAATGATTCTAATTTTGAAAATCAGCACAAATCAACAAAATTGTCGTTGACAACATTTGCAACATTTTGCTTTTTTGAAATTATTGAACTCAAAAGACCTTAAACACCTCTATACACCTAAAATATGATAATTTACACCTTATTTAAGCCTTTATTCATGATTCAAAGCACAATCATCAAAATACCCTACCATTACCCACTTTGACAATTTTGACGATATTGACAATATTTCATGTTTTTACAACTTTTTGCAATTTTCTCATGGAACCAAGATAAAAACTCCCTCAAATGACCTTTTGAACCTTTTTCCCAAGGCTACATGCCATCACTCCAATAATTTTTCATATCTACATTAATGCAATTTTGCAAACCCTTATACAATCAAACTTAAATGCTTGAAATAAAGCAATGATCAATAACATGACTTTACAAATTCAATGTGCATACTTACCAATCAATCTAGGGAACCATCTGAGTCTACTCTACTCTTTATCATGTCAATTATTTCCTTGTGGTTAGACTCACACACTTTCCACAAGTTCTTGTTTGCAGGTATTCTCTTATATTTGATCAAATGAACGTTGGTGGCGACGACAAGGTTTGAGTAGTGAATCTTTTGATGCGTGTCGAAGTCCTCAAACAACCAAACTGCAACATTCTTAACTGGGTACCTTCTAAGCCATGTTCTAGTAACAACCACCGAACCTGTAGGATATTCTATGTTTTTTCCATCTATAACTGGGGCCTCCAATTTCTTTTTGGCCTCGATACAACGACACAGGTAATAATTTGTACCCTCTTCATTGTCTTCATCTGCAATCACTACATATACATACCCTGCATTGATATGTTCATCTTGTTAGATGTATTTAATGAACATCAAAATAAAACCTCAAAGTAAGATATATTACCTGGTTCTACAAGGTCTGATACATGATCAAAGTCAACGGACGATTGCATCTTCATGATTTGTAGAGTCGCCGGGAGCTGATAAGTGTCAAGTGGGGTTAGACTTCTTACAGACCATTCTTCAACCCACTTTTTTGACTCACAATCATTCCATGCTCGAAGCATACATGTAGAACAAAAGCATGCCATCTTCTATGTATGGATAGTCCATGTACCTGCATTGGAGCTTCTAAAAGAGTGTAGCTTGCTCAATCCTGTTACTATACAACAGTCCTCATATTTTTCAATGTTAGTATCATCTACTAAATGAAAAAATATATGAACTAAATAATTACCTTGACTACATAGACCCATTGCATGATTGCACTGCTCGACAATTGATCTTGCATCTGTCAACTTTACACTGTCTTTGTACTTTAACTCGTCTTGTGCAAGGGCTCTTTTGATACATGCACCTGCTCCATCATGCTCGACCTCTGAGAAGTTCAATATATGTTGAACACTACTAATCCTATGCATCCTGCTCAACCAGTAAAACATTTTGGCATTCTTGAATTGCAATGTACAGTTATCTGGCCATGTGATATGTTAACTGAATGATATTCCCCTGCTAGCTAGATCAGCATAGAACATCTGAAAGCAACCTTACACAAACTCAGTAGAATGTGTGTGATCATCACTAATGTAAAAGTGATACTCCCTCAATACTTTCCTGGTATCCTTTGTACTACCATTTGCATGAATGAATTCTATATGCACAAATATAGCAACCTGTGTGGAGTTGTAGTACTATGATTGCACTGCATTTTGTGGTTGTAGTGTGTAGTTCTTCATGAAGTCGACAACTGAAATGATGTTATGAAGTGGAAACATGTCCTTACATAACTTGAACTGTGAGTCCAGCCCATTGAGCTCTATGTGTATGCCTTGCATACTCATAGACCACCTAATCATGGAAAATTCCCATAAACTGATATATTGGAATCTTATCACTGACCAATTCACACTTCTTTTCTTCTTTCCCATCTTTTAAACTGTATGCCAATGTCTTGTATTTTCCAAATTCAACAATTTTGTCTCCAATTGTGTGTGTACTAGCCTTAGATGAACTTCCTTTTAAGACAACTTTTTCTTGTCTTCTCGTAGTCACATTAACCTATTGATATTCTTGTTTTTCCTTGATTTTGATAACATTAACCCGCTGATCATCTGCATATATGTGGCGAATTATGTTGTCTTCAACATTATTTATGCCTTTTGCTTTGGTATATGATGTTTCCCCCTTTTGATAGTTTGGTAAAGGATCTTTGAATGCTTGATGATCATCATTGGTATGATGTCCTTCAATTGTAATAGTGCCATTGTCAATTAAATATTGTACTAGATTTCGCAAGGCTTGACAGTTATTTGTTTTATGACCTTTACATCAATGATAATTGCAATAATATGAGTCATTCCATGAGGGTGGTTTGACTCGTGGCTCATAATCTCTTTGTGGTGGTAAGGTGATAACCTTATTATCAAGAAGTTCCTTGAGAGCAGACTCAAGAGATTGACCCAAAGTAGTAAAATTCCATCAATTTGAAAAGAATGGAGGTCTTGGTAGATTTGATGTTTGGGTATTGCCAAGATTGTTATTGAAATTACCATGATTATCCTTAGTGTTTTGATTGTTTATGCTTTCTTGATTGGAATTTTGTTCTTGTTGATTGTTGTTTCCTTGTTGGTTGGTATTTCCTTGTTGGTTGTTATTTCCTTGTTGGTTGTTTCATGGAGCACTTGATAGGTTGAAGATGGATGGTTTCGTTCATAGATTGTTTGCATCCACTATACCATCATTGACAACATTTTTATTTATGTTCCAAAACCTTGGTTTTTCATTGTTGTTATGACTAGATGAACTTGGATTATCAAGTTTTATTACTCCTCTTTTGACCAAGGCCCCTTCAATGGTGATTACATTTTCAATCAATTTTTCAAAGTTAGGGAGACAATGAAGATTAAGCCTGTAGCTTAATTCTTGGTTTAAGCTATTGATGAAGATATCCATCTTTTCTTTTTCAGGAATAGGATGGGAATATCATGCAAACAATCTCCTCCATCTTTGCAAAAATGTAGTAAAAGATTCCCCTACTTTTTGTTTCACTTTACAAAGATCAAGCATGGTTATCTAGTGTTGGATGTTGTAAGCGTATTGTGATATAAGCTGATTTATTAGCTCCTCAAAGGGTTTGATGGGGGGAGTAATATTTGAAAGCCACTCCATAGATTGTCCACCCAAACTTCATGGAAACAATCGCATTAAGTAGGTATCTTCATAAGAAAATTCTAGACTCATATTTCGGAAATCCCTCACATGTTCAATGGGGTCAGTGTTTCCATTGTACCTATCAAATTTAGGGATTTTGCAATGTTTTGGAAAAGGGATCATTTGAATACTCCTATCAAATGGATAAGGAAATATGTCTTCCAAAACATACTTCTTTGTTGCACCCCCTTGCATTTCCTTCATTTGTCCTTGTAATTCTTTTATCTGTTGAGTAAGGGCACTAAAGTCATTAGGAGGAATTTCAGGATTCTCTTTAATCCCTTCTATATCAAAATCAGCAGGTAACTTAGCTCCTTGATTAGCCAATGAAAGGAAATATTTTTCTCTGTTTCGTTCTAAAATCCTTTCTATAAGAGTATGGAATTGGGGATCCTACTCTGCTTCTTGAAGCTTTTCTTCTGTTATCTCTTCAATATGAAATGGATTCTCTTCCTTCTCACTATTATCACCCATTTTGCTTGTGGTACTTTCTCTTTCATCTTTTTCTATGTGCTTTCGAGATCTCGTGACAACAGGCATAAGCTTTGCCCCAAATTCTACTAAATTTTGATCAAAAGAATGAAATGGTGTAATTTTTTATGGATATGAAAGTCAGGATAGAATGAAGATTCTATGACTTAAAAGATTTCTAATCTTTAGCTCATGTTTTCCCTAATTGAAAGGATGAAAATCTTGTTTGCGGGAATTTAAACAAAAGACCAAGAAAAATGATTTTGCACTTTATGAAGTTTGATCGTAGCTTCGTAAAAAGATGGATTTGTGAGAAATGCCTAATTTGATTGAGTTCTCTATTGCAGAAATTGATTTGGACGAGTAGAATATTCAATTGCAGGTTGGGGAATATAACAAAAATGAATACGCTGACTGTGGTTGTGCTTTTGAGAAAGGGCTCTTCTTTGAAAGAAAGCTTGTGATTATAATGGTCCTACAGCATAACATCAGTGAAACCTCTAACACAGTCATGATATCGATGGATAAAGGTTCTATGTTTAAGTAAAACCTTTCGACTTTGGTACAAGAATCGTCTTTTCTGCAATAGTTTCTTGTAGCTAAGTGGTTTCTTTGGCTTTTTGATTCATTTGAGAATAGATTTCTTAACAAAGGTTGTGGATTTCCAATCTCTTATCATGAGAGTAATCAATGTAATTGTGAGTTTTGGATGATCTTTACTGAATTTTAATGATTTTGGAATACACAGCACTCAAATGAAGATAGATGTTTTTAAGAGTTGTAATCTAAATAGATAGTGTATGTTCAAAAGAGCCACATATGGTCCTATTTTCACTAGTTTATTAAAAAAATGCACTTCAGATAGACTCACTCTTAAGGTCAAAAGGTCATTGTTATACTCAATAGCCCACAGCTTAAAATTGCGTCTACTCACACAGCCCTATCACCCCTATAGGGTGTCCATGTTTTTGTCTTTTCCAGGTGCATACTCAAGGTTAGATTTCTCGATCCCTTGAGAAAATGGTCCTTGTAAATTATATGGTGAGTGTCTTGGGGGCAGATTCTTCCCTCCCCTTGCACTGCGAGTATTACAATGTTTGGTTACTGACTCGGTTGGATACTACACTAGGTTCTTAGAAAGGGTTTCTGTTCAGAGCGGAAAATGATAAACTCCCTCAGGAGACCTCCCAACCTTTAGAACAAAGGTTTTGGGGATGGTTATCTTGCACACTTCCAGAAAAAGTGGGTTTCCCCATATTTGCTTTAAATTTTATAGTGGGGTGGAAAAACCTAGCTTTGGTTTGAACCCACTTAGGTCGTTCCCGTAGGGTGAGTACTTTTTCCCACTACAGAAGGCCTTCTAAAAGGTTTTAACAAAGCTTAAAATTACATGAAATAAAATAGATGAGTCTGGCATTTTGATCACCCAGTTAAGGGGAGAGCATAGGCCTATCACCGTTCAATCACAGCAAGCAAGAGTTCAATTTTAAGCCCAAATAAATAGTTTTCTATGCTAGGTGAAGATATTGCTTCATAAAGACATGGAATTCTTTTTAGTCCAAAATAGAAAATGAAGTGACTATCCTAGGATTGCTTGATTTTTTTTTAAATTAAGTGACTATCCTAGGATTGATTCATTTTTTAAAGCTCGTACTGGCTGCGGTCGCGTCGGATCCAGTCAAATTACTACTTAAATTATAGATTACAGTTGCAGACTTACAAATTCTATGCAAAAATAGAAAAATGTGCTAAAACAGACACCAAGGGTGCTAAAACAGAAATGCTCTAAGAAAACTGTAAAGAGCGCTACAAAACCATTAAAAAGCGCTATGGAATGATGAAAGGGCACTATGGAATGATGAAAGGGCGTTGTGGAATGATGAAAGGGCGTTATGGAATGATGAAAGAGCGTTGTGGAATGATGAAAGGGTGCTATGGAATGATGAAAGAGCACTGTAGAATGATGAAAGCACACTGTGGAATGATGAAAGGGCGTTGTGGAATGATGAAATGGCACTATGGAATGATGAAAGAGCGATGTGGAATGATGAAAGGGCACTGTGGAATGATGAAAGGGCATTGTGGAATGATGAAAGGGCATTGTGGAATGATGAAAGGGCATTGTGGAATGATGAAAGGGTGTTGTGGAATGATGAAAGGGCGCTAGAATAGAGTTAAAGAGTGCTAAATTGAGTGTGATATGCACTGAAACGTGTTTGATGCGCTAATAGGCTCTTCCAGCCGTAACCTATCAGAAAATTCTGCACAAAGATGTTAAAATTGGGGCATATGCCCCATGGTGGGTGCCAAAAATGTGTGTGGGAAATGTTAGTATCAAAACAAGATAATAAAAACACACCAATGCAACATTGAACTAAAGAAAGCTAAAATGAAATTAGAGAAAACAAACAGAGCTTCTTTAGAATCATTCCATTGTCCTCTATCTCCAGTGATTCACTTGAAGCTGTTGCTCTCAGATTGTATAATCAAAGCTTCTCAGAATGGCAACCTGCAAAATGAGTATGCAAAGGGAGAGTACTTCTCTATCCTATATGCTGGTGAAGTGAATACTGATATGCACAGGGGTTGTAGATTATGCACAGGGGCTGTGGATTATGAATGTTATTGAAACTATGATATGAGGTTTATATGCCATGATATGGAATGCTAATATGTTGGGCTATGTCACGCCCCGCCGTGCGAACCCCAAAGGAACTAACAACAACGGAACAATTTTTTTTTTAAAAGAATATAATGACATACTTAAGTATTATAACATAACAATGTATTAAGAGGCACAACTAGTTCCAATGGGGTACACGAAGTGACATGACTACACTAACCCATAACAACGATAATAAGATAACAATAATTAATCCATTACGTAAATCTATACATTCCCATATCATCATTTAAATATCCATTAAACAATAACCATATTAATAACATACGCACATATGGCAATACATGGAATTATAAAGATATAAAGTGTTACATAATTTTGATAGATATACTTCAACATAACCAACTATAACACAAGATCCTGAATAAATACATGGCCTGAATAGTTATTACATCCCAATGATAAAAGAGTACAACTATTTGAAAATATATCTCAACAATCACATATACAATTTACAACAAGTTCATCCCAACACATGTGGGAGAAAATACACCAATGAATACATTACATAAGAAGTATATACATCAATCTGGTACATAAGGATACTGGATCATCAACATCCGCCAAAACCTGCAAGTAAAAGACACATCTGCAACAGAAGAGGGAACCCAATGGGGTGCGAAGCACGTTCCACCCAACCACCCCCGTGCTGAGAGTAGACAAGGAAGGGTCCCCGACCAAGTACGCCTAATAATAACAAAGACTAACTCCCAACAGACACATAACATCAAAGACCACTTACAAACTCAACAACAACAAATCCAAAGGCACAACAACACCACTTCAGAACATAACAACAAGTCCAACTCACAACATCGATGAACTCAAGACGTAATATCAAAGACTAATTACCATCAATAACCAAAGAGGAACCGATAAATCAATTAACCACTACAGACACAATATCACTTAACAACTACAATCACAAAGTCACTTAATAACTACAAACACCGTAACACTTAACACGAGGTTACAATGCTTCCAGAGGACAAAGATCATGAACATCACACAACAACTGATTAACTGATGACATAGGAAGAGTGTCATGCATAAATTGCCATGAGTTACCCTGGCTCAACCTTCCTAGGCTACCGGACCCCCATCCTGGGTTACCCTGGCTTGCCTCTACCGGCCGCCGGACCCTCACGCAAAACTATGCGTCCCATCTCATCTCGAGCCTTATCATTCACTTGCTTCACGAGAGAGATATCCTTTATCTTTATTAGTGTGAAAGCCCCCCCCCCATTAATTCATTTAGATTATCACTTAATTAAACTCTAGGTAGGTTACCCTGGCGCCCCTTTGTGTGCCGGACCCCCACAAAAAGCCACTCTCCTATCGACAACACACAAGGTACAATACCACAATAGGAAACTAGACATCACAAACTCTCCAATCCAAGGAGGAGACAAAACAAGGAAATTCACTCCAAACACTGGAGGAAACCAATACGAATTCTCACTCCTTCCAAAGGAGGTACAAATCTCATTACCCACTCCTACTTCGTAGGAGGCACAAATCCCCGTTCGTGGAAACCGGGTATAACATCATAGTACAATACATCAAGGCGATTCACAAAATGAACCTCTACACCAAACATCCCACTCAAGAGAACTTCTCTGGAAGACTTACATAGACCCATAACTCCATTTTCCCAACATGGAAAATAAAAGAGACATGGAAGGAAAGCATTCCATCTCTGGAAGTCCTTAACAATAACATAAACTCTTAATAAAGGTAAGGTAAATTTAGGGTTTTCCCATACGACACAATAAAACAATAAAGCGAACACCACAACAGACTTAACGAATAACCTCAAGAACACAATTACTTAAAAGCAACTCCATATAAAAATATTTCTAATACTCAATAACTTCACCAAACAAATAGTTCAACATCATTAGAATATTCGATTCAAATCCAAAAACATATCGTTTATTTCAAATTCACACAATTTCACTATAACATTGCATCTTTTAATTTTAACGAATCAATTAAATTATAGTCACAAAGCTTATATTCAATTTCCTCAATTAAACTATAATATTGTGGCTTGAAAAATTATCGTATTACATTTATAATCCCAACATATGTATCTATCCATAAAATGTGTATATATATATATATATATATATATATATATATTCGGAAGCACACATAAATAACAATAAAAATAAATTAAAAACCCCATATATCAAAATCTTACTTTTTAAATTATGTTATAAAAATTAACACATAAAAAAATTTATATATATAAAATATATTATAACCACATCTAATAAAATCCTCCCTTCAAATCTTATTGCAAAATTTTTATATATAAATATAATTATAATATATAAAATGAATTAAAATTTAAATTGAAATTTAACAACATAAAATAGAACCAAACAAAATAAAAATAAAAATGAATATAAAAAAACAAAATACATTTATTTACCCGTACCCCCCCTGTGCTGGCCGCAGCCACCACAGGCGGTGGTACTGCGTACCACCCTGTGGTGGCCGCAGCCCCCACAGGCTGTGGTACGCGCGTACCACAGTCTGTGGTGGCCGTAGCCCCCACAGTCTGTGGTGGCCGCAGCAAACGTTGGTGGGGGCCGTGGGTGGTACGGCCTCGGCCGACCCCCACCCCCCTTTAACTTTTAAATTATTTTTTTTAAAAAAAAAAACTTTCGTATATATATATATTTTTTAAAATAATATAAAATTTTAATCGTTTCTCGTGGTACACGACTGGTACACGGAATCCGATTTACTGTGTTATAGCAATTAAACTTAAATCTGTCATAAAATAATTACGAAACTTAAGAATTTTTAAATGAAATCTAATTTCTTTCAAAAGAACAGAATAACAAGAATTTACACAACTCAGAATATAAAAATAAAATAAAATAAAATAGGTTATGTATATATCTATTAATATATACAAATTCGAAACTTAAACAAATATATGTTTATTTATTAAGTTAAGTATAATAAGAGATATATGTATGTATCTATCAAAGATTCAAAACAAATAATATAAACAAAAAGATTTTCGAAAGGTCTAATATAAATTCAGGCATGCAAAATATTCATCACACTAATAATATAATTTTCTTTTCAATAATTTTATAATTAAATTATGAAGAATTTTAAACAAGGTTTTCACTACAGAGAACACAACGTTCATAACAAATCAATCCCAATAACAGGAAATTCTTTTTAAAACACAAAGAGAAATTAACCTTTCAACATGGCAGTCAAAAATTTATTACAGAAGAATAACTCAGAAAAGAAACAATGAACTTGAAAGGAACCTGAAACCCTTCGTTTGCTGAAGAATCCTTCTGACTCCTCTTCTCGACTTTCTGCCTTCAACTCTTTTCCCAATCTTCCGCCTTCAACGTTCTTCTGAACAATCTGTTCTTTCCAAACTCACCAAAAAAATTTACCCACAGAAAAACCTCAAAACTTAAAATTATCTTCTTCTTTTTTTTTTTAATTTTTTTTTTTTTTAGATCCAAAAACACAGAGCAAAACTTGTGTGTCAATCATTTCCCCCTCAAAAATAATAAATCACTAATTAAAATCAATAAATCTTTTTCCGCTTTCTTTTCCAAAAAGCCCCCTTTCTTATTGGTTCTTTTCCAGCTTTTAAAAGCTCACACTTATCTAAAATTTTAATTAAAATAATTTATTTAATTCAGATATTATCCTCACATGATTTTCTAATTAAATATTAATAAAAAGGTAATATCTAATTATTCTCATCAATATTAAATTTAATTATAATTATTTTCACTTTTAATTAATTAAATCACTTTTAATTTACAATCTATTTCAACTTAACATTTTTCTAACTCTCAAATAATCAAATAACGATGCAACATTAATTAATTATTTTATGAAATACGATTAATTAATTAAACATTAACCAAGAATAAAAATAAATACACAACAATGAAACTACCTACAAAACAAGGACAAGACTTCAATCATAACACAACGACTCACAACAGACGACGGACTTGGGACGGGGACACTTCCAAGCCTACTCCCTTTTTCAACTTTTACCCATTGGGTTAATTTATTGCTCGCCCTGTCCTGCTGAAGCAGGTGGAATCGAGACTTATTCCTGCAATCCTGCATCCAAATAAACGTCAAGTAGCACATGTACATATATACATAAAATCAACATCCGATCATGAGAAGGAATTGCAGTGTAGCAGGGCACTCGTGAACGAGTGATGCTACACTGTCCTCTCACCTAATCTATTCTAACAATTATAATATCAATAATGAGCTAACATTTCTAACCAAATTGACATAAGATAACATGATATTAAACTACTGCATCTTAACTAATTATTAAACAATTGCATCATATAATAATACTGAATTAAATAGCATCACCATAAAATCATCACATTGACATATAAACATTAATGACAATTCATTTAAATAAACAAATATTCCAAACAACGCACAGAGTATCATTAATCCTCCCAATAAAGTCATATCAAGCGAATAGGTCCACTCAAGGAAACAACATCTTCAAACTACAACCAACCAAATCAACCCTAATAGTAACATGTTAAAGTATAGAAATTAATAAGTCTAAACAGTATGAGGGGTATTACAGGCTATGCTATGCTAAAATCTAGAATGCTATGAATGCTAAAAGGATGTGTTATTGCAAATTGGCTATAGTTTTCTCGTATGAAAGCTTCTCTCTTTTCAGAGACCCGGCAGTCCCTTTTATAGATTTTTAAAGGCAAGAGCCTGGCTGGCAAAGATCAATGGCTGTGAGATTGTATGGTAACTTTGAATGGTGGGAGATGGAGAGGTTGAGAGGAAGATGGAAGATGTTGGGAGGTTGGAGAGAAGAATGGAGGTCTGTCTTCAACCCACGAGAACAACTTTGCTTAGAAATAGAGAAATTTGTTAATTTTTTGTTTTGAAGTTATTTCACGGTTGTTATAGATAATCCAAATTAAATAAATTTATTTAATTTCATGTGAGTTTGAGGATTTAAAATATTTTTGAAATATTTGATTTGAAGACTATAGAAGACTCAATTAAATATTTGGAATATTTAATTGTGAATAAACTTGAGAAGAATTAATTAAATATTTGGAATATTTAATTGTGAATAGAATTTAGAGGATTTTTAGAAGAGAAGAATATTTAATCTTTATTTGAATAAAGAATTCAAGCCAAGATTATGTGATAATTAATATAAATAAATCGTAATGTTGATTTAATTAATTAAGCAATGGATAAGAAAGTGATTAAATAAACTTATTTATTTAATCGAAATGAAAGAATGAACAATATAAATAAATTATTTAAATTCATTTATATGTAGATTGAATTTAGAAATTTAATTAAATATTAAAAATATTTAATTAATTACCAGACTATTGAGATGTGACCATTTTTAGATATATACACATTGCTATTTGGTTCCTCCAATTTTTCACACCTTCCTTTGGCTCTCATTAGAGATGATCTACTTATTTTCAAAGACTTACTAGTCTTTGTAAGGTTCACCTTGTTCTTTGTTGACTGCTTAACAATGTTGTTTTCATCACATGTCTTGTGGCACAACTATCCTTCGTGCGTGAGGTAGAACCCACGCTCTCATATGCACTCATCAAGTTCTTTACAATGGAATTTTCACTTGAGTCATTTGAAACTCTGAACCAAAGAGCCTTCATGGTGGGCCTAAATTTGAGTTGCCTCATCATTTCAACAAATAGTTGGCATCTTCCACCCTCACTTAGCTTGTCAAAAAAAAACTCCATATCCTTTGTGCAGCTCTTTGACATGTACCTTTTGACATCTTATCAAGCATCCATTTCAAAACATTGGAATCAATATCAATAAAAAATCTAGGTTTTCTATGCAAAACTCTAGGAGGAGTTCTCAAATGTAAATTTGTGTGAACATTAGGAATTTCAACAACATCGAGGATAGATCATGTACCTTCAATTGGAGCTACAATTGATGACATACCTTGAGATTGACATGTAAACGATGTTGTACCTCCAACTTGAGATGTCATTTTTGGAGTGACTTCAAATAGAGGCGTGTTTGCTAATGTACTTTTGAAACACAATGTTGTTGATGATGTGTCTTCAACTGTAGGTGTGATTTCCAATGTACTTGGAAGACCACATGTTGTTGCTAGTGTGTCTTCTACTGGAGATGTGCATTGAAATTCACCTATGGTTGATGATGTTCCTCCAACTTGGGGATCCATTTGTGTCCTTCCACAAAATTTGTCCATTTGTTCCCTTTGTTTTTCCAATTGTACATCTCTCTTAGATTGTATTGGAATTTTTGGTTGTATGGGCTGCAATTCTTTTGCTTCACAAGGTGCAATTTTTTATTCTCTTCTCCTTGAATTTTTAACTGCATGTTCTTCCAGTGTTAGAGGCTTTGGTTGTTTCCTCAGCATGACGTTGAATGTTGCATATTCACAACCACACATAGAACAAAAGTAAGTAATGCATTTTATGAAACATATTGAGAACGTTGATTACATTGCATTTTATTGAACACACCAAAGCATTTTATGAAAGATGGCAGTGAGTTGTTTGGAATTATCAAACATGTCTATATGCTACAACATTTTTCATACATAAATCTACCAAGGAAGAATGGTAAATGGTATGAATGAATAGAAACTTTCATTAAACCAACTATGTTTTGAGTCACTTGAAATTATCTAAGCACATGATGAAGGTGAATTCTTTATGGCACAAAAAAAAAAAAATAGGAACTTGCTTATTAACATTAATGAAATCTCTTAGGTTTTCCAAATTAGTTGAAAATAAAAGTTTTCCCACAACCATCAGTAATAATGAATTTAATGTTCAATTCTATGTGTAACAATGAAGATTAATAAAATCATCAAATGAATGGTCTATAAATTGTCTAAACAAAACAAAAAAAACTTGTGTTAAGTTGAATTTGTTTATCTAAGCATGTTGGAAATGGACTACTATAAGCAATGCAAATAGAATTCATAAGAAAATTTGTGTTAAATTTTGATGTCGTTTATATAAGTTTAAACATGAATTAATGTAAATTATGTCATGGTTTTCATTTTTTTCTTCAAAGTCATAAAAATTAAACTTTTTTATGCAACTCTTATCTAATTCAATGTTGAATTCTATGTCCAATTGTTATGATTAATAAAAATCATTAAAGGAATTTAGATTATTGTTAAAAATAAACATACTAAATATAAAAATTTGAATATTACCAAAAATGAATATATTACCTGAGATAATGTAAAATGATGTAGAAACTTCAAAAAGTCTTCATATGCATTGTGTGCATGGAAATTGGTGGCAAAAAGGTGATGGATCAAGCATAGATTGGTACAACAGGGAGTCAACTTCATAAAAAAGGTGTTTCTCTATCGGATTAAGTGTTGAACCAGAAAAAGGCATAAGCATGTGCGCCAGAATCATGGGGTGAACTCTTGTTTTACCATTTCAAGGTAAACCCATTTGGCGCTCACCAAATTTGGCGAGTGCCAAATATGGTGCTTTGAAATGCTTTCTCTCTCTCAATAGCAAAGGAGTGAGACTTGAGATAGAGGGAGAGGGGATATGAGAGAGAGAGAGAGAGATTAGTCCTAGTAGCATGGTAGGGACTAAGACTTGAGAATGATAGAGACTTGAGAGGGATAGAGAGTTATCCAGTTAGGGTGGGGGGAAAGACCTCACAATGGGAGAGGGGTTGGAGTGAAATAGATTTTTCTACCCTCTAACCATAAATTGTAACTGTAAACCCTAAACCCTCTACCGTAAATCCTCAATGCTTAAACCATAAACCCTATACCCTAAACCCTTAAACCCTCTACCATCTACCCTTAACCCTCAACCATCAAGCCTCTACCCTCAACTGTCTACCGTCTACCCTAAACCCTAAAACCCTAAACCCCTAAACCCTCTACCCTCTACCCTCAAACCCCTCCTCTCTCTCTCTCTCAACCCTACACCCTCTACCCTTAAACCATAAACTATAATCCCTAAACCCTAATCCCTCTACCCTTAACCCTTAATCCCTAAACCCTAAACCCTAAAACCTCTACCCTCTACCCTCAATCATTAAACCCTAAACCCTTAAACCTCAACCCTCTACCCTTAAAACCTTAAACCCTAAACCCTCTACCCTCTACCCTCAACCCTATATATCTCTCTCTACCCTCTACTCTCTACCCTTAAGCCCTTAAAACCTTAAACCCTAAACCCCTAAACCCTCTACCCCCTCTACCCTCTACCCTTAAACCCTAAACCATCTGCCCTCAACCATCAACCCTTAAACCCTAAACCCTCAACCCTCAACCCTCTACCCTTAAACCCTTAAACGCAAAAGCCTAAACCCCTCTACCCTCTACCCTCAACCCTACACCCTCTACACTTAAACCGTAAACTGTAATCCCTAAACCTTAAACCATAAACCCTCTACCCTCTACCCTCTACCCTCTACCCTAAAACCCTTAACCCTATCACTATCTATGTCTCTCTCTCTAAACCCTCAACCCACCTCTCTCTCTCTTAACCCTACACCCTCAACCCTTAAACCCTAAAACTCTTAAACCCTCAACCTCCCCTCTCTCTCTCAACCCTTCAACCTCTACCTTCTACCCTCTACCCTCTACCCTAAACCATCAATAGTTAAACCATAAACCCTAAACCCTTAAACCCTATGCCCTAAACCCTTAAACCCTCTACCATCTACCCTTAACCCTCAACCATCAACCCTCTACCCTTAAACCCTTAAACCCTAAACCCTAAACCCCTTTACCCTCTACCCTCAACCTCCTCAACTCCTAAACTCCTAAACCTCTACCCTCTACCTCAACCTCAACCCTTAAACCCTAAACCATCTACCCTTAAACCCTTAAACCCTAACCCCCTCTACCCTCTACCCTCTACCCTCAACCCTTAAACCCTAAACCCTCTAGCCTCAGGCCTCTACCCTTAAACCCTACACCCCTAAACCCTCTACCCTCTACCCTCAAATCCCTCCTCTCTCTCTCTCAACCCTACACCCTTAAATCGTAAACTATAATCCCTAAACCCTAATCCCTCTACCCTTAACCCTTAATCCCTAAACCCTAAACCCTAAAACCTGTACCCTCTACCCTCAACCCCTAACCCTAAACCCTCAAACCTCAACCCTCTACCCTTAAAACCTTAAACCATAAACCCTAAAACACTAAATCCTCTACCCTCAACCCTCTATATCTCTCTCTCTACCCTCTACCCTCTACCCTTAAACCCTTAAGACCTTAAACCTTAAACCCCTAAACCCTCTACCCTCAACCCTTAAACCCTAAACCCTCAAGCCTCAATCCTCTACCCTTAAACCCTTAAAACCTTAAACCCTAAACCCCTAAACCATCTACCCTCTACCTTTAAAATGCAAACCCTAAACCCACAAACCCCTCTCTCTCTCAACCCTACACCCTACACTCAATCCTACCCCTACCCTCTACCCTAAAACCCTTAATCCATCTCTACTCATTCTCTTTATCTCTCTCTAAACCCTCAACCCCTCTCTCTCTCAACTCTACACCTCAACCCTTAAAACCGTAAACCCTAAACCCTAAAACTCTAAACCCTCAACCCCCCTCTCTCTCAACCCTTCACCCTCTACCTTCTACCATCTACCCTCTACCCTAAACCCTCAATGCTTAAACCATAAGCCCTAAACCCTTAAACCCTATATCCTAAACCCTTAAACCCTCTACCATCTACCCTTAACCCTCAACCATCAACTCTCTACCCTCAATCGTCTACCATCTACTATCTACCCTCAACCCTAAAACCCTTAACCCTCTCACTCTCTCTATCTCTCTCTCTCTAAACCCTCAACCCACCTCTCTCTCCCAACCCTTCACCCTCTACCTTCTACCCTCTACCCTCAACCCTCTACCCTCTACCCTAAACCCTCAACGCTTAAGCCATAAACCCTAAACCCTTAAATCCTATACCCTAAACCCTTAAACCCTCTACCATCTACCCTTAACCCTCAAGCATCAACCCTCTACCCTCAAATGTCTACCCTCTACCCTCAACCCTCTACCCTTAAACCCTTAAACCCTAAATCCTAAATCCCTCTACCCTCAACCCTCAACCCTCAACTCTTAATCCCTAAACCCTCTACCCTCAACCCTCTACCCTTAAACCCTAAACCCTAAACCCCTCTACCCTCTACCCTCTACCTGCAACCCTTAAACCCTAAACCCTCTACCCTCAAGCCTCTACCCTTAAACCCTAAACCCCTAAACCCTCTACCCTCTACCCTCTACCCTCTACCTTTAAACCATAAACCTTGAACCCTAAAATCCTAAAACCCTAAACCCTAAACCCTAAACCCTTTACCCTCTACCCTCTACCCTCAAACCCCTCCTCTACCCTCAACCCTTAAACTATAAATTGTAATCCTTAAACCCTAATCCCTCTACACTTAACCCTTAATCCCTAAATCTCAACCCTAAAACCTGTACCCTCTACCCTCAACCTTCTATATCTCTCTCTACCCTCTACCCTCTACCCTTAAACCCTTAAAACCTTAAACCCTAAACCCCTAAACCCTCTACCCTCTACCTTTAAATCGTAAACCCTAAAACCCACAACCCCCCTTCTCTCTCTCAACCCTACACCCTCTACACTCAATCATCTACCCTCTACCATCAACCCTCTACCCTCAACCCTAAAACCCTTAACCGTCTCACTCTCTATGTCTCTCTCTCTCTGAACCCTCAACCCCCCTCTCTCTCTTGACCCTACACCCTCAACCCTAAAGCGCAAAACCCTAAAAAACTCATAAACATTCAACTCTCCTCAACCTCTAAAACCATATATACCCTAAATCCTAAACCTCTACCATTTCCACCCTAACCTCACCATTAACCCTCCATTTTAACCGCCTTATCATCATCTACTGCTTCAATTAACCCTCAACCCTCTACCCTAAAATCTTAAACCATAATCCTGAACCCTCTATTTCTCCACTTCTACCCTCCTCTAATTCTCAACCCTCTACCCTTAAACCCTTAAACCCTAAACCCCTAAACCCTCTACCCTCTACCTTTAAACCGTAAACCCTTAACCCTAAACTATAAAACCCTAAAACCTTAAACCCTAAACCCCTAAACCCTCTACCCTCAAACCCCTCCTCTATCTCTCTCTCTCAACCCTACACCCTCTACCCTTAAATTGTAAACTATAATCCCTAAACCATAATCCCCCTACCCTTAACCCTTAATCCCTAAACCCTGAAACCTCTACCATCTACCATCAACCCTTAAACCCTTAAACCCTATACCCTAAACCATAAACCCTCTACCCTCAACCCTCAAACCTCAACCCTTAAACCCTAAAACCCTCAACCTTGCACCCTCTACCCTTAAACCGTAAACTATAATCCCTAAACCCTAAACCCTCGGGGGGAGAGTGAGTAGGAGGGATAGAGGGATGAGAGAGAGATGGAGGGATTGATAGAGAGAGGGGGAGTGGGGGGAGATACTTGAGAGAGGGAGAGAGAGAGAGAGAGAGGGAGGGGGTGGGAGGGAGATACCTTAGAGAGAGGGAGAGAGAGAGGGTGTGGGAGAGAGATAGAGGGAGTGAGTGAGAGACAAAGAGAGACCTGGAAGAGGGAGAGAGATAGAGGGGTGGGAGGGAGAGACTTCAAAGAGAGAGGGAGGGAGAGGGGGTGTGTGAGAGAGAGACTTGAGAGAGAGGGAGAGGGAGAGTGGGAGAGGAGAGGAGAGGGAGAGGGAGAGGGAGAGGGAGAGGGAGAGAGTGAGAGAGAGATAGAGGGTGTGAGAGAGAGATGAACTTGAGAGAGAGAGGGAGAGGTGGTGGGATGGAGAGGGATAGAGATAGAGGGAGGGAGTGGAAGAGAGATAGAGGGAGATGGGGTAGGAGGGGGATAGTTGAAAAAGAGAGAGAGAGAGGGAGAGGGGGTAGGGTGAAGATACTTGAGAGAGAGAGATACAAAGTGAGAGGGGGTAGGAGGGAGAGACTT
>VDFB02358134.1:79812554-80172106 GCA_007258455.2 Sequoia sempervirens | reverse complement strand
ACTTTTGTTATAGAGAACCTTTTGGGCCATTGAATCCAAAATATTGTACCCATTAAAAATGACACCATAGCTGATAAAGATGCACTTCATTGCTTTTCTCTCTAACTTAGACATATTCTCATTCAAAACATGAGAATAAGCTTCACAACCAAATACTATGAGATATCTCATTGGAGGGTTTTTATTAGACCATGCCTCCATAGGTGTCTTTGTTGCAAGTATGATGGTGCTTTCATTGATTTCAACAAGTTGGTGTTTTCATAAATTTCAACTATGTGTTGAGGAATATTTTTGCATGATGAAGATGTCAAGGATATTGAGAAAATTGTGAAAATGAGGGAAATAATTTGTTGTAGTTTGTTGCTTGTATAGCTGAGATATTGAGGAAGTGTTGTGAGTACATGGAGGTATCTTTATGTTACAATGTTTGGAAATGTGTTGGAATGGAGTAATATGTTGAGATGGTGTCTCTGGTGCCTGGTTTCCAAGTGTTTTTTAGAAAATTTAATAAACATAGAAAATAGTGTTGTGTAAGTGTTTAGAATGTGCTCTGAGATGTGCTCCACATTTCTTCTATGTTGATGCTATGCTCGTGTATATCTAATATGGTGTTTAAGGTTGTTATTAGTTTCTATTTATATAGTTTGGGTTTTTGAATTGCTGTGCAAAGTGAGATGTGTTCACC
The DNA here is from genome assembly GCA_007258455.2 of Sequoia sempervirens. Classification (NCBI taxonomy): domain Eukaryota; kingdom Viridiplantae; phylum Streptophyta; class Pinopsida; order Cupressales; family Cupressaceae; genus Sequoia; species Sequoia sempervirens. Next base: position 80,171,421 of record VDFB02358134.1, on the reverse strand, counting down.
AGTGTGTGAACTAGGTTTTAAGTGGTGTTTGTTGTTGTCTGGGAGAAATGTATTTTCTTTGCATTTATTCATAATTTGGTTTCAAGTTGTGCAGATATGAGAAGTTGCTTATATTGTTTATATCTTTCAAAATTCAAGTTTTCTCTTGATTTAGTACAATATAGTGTGTGTTTCATGTGTCAGTGTGCATATAAGGTTAATTGGATGTTCTAGGTTGAAGTATTTATATTATGTGAGTTTGGATAAATATTTTGTTCAATCTCAGGTGGTTTTTGGGTTGTTCTAGATCATATAAAAGATATTTGTGTGGTTTGTGTGTTGTCTTGATCAAATGGGAAGTGTGTACTTAATAGTTTTATGGTGTTTAGCATGGGCAATGGCCGACCTAGTGTTAACACTACATGCAAAGCCTTTCAAATTTTGTGGAAGTGTGTTGAGGAATGTTAGGAAAAATTTGGGTCCTAAGGGTTTATATGGGTCACCTTTATTCCTATCTACTGTGGGAATGTTTGGGTGCCGACCTAATTTGAAATTGTAAATGTAAAGGTTGTGTTGCCAACCTTGGAGAGTGTTTTGAAGGTTGAGGATGGTATAAATAAGAGTGATGTTGTTGGAAGATCTCAATATAGATGTGAGATAGATGGGAGTGATGAATGTGATGTGAATTGTCAAAGTATAGATGTGAATTTAAGCAGAGCAGTGCAAACTTCAAAGTGTTGGACTTCTGAAGGTAGTGAGATGAAGGCATTTGTAATCTTTCAAAAAAGGATGTAAAAGTTTTGGAGAAATTATGGTGGATTCCCTATTGAATTGAGATAGTGTTCTTCGTGTAACTTTTCTCTTCTATCTTCTTTTTATGTTCTAAGCAGTGAGCCTTGTTGGATAGTGTGTCCTATTCTGGTAGTGAGCCCTTGTACTAGTTTTGGAATTACTTATATTGTGAGCTAATCCTCACAGTGATTTTTCCATCATTGGATTTTCCACATAAATGTGGTATTCTCTTGTGTATGGTGTTGTTGTTTCAGTTTCTATTATCTGTATTTCATGATTAATCACTTTAACAGAATAAGGGATTAATAAATGCTTGTGGATCTGATTAATATTGAGGGTTTTGATGTTTTAATTTGATACAACTAATTCACCCCCCTCTCAATTGTCTTTTCATTCAACAATTGGTATTAGAGCAAGGTTACTTGGATAAGAGCTTAACCACTTAAGATAGATCCAATATGGAAAACAAGTTAGATTGCCCTAGATTTGATGGCATAGATATGCATTCTAGAAGACAAAGATGAAAGGATATCTAGCATCTCATGGATATGAGATTGAAAAGGAAATAAAGAATCAATATGCTACACCTATGATGGTCCAAGCACAAGTGATGAGATCAAGGTGTTAGATTGGCGGTTGCCATTGCACCAAAATATCAACCTCTCAATGCCCGATACAACCTCTAGTTTTATGTAAGATCCACAAGAGGTAGTTAAGCCATGTCACAAACCCAAGTGCCATTGTGGACAAGGAAGACCAAGTGACACACCATCTTGCAACAATCCCCCCCCAAAGCATAAGTGAGGGTTTTGAACATATGACCTCGGCTCTGATACCAATTATTAGATTGGTGGTTGTCGTTGCTCCAAAATATTGACCTCTTAATGCTCAATACAACCACCACATTTATGTAAGATCCATAGGAGGTGGTTAAGCCATGCCACAAAATTAAGTGTCGTGTTGGACAAGGAAGACCAAGGGAAACACCTTGCAACACAAGGCACATGAATTAAATGCTAAGGAAAGATTTATTCTTGTGAATAGTCTTTCAAATTTTGAATCGGTAAAAGTTATGAATATTAAGATTGATAAAGAAGATTGGGATAAACTTGAGAGAATTTATGAAGGAGATGATAATATTAAATAAGAAAAGTTGCAAAATATGAATGAACAATTTGAGACCTTGTGAATGTCAGAAGATGAAACAATTACAACCTACATGCAGAGAGTTGATGAGTTGGTAAGTGTTATGAGAGACCATCTTGGTGCACAAGTCAAAGAACCTAGGGTGGTAAATGAAGTTCTCATATCTCTTCCTGATTCTTACAATGAAAAGGTATCTATTATTGAGGAAGTTGCAAAATTTAATACTTATTCTAGAGATCAGTTGCTTGGTACACTAACTTCATTTGAAATGAGAAAAAATGGTTTGAAAAATGGTACAAAAGTGGAGACTGCTTTCAAGGCTAGAAAATTAGAAAAGGTTGAAGATTCAGATGGAGAAGATCTTAATGATGTGGAAGTTAACTTTGTAAGAAGGATGAAAAAGGGCACTAGTAAGTACAAAGGTAAACTACCTTTCAAATGTTTTAGCTGTGGAAATATAGGTCATTATGCTTCAAGATGTCCAAATAGAGTTGTGAACAATAAAAGTAAGGAGAACAAAGGAAAAATGATTAAAATAAGTTACTATGTTAGAGAAGATGTCATTATGCTTCAAGATGTCCAAACAGAGTTGTGAACAATAAAAGTAAGGAGAACAAAGGAAAAATGATTAAAATAAGTTACTATGTTAGAGAAGATGTTGGTATGTTTGATCATGAATCTGATTATGGAGATGCTGATGGAAATGAATGCTTGTTCTTAGCTTTAAAAGATGAATCTACTTCTACTAAATCTAAAAGTTGTGTAAAGGAAAGTGTTTTAGAGAAGAAGGATAAGGTTGAAGGTACTTTGGTTTCTGCTTTTCATGTTAAATAGGATAAGAACTACTAGGTTGTTGACAGTGGCTGCTCTAATCACATGACTAGAGAAAAGTAAGTTTGTTAAACTTGAAAAATATGATGGAGGACTAGTTAAATTTGGAGATGATTTAGGAGCTAAGATTTGTGGAATAGGTTCAATTAGTTTTTATGGAAAGCATAATACTAGAGATGTTTACTATGTTAAAGGATTAAGGCATAATTCTTTGAGTGTTGGGAATTTTTTTAGCAAAGTATATAATATTGTGTTTAAGAATGAAATATGTGAGATTAGAAAAGGGTCCAGAACTATGATTGCTGTTGGTAAGAGGACAAATGGAAAAATATATCAGCTTAAGGGTACTGATGGTCATTTCTTTATATCTCAAATTAATCACAATTGGTTATGGCATTGAAGGATGTGTCACATGAACTTTGATAATTTAGTTAGAATCAGTTCTACTCATGTAGTAAGAGATCTACCAAAAGTCACAAAGCCTATCAATGCCAATTGCAAAAAATGTCAAATTAGAAAGAAAATAAAGAGTAGTTTCAAAGGAAAGGAACAATCTGCTATTAGAATATTGGAATCAATACTTACAAATCTCTGTGGTCCTACAAGGGTGAGAAGTCTTCAAGGTGATAGCTATTTCATGCTTTTGATTGATGATTACTCTAGAATGACACGAGTTACTTTTCTTAGAGAAAAAACTAATGCTCTAGATAAATTTAAAGCGTTTAAAGCTATGTTTGAGAATGAAATGAATTTGGAAATAAAATGTTTGAGGTTTGAAAAAGGTGGATAATTCACCTCCAATGAGTTTAATATGTTTTGTGAAGTTCATGGAGTAAAGAGGCACTTTTCTACCCATAGAACTCCACAACGGAATGGAGTGGTTGAAAGGAAAAATAGGATTGTGCCAAAAGCTGCTAGGACTATGATGAAAGAAGAAACCCTACCAAAAGCCTATTGGAGAGAAGCAATTCATACTACTGTTTACATACTTAATAGAGTTCAAGCCAAAGCTAATAGTAGAAAGACTCATATGAGTTGTGGTATGGAAGGGTTCCTACTATCAAGTAATTTAGAGTATTTGGAGGAAAATTTTATATCAAAAGAGATGAAGAAAACTTAGGAAAGTTTGATGCAAGTTCTGATGAAGTTATCTTCCTTAGATATTCTACTAAAAGAAAAACTTATAGATGTTACAACAAAAGACTAATAAAGATTGTTGAAAGTGAAAATGTTAAGGTTGATGAAGATTTGTAGAATTCAATTGCTATAGATGGATGTGTCAGATGAACTACTTGTGGAGAAGAAGAAGAAGAAAAATCTAAGGGAAAAAATGAAGAGGAAGAAGCTCTAGAAAAGACCCCTAAGACCCCTAAGTATGTGCAAAAGAATCATTCTAAAGAACAAATCATTGGAGGCAAGAGGAAAGGAGTATTGACAAGAATTAGAGCTATTGAAGCTAAGGTAAATCCGTGTTTACTCTCTAAAGATGAACCTAAAATAGTGAGCGAGGCATGCAAAGATGAACATTGGATGAAGGAAATGGAAGAACTTATGCAGACTGAGAAAAATTAGACTTGGGAACCAATTCCTAGACCAAAAAACAAGAAAATAATTGGAACTAAGTGGTTATTTATAAACAAATTGAATGAGAATGGAGATGTGATAAGAAATAAGGCAAGGCTTGTGTGTAAGGGCTACTCACAAGTAGAAGAAATAAAATTTTAGGAAACATTTTCTTTGGTAGCTAGGATGAAAGCAATCAGGATGTTTTTGGCATTTTCAACATACAAGGAATTTAAAGTTTATCAAATGGATGTGAAATTTTATTTCTTGAATGGTGAATTGGAAGAATAGGTTTACATGGAACAATCAAAAGGATTTTAGTTATCATATCAACTAGATAGGGTTGTAGATTGAAAAAGTCATTGTATGGATTAAAGCAAGCTCTTAGAGCTTGGTATGCAAGATTGGACAAATATTTGATACAACAAGGATTTAGTAAAGGTACTATAGATGGTAATATTTAATTCAAAATTGAGGAAGACAATATCTTGATAGTGGTTGTGTATGTGGATTATATTATCTTTGGAGGAAATGAAGCTATGTGTAAGAATTTTTTAGAAGAGATGCAAAAAGAGTTTTAGATGTTAATGTTTGGGGAGATGAATTTCTTCCTTGGCCTACAAATCAATCAAATAGATAAAGGCATTTTCATTTCACAATCAATGTATGTTAAAGAGATGTTGAAGAAGTTTGGAATGGAAGACTCCAAACTGGTATGTACCTCTATGGTGACTGGTTGCAAATTGAGCAAGGATGGTAAATCACCTAAGGCTACTTAGAGAAAATATAGATCTATGATTGGTGGACTGTTATATATAACTACTACTAGACCAGATATCATGCATGCAATTTGTCTTGTGGCTAGATTTCAAGATCTTAAAGAGATACATGTTGCAACAGTGAAGAGGATATTTAGATATTTAAAAGGAACTTCAGATCATGGCTTATGGTATCCTAAGGATATTGATTTCACATTAAGTGCATACACAAATGAAAATTGGGCTGGTTGTCTTGATGACAAGAAAAGTACAAGTGGTAGTACATTCTTTCTTGGATGAAGATTGGTATCATGGTTAAGCAAGAAGCATGATTAAGTTTCTTTATCCATAGAAGAGGCTAAGTATATTGCAACAACATCTTGTTGCACACAAGTATTATGAATGAAACATACATTGAAAGATATCAGAGGAATGTATGATGAGCCTATTTCTATATTTTGTGATAATAAAAGTGTAATTAATATTTCAAAGAATCTAGTGATGCATTTAAGGACAAAGCATATATCAATTAGGTATCACTTTCTGAGAGAGAAGGTTATGGGGAATGAGGTGAAGCTTGAATATGTACCTACACAGGATCAAATTGTTGACACATTTACTAAGGCTCTTCCTAAGGATACTTTTGAGTATCTCTGGGAGAAGTTGAGGGTTATTTCCCCTCCTTCTTGGAATTAGATACATATGGAGATGCACTAGTCCATGGATTTATGGATTCATATCTTATCTAGATTGATGTTGGTGGCTACCTCTCAGGGGGAGTAGGTACTGTTGTGTGTTGTCATTGTGCAAAATTGCTGAGTTGATTGGGTGTACTCCTAAGGGGGAGTATTCAGAGCAAGTATCTTGGTTCAGTGTCAAAGGGTGAGAATTATTCAAAACACTTTGACCTTTTCCATTGATGTCAAAGGGGGAGAAATAATCATGTGAAATTTTTTATCTACTCAAGGGTAAAGAAAAGGAAATCATGAGAAAGTGTGTTTAGAGCTATTGTGTTGTCTTTGATGGTTTTTCACATCATGTGTTGCCATCAATGAAAAAGGGGGAGATTGTTGCAAGTATGCAGATGTTGTCATTGATTTCAATAAGATGGTGTTGTCATTTATGTAAACTATGTGTTGAGGAAGATTGTTGCATGACGAATATGTTGAGGATATTGAGAAAATTGTGAAAAAAAGGGAAATAGTTTATTGCATGTATAGTTGATATATTAAGGAAGTGTTGTGAGTACATGGAGCTATCTTTATGTTGAAGTGTCTAGAGATGTGTTGGAATTGAGTAATGCACTGAGATGGTGCCTTTGGTACTTGGTTTACAAGTGCTTTTGAGAAAAATTAATAAACAAAGAAAACAGTGTTGTGCAAGTGTTTAGAACGAGCTTCGGGATGTGCTCCACATTTCTTTTGTCTTGATACTATGACTATGTAGATATAATATGGTGTTTAAGATTGTTATTAGTTGCTATTTCTAGAGGTTGGATTTTTGGATCACTATGTCGAGTGAGATGTGTTCACCAGTGTGTGAACTAGGTTTTCAGTAGTATTTGCTGTTGTCTGGGAGAAATGTATTTTCTCCACATTTATCCATAGTTTGGTTTCATGTTATGCAAATCTAGGAAGTTTCTTATATTGTTTATATCTTTCAAAATTCAAGTTTTCTCTTGATTTGGTGTAGTATAGTGTGTGTTTCATGTGTCATTGTGCATATAAGGTTAATTAGATGTTTTGGGTTGAAGTATTTCTATGATGTGAGTTTGGATGAATTATTAGTTGGATCTCAGTTGGTTTGTGGATTTTTCTAGATCGTGTAAAAGATATTTGTATGGTTTGTAGGTTGTCTTGATCAAATGGGAAGCATTTACTTAATAGTTTTATGGTGTTTAGCATGGGTAATGGCTAACCTGGTGTTAACATTACATATGAATCCTTTCAAAGTTTGTGGAAGAATGTTGAGGTGTGTTAGGAAAAATTTGGGTCCTAAATAAGGGTTTATATGGGTCACCTTCATTCCTATCCACCACGAGAATTTTTGGGTGTTGACCTAATTTGAAATTGTAAATGTAAAGGTTGTGTTGTTGACCTTGGAGAAGGTTTTCAAGGTTGAGGATGGTATAAATAAGAGTGATTTTGTTGGAATATCTCAATATAGATGCAAGATATATGGGAGTGATGAATGTGATGTGAATTATAGATGTATAGATGCAAATTTAAGTAGAGCAATGTGAACTTCAAAGTGTTAGACTTTTGAAGGTAGTGAGTTGAAGGAATCCACAATCTTTCAAACAAGGCTACAAAAGTGTTGGAGCAATTATAGTGGATTCCTTGTTGCATTAAGTGTTCTTTGTGTAATATTTCTCTTATATCTTCTTTTTATGTTCTAAGCAGTAGGATTTGGCTATGAGCCCTATTGGATAGTGTGCCCTATTTTGGCAGTGATCCCTTGTATTGATTTTTCCATTACTTATATTGTGAGCTAATCCTCACCACAGTTTTTCCCTCATTGGGTTTTCCATGTAAATTTGGTGTTCTCTTGTGTATGGTGTTGTTGTTTCAGTTTTTGTTATCTACATTTCATGATTAATCCCTTTAATAGAATAAGGGTTTAATGAATGCTTGTGGATTTGATTATTGTTGAGGCTTTGATGTTTAAATTTGATACAACTAATTCACCCCCCTCTCATTTTTCTTATTCATTCAATAGTCTTTTCAACAAGCATCAACCTAGGTGATCTATTAATCAAGTAACATGCAGTGGCTATGACTTCAACCCAAGACTTCTATTAAAGACCAACACTAATCAACGTAATCCTAGCTCATTCCATTAATGTCATAGTCATCCTCTTTGAAACTCCACTTTTTTGTGGGGTGTATGGAGTTGTGTTGTGTCTCTCAATCCTATGGTCCTTATAAAACTTGTCGAATTTTACCAAAAAAATTCACCACAATTAACAATCCTCAAGCACTTTATCTTTCTATTAGTCCGATTTTCAACAAGAGCCTTGAACTCCTTAATTGAATAAAGACTTCAACTTTAATTTTAAGAAAATAAATAAATTTCCTTCTATTGTAGTAATCTATGAATGAGACAAAGTACACAAATCTAGATAATGAAGGAACATTCATAGGATCAAACACATGCATGCACATAATCCACCAACTCAGAAGACTTATAAGAACTAGAATAAAAAGAAACACGATGTTATTTTCCAAATACACAATGTTGACACAAGACAAACTCAAGATTATAATCATGAAGGCCTTCAACAAGGATTTTATTTTTTAGGGCTCTAAGACCCTTCTCACCAATTTGACTGAGTCTTTGGTGCCATAACACTGTTTTATCTATAGGAAGATTCATTTCCAAAGAATGGGCACCCATAAGTACCCAAAATGCATGACCATCAGATGTAGTTGATACACTCTTCTTCTCTACTTGATCAAATGGCAAGGATAAACAATCCAAAGATATCTTCTTTGACTTGTCAAAAGAACTATTTCACTAAACTATGCATGCATCCAACTTGTACAAGGTGCCAACTTGAACACCCTTAGCCATCACCATAGATCCTCTTTCCATATTGCATCCTCCATTCAAGAAAACAACATGCACACTTGAATCATTCAATTTTCTCATCAAGAGTAGGTTCTGTGCCAAACTCGAGATATGCAATACACCATCAATCCCTTTCACTCTATCAAGGAATCTAATCTTGACTCTTCCAAAACTAATAATATTCAAATGAGACTCATCACCCATATACACTTTTCTACCATCATATTCTTCGTACTTTGAGAAAAAACCCCTATGGGAGGTCATGTGGAAAAAAGAACCTGATTCTATTAGCCATATAAATTTTGATGTATGTGTTGCCAAGGCTACAACAAAGGCATTTGGATTATTGTGAGAGGATTTATTAGAGTCAAAATGAAAGAAATTATTTTTACCTTTCCTTTTCTTCTCCTTACACTCTTTACATATGGATATGATTGGTTTTTCCATAATTCAAACATTTCACCTTATACTTTCTAGGAGACTTATATCTCCCTAGAGACTTAGATTTAGAATTCTTGTCCTTTTTTCTTGCCTTTCTCTTTTGATCTATCACATACAACAAGGGCTTCCTTGACCATCTTAAAATATTTTCTCTGAATTTATTTAGATAAGATCAATGCAACCACCTCATCCATATTGAACTTGGTTGTATTACTCCAATAGCCATAACTAAGTAATCCCATGAGTTTGACAAAGGACATACCAAAAGCATGCAATGATCCTCATCTTTAATCTTATCACCAATCGACCTCAATTGTGCAACAAGAATATTAAATACATTAATGTGATAAAAAGCATGAATCATCCATATTACATCTTCAAATAATAAAGTTTTTTTCATATGAATAACTTGTTTACTAGGGATTTAGCCTGATAAACATCTCCAAGTTTCTTTGGTGTAGGGGCATCAAGAGCCTCATAAGCACACTTTTTGTTATTTTTGAGTTTTAGGTTTTTGGTATGTTTTGGAGTCTAATAAGGTCATTTATGACCATGTAGGATCATGTTGATTCATTTTAGAGTGTTAATAGGGTCTTTAATTAAAAAGTGTAAAAAGTTGTCATGTTGCTAAAAAAGTTGTCATGCAACTTTGGAAAGGTGTCAAAAAGCAAGAAATAGTTATATAAAAATCAAGAAACCATTAAAAAATAGTTTTTTTTGATTGGGAATGTATAAATATACCCTCCAAAACTCGAATTGGGGGTTGGATACATTGTTTTGAAGTTTTGATGAATGAAAACTTAAATTTGTGTGCGATTTTTTTGAGTCTTACATTTGTTTTAGGATGAAGTTGTGCATTGTACAGCCTAGTACGACCTCATATCAAGGAATATAATATATGGATGGAAATATATTTGTTTCTAGTTTACAATTATTTTTGTTTCATTAAATTTCATCGAGTTTTGTGTGAGATATGGCCATTTTGGTGAAGGCTTCCCTATTCTAACAATGTTTTCTAGAATTTACAGTCTGAAAACATGCTAGTACGGCCATGTACGGTACAATATTGGGATGAAACAAATTATAATGGAAGAATATATGTTTCTATCTCTCAATGCCTTTTGTTTGGATCATTTTCATGGATATTTGAATAGGTTATGACCATTTTTGTGAGGACAGGTTTGAAGCCTAACTAGGGTTCCTAGTTTTGGGAAAAACACCATAACTTTCTTTTCCACCTGTTGGATCTTGATGAAACTTGAAGGAAAATTTTGTAAATATGTTATCTTCAATCCCATCAAAGCGATTGGATTCATTATTTGTTTTGTGAAAGTTATTCTTAATAGTCCATTTTCATTTCCTCATTGGGACAGTCCTAAAACCTTCAATGATGATTGTTTGACAAGTTCCTTGCATTATCTCATGAAGTTTGATCTAATATTTGTCATGTCATGTTGTTGAAAGTTAGAACAGTTTAAGGATGCAATGGAAAAGTAATTCCTTGTGTTGATTGAGTGATGGGGTTTGTGTGTACCTTGTGACAAGAAACCATAAGTTGGGAACATTATATTACATAAGTTTGAGTCTTGAAAGTTTGAGAACCTTTATGTTATGTTGAAACAAGTCTAAGATAATCAAGGGCCTTATGTTCAATTTGGTTTCTTCCTTGTTTGTGATGTTTCTCATTTTCTTTGTTGAGTACAAGCCATTGTTTAAATGAAGCCATTGTTGTGTGGTGCATTGATGGAAACAAGTGTTTGGTTCAAGAGGGTTTGTGAGTCACAAAATGTGTTGGAAAGTATTGAAACATTGCTATCCCTTGTTCCATAATTTCTATTCCTATTGATGTGTTTCCCATCCTTGAATGCTCATTAGGTTGTGTCCTAAATGGTGACAAGGTGTACTAAAGTGTTTGAGTTGCTGCCTCCAATGAAACCATGGAGTGAGTATGTATTGGTACTATCATATTGAGAGAGTGTCTACCCTTGCTCTACATCATTCTTCCAAACATCTTTTGCACTCTTCTCTTCATAGAAATTTAGGAGCTCTAAATCAACCAAATAAAGTCTTATCAAATCTCAATCTTCCTGATACATGCTTGTTGGTTTTCTATTAGATATTGTAGTCCATAGATCTCTTCCCAAGAGTATATCTTCCATCTTAAGTTTCCACAAATTTAAATTATTACCATTAAGATTCTTCATTTCAATGATACTGAATGTGTTTTCCATATTTTACTTGCAATAAGTTTATTGAATCTTCCTCTACAAAACTCCCACTAAAATTAGATTAGCACAAAAACCATCCAACCCACCAATATAATCAAAGATTGTTTAGGCTCTAATACTAATTGAAAGGAAGCCCGATACGTCAAAATAACTCCCTATGCAAATCTAACACAATAGAGGGTTGCAAAAATTATTCAAACCCTGTTGCAACAACAAAAATATTGCATATACAAATTTAATTAAGTAATTAAAGTTTTCGATCGTATCCTTCTCATTGCAAGTTACTATCCATTCACCTTACCAGTTTGTTGAGAATTAAACCTTAACACATATTTTACATGGGACAACCCTTTTGAGAAAAAATCCGCACCCCAAACACCCAACTCAGTTGTATTTAATAAATATGGATTACAACACAATAAAAAAGCTTATGTTCTTCAACACTATATTATGAATCCAGAATAATTTTGATAGAATAATGGTAGCTCAAAAATAATTAACTTATTATGTAAAATAAGCTAACATAGTTCAATTAAATATAGATGAGGAAGGTAGGCACCCAAAAAATATTCTAAATCTTTTGCAAATCAAATATCTACAAAAGCTCAAAAATCATAACTTTTAAAATCAACCTACTAAACCAAAACAACTTCTTAACTAGGAAAGTTAGGGGAAAAACATGAATAATTGATAACAACCAAAAAACTACCTAATTTTAAGCCATAGAGACCCTAATCTAACAATGAAGCACAAGATGACAATATAACTAAAATAATAAACCAATAATACCTTAATTCCTATGCCAAAGTTGATTCTCCTCCATTTCTCTTCTCATTTTTTCTTGTTTTCTCTTAGATATGCAGTGTGCAATATTTGCAATAAGCTCAATGTAGAGTATTGATAGTTTGAGCTATCAAGATGATATGAGTAATGTGATAACAAAAAATGGAAGATTGTGGTTCTTCAAGATGAATGATATGAGTGATAGAAAAATATTGAAGATTGTGGTTAACCTTGAAATGAAACTAATAGCTTGCTTTTATAGTAATCCCAATTCAAATGAAGGGTGAGGATTGAGTGATGATGTAACATGTTCAAGGGTGGGGATTGATTGAGAGAATAAAAATTGATAATTCATTAATTATTGTGGCATAGGAAAATGAATTGAATGCTGGATATGGATATATGAATTAAATAATTACAATAATTATTTAATTTAGGTGGTGGTGGATGAATAATTAAATAATTTAAAATAAATATTTAATTATAGAAGAAGAGAGGGAGATAAATAAGTAAATAATTAAGAACAATTATTTAATGATAGACAAGAAGAGGTGGTAAATAATTAAATAATTGAAAATAATTTTTTAATTATAGAAGAAAAGAGATGATAAATAATTAAATAATTAGAAACCATTATTTAATTATGTAAGAAAATGATAGTGAATAATTAAATAAATAACCATTTATTTAATTATAGAAGAGAAGAAGGTAATTAGTGATGTAATTAAATAAATAATTAATCTCAAGAAGAATAAAGATAAGATGAATTAACTAAATAATATAAAATTATTCAATTAATTGAATAAAGTGGTATTACGAAATAATTAAATAATTCAAAAATATTTAATTATGTAGGAAGGATGCAAATTAGTACAAAAATGTTGTTCACGGGCTTAGGACATTTTTTAGTGTCTAAATTCTTCCCCTCTTTGATACAATATGATTTTGGATGTTTTGTCAAAGAATAATCAAGAAAATTAAGCTTAGAACCTACCCTAGTATGCCATGACATGCCCCGATTAAAGTGGGATAGCGTGGTGCTCCCTCAAGAAAATTGAGAATTTTTTTTTAAAATTCAAAAACTTTGGAAAATATATTGACAAGGTTAATTGGATGGGCGTGAATGCATTGGTGATGAATGGAAAAATAAATGTTAGTAGAAATGAAGAATAGTTAGATGAATCATGATGGAATGGAATTGATGCAATGAAATGAATTGATATGAGATCTTGTTGATAGATTTTGAGCTTTAATTCTAAAGCACGATTATCATCATAGAGAATTTTATTATGGAAATAAATAACAGACACCAAGGTATGACATAGACCAAGGTGTGAGATATTATCCCTTTGCAAAATAACCACATTGTAGATAAGGAATACCATGATGCATACTGGTGACAATAGAACCTTGTTAGAATATGTGAGCAAGTAACCACAAAGCATGTTAGTCTCGATGTAAGAAGGCATTAGATGACCTTTAACTTGCATAAGATATTTTGATTATGCCAAATGGAACCCCAATTGCACACAAGGAACTTAGTTTCCCTAGTCATATTGCCAAGAAAAACCATAAATAGAAATCAAAGAGAAAAAGGTTATGATCCATCATCGCTCCTCTCATCACTTGTGGACTTCTTCAAGGCACATATGTAACAACTAAAATAGATAATCTCAATATTTCTACTTATTTTTTCTAAAAATAATAATATATAAGAACCATTTTATCATCATAAATATATAATACATTAATTGTAAGCTTTAAATAAAATTGAATTTTGACATTTTTGTCCAAATCTTGAAAAGATGCATATGTCGAGTAAGGCTTGCTCACCACCCAACTGAATTGGCATCATGAAGCCATGTGGAATCTAGCAAAATCTTGAGTAAGAAAGGGACTACCAATAAACTTAGTTTATTATTGATAGTCATAATATCTAAGTATTGTGTTAGTGGGTATACAACCCTTTCTAGGGTCTAGTTACCCTAGACAGTTAAATGTTGGTTGCCACCCACTCAACAACATTATTTACAAATTTCTACCATAATCATACATTATTTGAAAACATTTAAATAACACCTAACAAGGTATTCATCAATTAATCATTGGTTTGAATCCATTTTCTGATCACCAAGATCCTTAACGACAAGGTGAGAGCATACAATGAAAGTCAGATTCCAAATTGAGTAAATGAAAAGATTAAAATACATCACCACTTAAATTGAGTTGGGTTAAATTAATAACAAGAAGCATTCTTTTCCATTTATTTAGTGGGGTTAGAAAATCATCATATTAACTAAATAACATATGCTCTTCCACTTATTCAGTGGTGAGCAACTCACTTACTAATGCAACTTTATATTCTACTTCATATTAGGAATCTATGATCAAAACATCATAAGATTAAAAGGTCAAAGTACCAGGATAAAATGTAATATGGTAAAGATAGTTCATTAACATTCCAAGAAAGAGAAACAAGGTTGGTAGACTAAATCCGCTTACAAATGAAGAATATATTTCCATACTAGCATAAATTATTTCATTATCATGACAAATGGAAGTGTAATAACAAATACCTATATGTAAATCATTTATTAGAACTTTCTTGATAATCATGTACTCTTACATATTTATAATAACGAGTGAATTAGATAAATATAAATACAACTCATACCTTTTCGAATCCTTCATGCAATGAATTTTGGAGTCTAGTGGAATTCTTTAATGAAGGACAGTGATAAATTACTATCATCCCTTTTTGCAACTAAACCAAGACATGGCTAGATTTTAGTTCTTGAAAAGGAACATAATACTTGAATATCATGAGTAATAAATCAATATTGTCCTTTGTTGAGTTAATTGATTCATAAATGAATTAATTGGATACAATTTTTATAACAATTTAAACCTTGCTTGAAAATGATGAAAATTAAAATATTATAAAACATTAATGCACATGGATCATATTTATTTATTTTTATATCCAAATTATGCAAAGGGCACACATGATATTACATTTATAAGTCTTAATTTATGGAATAATGTGCATTTAAAAGCACATAGATCATAATTATTTTAAAGTTAATATATATTTCAAAAGGTAGGCATCTTAATATACTTTAATAAAAGAAAGTAATAAATTAAGAATTGCTCTAGAAGGATTGCAACTCTATTTAGTTTTCCTAATATGAAAAATAAAGGTTAATAACCATGGTTTCTAATTACTAAACAAATTGTTTCTCTACAACTATTGTTTCCTACAACTCAAAAAAATGATATACAATTATTAGAGGTATAAAATAACAATGCAAATTCTTTCCTGGATTGGGTCATAGCATTGATTTACAAAATATGAAGCTTCATTATCAAGAAGTAATAGAAATATTGGAATGGATATTTTCCTAATAGTTTATGGCTTTGATCAGTTGATTATCCATACTTTTGAATAAGATGATGCAAGTTCTACTACTTTGGTGGACATGCATATAAAAGTAAAAAACATAGACGAGATGTGTGAACAGATTTGACAAAGTGTCCAATATATGTAGTCTCGTGGTTGTAGGATACACACAAAGTGAATTCTTTCAAAATAAAAATAAAAAAATAAAACATAGAAACTATACTTGATATGTTGTCGACTCAATGCACAAAACTCATTTTACATATGTAATCGATGGTTGGTATTGCCATATGCAGCCATCTACATATTTTAATGTATTCCTGGGATGTATTGATGCCAAAATACTTTTTTTTAAATGTTGAAGAATAGATGCATACATGTGTAAGCTTGTGAATCAAAATTATTTTAGTTTACTAGCATGCACAAGTCTTAGACAACTGCCATAGTGGTCAAAACAATCTATTATTTAGATGGAAAAAAATAATAGGTATCCGTGGTCAATCCATCAATTATATATGTGGGGAGTAGTCAATCAATACTTACCACAAGCTATTTTCCTAATTTACTATTTAGTGTCATCTACAGGCACATTCATGCTATGTTGAGACGTGTAGCATACCTTGCATCACTAGACATTACTAGATTTTGAAATGCCCATGCATGCTTAAACTTAATTACAATGTTTCTTGAACAAACAAGAAACACTTGAATCAGACTTACCAAGGAATCTAGAGATGAAATGGTTATGGCACGATATAGAAATGGTTATGCAAATCGATAATATCAAGCTTTGAATGGTAAGATTGCTAAGACAATAAAAAAAAGTTTCAATTGTCTACTCAAGAACATAGATCTTATACTTACAAGACCATTTAGGTGATACACATACCATTAAATACAACAAGTAGGTGAATAAAGATTTGTAATATATGAGCCCATTCATGTAGTACACCTAGATCATTAAGGTCCATTCAAACAATCAACTAATACTTCTATTATATTAGCCCTTTCAAATAATGAACAAAGATCACCATTATACATGCTCATTTGAGCGATATGGAGACATTTAGATGGGTATTTTACTCAGACCCATAATTCTATTCAACTATAATTAGAAACCAATTAACCAGACTTATATACCCATTTGAATATAAATAGAAAGTTAAAAAATATTATCCCATATGTCTGTATGTCTATAAGAATAACAATAAATCAAGAATCAAATAGTAACATGCATTTAC
The DNA here is from genome assembly GCA_007258455.2 of Sequoia sempervirens. Lineage (NCBI taxonomy): Eukaryota > Viridiplantae > Streptophyta > Pinopsida > Cupressales > Cupressaceae > Sequoia > Sequoia sempervirens. Next base: position 80,154,689 of record VDFB02358134.1, on the reverse strand, counting down.
TTAACTAATGGGATAATAATAGAAATAAGACTCAAATTTTTACTAACCTTTAAATGGAGAAATTTCACCAATCTAAATCTTCCTCTTTCAGAAGTAATGTTTTAGACCCACTACATGTGTCGAGAGGTCCTCATAGAGCTAATCCATTCTTTTTTCATTTTGACTCCTTCATTGCTTAAAATCCATTTGTGGGCAACCAAGATCTTTTGCAATAATTACTAGCAATTGCACCTTGGTGTGCAATGGGTACGTCGAAGAGGTTTGGAATGTCAATTAGAATAAATTTTTGTCTTAGTTTTTTTTTCATAAATTTGTGCATAAGGTCAATTGGTCATAACAACACCTCCTTTTAACAATGGCACTAGAAATCTTGCTCATTTTATATGTAGGACAAGAAGTGTTGCAATTAGAAACCATGCCCATCCAACTATTGAAGGTCCAACAGCAACAATATTATCTTTAGTTTCGAAACCTTTATGCAAATTCTTGTTGACAAATCTCTTTCAATCACAAAACTTCCAAAATTTTTTATTAAAAAATATTGTCTTAGTGGATAAAACATTCAACAAATACACAAGAATAGAGTCACATAAACCAAATTATGAAGAAATCCATGTGAATTTTATCCAGCAAATATACAAGAATAGAGTCACATAAACCAAATTATAAAGAAATCCATGTGAATGGAAATGTCTGTATTTATTTTTGCTCTTCAGAATTTTTGTGCCCCTCTTTGTACACGATGATGATGTTGATTTTACATTTTCAATTCTTTATTTTCCCTTTTCAAACCTTTGATACCATCCATTGGGCACTTCACACCTCACTTCATAGCATAGCCTTCTTATTTTAAAAAGTTCTTCTAATTGCATACACCATGAATTTATGAGATTAGACATTTGTAACCACTTGTCTTCATCAACCTTGTAATATCTCAATTCAATTTAGCTTTATTAACTCAAACTTGTCTCATTGTTTTTTGATAACATACAAACCTCCTCCATTTCTCAATAGAATTATGAAGGGGATCATTGTATAAGAAAGATTTATGACAAACAATTTACAAGGAATTAACCTATCTCATTGACATTGAAAGATTCTTCACTTTCTGATTGCTTGGATTTTTCTAGATGGTGTTTCAAAAGCTAAAAATTCTTTTTAATGAAACCACCCATGGAAATTTACATATTGATTGAATTTGCAAAAAGATGCTTGCACTACCTTAAAATGTGTTTTATATTCTAACTTGTCCCTACTTTATCCAATCGAAACTTCCTTTGTTGAATGTCCCTTCGAATCCTTGGCGATTTACTAGAATAGATTTTGCAAGAGAAATATTACGAAATGGTTAAAGTCGTTGGAGCTGCAACCTGAAAATAATTGAATACACATTAAAAAAACCATTGGAGAAGTGAAAGGTCAATACTAGGTAGGAAGATTTTGGAGGAGTGAAAACCAATAGCGACGAGGAAAGCATAAAAAAATGGCAAAAAACAACAAAAAAATGGCTCAATTTATTAAATTGCAAGAATGTAATTTTGTGAAATGAAATGTTTTATGTCTCTTGTTTGGGAAGATTGACTAACCTCTAATATGTCTTGGGTCCAATTTTTGATGGATGCTTGCATTTTAAAGATTCAAACAAAAAAATTGAAATTTCTTTGTTGGGTTTCGAGTCATTTTGGATAAGATTCTTAAATGGTTGTTCATTTTAGAACATCATGTGTTTTGCTATTCTTGTGCAACCATTGGAAGACGATATAGAATATCTGAAAGAGAAAATTTTAGGGGCACGCAAAGTAATGCTAGAGAGACTAAGTTCAAAGCCAAAGAAGGAGGCTCATATGACAGTGTTGGAGAGGTGAGAAGGCATGTAGGAGAAGAATTAGTAAGACAATCTGTGAGAAGAGAAGAGGAATTTCCAAAAGAGCCCGTGTAAAACTTGAAGTAGGAAGTGTAGAGAATACATGGGTGTGTAGCAGCAAGCAAGGAGATGAAAGAGGGGTTGCACATAATTTGAAGAAGAGAAAAAGGCTCTACAGAGAGGGTCAGTCCAAAGTGAAGCCCACGCTAAGGTGAATGTGTAGAAGGGAGAGAGGAGGGTGCCTCATCCAAGGGGAAATTGGAATTATCCAGATTTGAGTATGAAAAACATATAAGGAAGGCTGTGAATAGTTCCAAAGAAGGCTATGCACAAATTTATAGAATGACAAAATTGTTCATTGAAAACGAGATCGCTAAGAGGATACAAGGAGAAATCAAACTTTTCCCATTACAAGAAACCGCACTTCCTTATTTACAGTGATGAGGAAGCAGACATTTCTGAAATCGCCCACAATTCTTTCTTAAAAATATAAAATTAAAACTAAAAATATATAAATATAAAAGAAAACTAAAAATATATGAATATAAAATTTAAATAAAGCTACACATAGTATCCATGTTTTGTGAATAAATCGTCAAAAAAGCATATAAACAAAAATAGACAATAATTATTAATATCCATTTTGAATTTTCTATTCAATAAAATTGACCAAGTTGGTTAGATCAATGGTTCTGAAACTTTGATTGGTAATTCATGCATTGCAAACATTTTTCCTCCAATAGCTAATAAATTGTGATATAGTAGTTTAAAGTTTAAACTACATCATAGTCAAGTACTAGAAAAAATCCTCATGTATCTCTCCTTAGAGATCATCTATATCATCTCTAGATTTATATGTCAACCCCCTTGCTACCATTGTCACCAAGTAACAAATAACAAAAAATAGTAAGGGTAACTCCATAAGCATCTAAATCAAACTGCTCTTCCTCAATATCCAAAAAATTGATCAACCTCTGGGTGACGAGATACAAATTGGAATGTGCAGTACACTAATTTCTCCAGGTGCAGTATACTAATTTCTCTTCCTATTTCTGCTTCAAGTTAGAGTAGGTTAGGGTTAGTGGCGAGGTTAATTTAGCTTAGGGTTGATTTTTTTTTATGATTCCCACTTTCATTCTATAAACTGCCCAAAAATGTCAGGTTGTTCCTGGAAATACTCTAGAAATACAAGTGCCATTTCTGAGTTTTTGGAAATGTATCACTTAAGATCAGCATATATGTTTTGAATTCATAAGTTAGATTCTTTGACCTTCATTTTAATATAATTTATTTTTAGCTTATACAACTGTTCATTGCCTCGTCATAATGTTTTTTAAATTTCTCAGTATCTATTTCATTCACATATTTTTAAGGTGAACAATCGACTTACTAAATAATATATTTATGTTAGTTTTGGGTAATCCTCACAGCCACTGTATTAGTTGGGTAGGATCCTTAACCAAAAGCTCCCAAACCATGAAGGAAAAAGTGGATGATGTATATGATCCCACGAAAGGCAAGAGATGGAGATGGAGGTGGAGAAGGCAAGGGATATGGAGACGAGGGGGAGAGATAAGGTCTTTATGCTTTGATGGATGTCCATACCTTGTTCAAATGCTCCTATTTTGGCACAGGCAGGGAGAATGCTGACAAAAGCTATGGAGTATGGCTATACACCTGCCAATTGCATTTGGTTGAAAGCTTCTAAAACTTTTTTTAAAATTCCATTTTGTGCATATCCTGCAAGCATTTCCATGAGATAACCTCTATTGGAGGCATTCTGTCAAACGGTTTACGTGCCTTTTCTATGCTTCCACATTTTGCATACATGTCTACCAAAGCATTTCCAACTATAATATCTCAAAAAATCCTGATCCTCCTTCCATGATGCTTTGAAGGATGTCCATACCTTGTTCCAAAGCTCCCATTTTGGCACACGCAGGGATCATACTGGCGAAAGCTATGGAATTTGGCTTTACACCTGCCAATTGCATTTGCTTAAAAGTTTCTAAAGCCTTTTCAACAAATCCATTTTGTACATATCCTGCAATCGTTACACTCCATGAGATAGATATTTTTTTCAGGCATTCTGTCAAACAGTTCACGTGCCTTGTTAATACTTCCACTTTTTGCATGCATCTCTACTATGGCAGCCACAACCATGATATCTAACAAAGTTCATCTATTCTTTATTGTTCGATGGATGTATATATTGTTCCAAAGCTCCCATTTTGGCATGGGTGGGGATGATGCTAGCAAAGGTTGTGGAATTTGGTTTTAAACCTGACAATTGCATTTTCTTGGAAATTTCTAGTGTTTTCAACAAATCAATTTTGTGCATATCCTAAAATCATTGCAATCCATGAGACTACATTTGTTTGAGGCATCTTGTCAAACACTTCACTGCCTTGTCTATGCTTCCACATTTTGCATACATGTCTACCAGGGCAGTTGCAACTACAAAATTTGGTAGGTTCCTGCAATGCCGTCTGTAAAAATGGTGGGTTATGGGAACAAGATTATCATAGCTTAGAAGATGTGAGATGCTTGACTGGATTACTGGCTCGGTAAGGTTTAATACTATAGTCCTCTTATCATTTTCTTCCATAGTAGACAAGCAGGGCACATTGTCATTGTTGTTTTGTTCTTCGTTTATATCCTTCTTAGTAGGGCACACTGAATATTGAATGCGATATCACTATTAGAAGTTATTTTGTGCTGTAATACCTCACGCAGTAAAAAAATAACTGATGCAAGTCATTCAATAGTGAACAGGCCAAAAAAATTGATGTATGTTGAGCAGGGGAAAAATCCGCTCACTGAAACTACAAAAATCGAACGGCTAAAATCGAACTGCTGAAATTATTTGAATCGTCTCCCATCTTCTTTTGAGCAATTTGAACCATCAATCAATGAAGTTAGATTGCACTGCTTTTATTAAAGGTGCATCAGGGAATGTGAAAAAACTTGTCAAATCACCGTACAATTGTTTTGTACTAAACACCAACTCAGCCTGCATAAGATACAAGTTGCATTTCAATATGATAGATGTACAATACACCAGTGTCTGTTTCATTTTTGAAAAATGAGATGAAGGAGTGAATGCCCAGGATTAGTTTGATCGTCTCTGGGAATTATTCAGCTGTCGATTTAATATTTTAGGTTGGTCCATCTCATAGTGGATACGCGTTCGGCATAAAATATCCAACTCCTACCACCTGTAATCTACTTTACCAATGCCGCCATCATTTCGACCAAGTATTATCTAAAAGTACTCATAAACAACTAAAGAAACATAAGAAATATTTGTTGTGCACAATATCAGATCAGATTCATTATAAAAGAGTTCAAATATAATACAAAATACCAATTAATTCAATCATATCAAAAACATGAAAAGGATCAAGGAAGAGAACCCGCCTTCAAGTAACCAGGAGAGAGTCCTGAATGGAAAGTGAGAACTGCGTATTGTTACTCCTCTTCTATTTGTCATCATGCCTCCCTCTGTTGATAAATGCAGTACATCCATGAGAAGTAAAAAAAAAATGTTGAAGGTATCACAACCCAACCACTGGGGATTATGCCATGGCCATAGTAGACCTTTGCAAAGCCCTTAGGGAAATAAAAATGTTCCTCCCCGACAATGTCATCCATAATGTTTGTCCTCCATTTCTATATGGATGTCCTTTGCAAAATCATCTATTTTTGTCTCCTCTTTCATGAAGAATCCCGCATGCACTAGTAATGACCTCTTCATTCCTCTTGGATATCTCATTCATACAGTAAAATTTATAATTTTCCATGGGTTCATTTTTGGCTCTAAATAAATGCTTCACATTTCTCATCTTCATGTAAGAACTCTTTATCTTACAATGAAATACCCTGGAGATATATGTTCCACTTTTAGATTCTTATGCATAGGAGCTCGATACCAAGAAAATATGAAAGGTAGCTTTCATTTTAGTGACTATAGTGGGGCTCGATCCATGGTAATTAGAGGGGGCAATGAGTGCAATTAGTTTTGTCCCTTGTGACAAGAGATGAGGACCCTATTATATAATTGAGGTACTTCCTATCATATTTCCCATTGCAACCATCTCATAAAATTCCCAAAGGACCTCTCCTCAATTGTGTACCATTTTCTTTATTAAAATTTGTAGAATAAAAGATGCATTAATCACAGTTTTCCATGAAGTTTCCTGAAGGAGACGCATCTCCTATTGGGGACACATCTCGGGGATGGGGGGACAAGGGGTCTAAGTTTGGGGACGGTGGGGGGATGGCGGTAGGGGGGCGGCATTAGTATACATATGGTACTTGAATAACTAGTTATAAAAAGATATTTTAGAATAACATTTCAAATTAAAATTTGGAAAATTAGTAAATTGCAAATACTAACATTTTGAATACTTGAATACTATTAGTAATCAAATAATTATAAAATTAAAATATTAAAATTTGATAAATGAAATTGTCGAATTTGAGATTTCTATTATATGAATATTGAAAATGTGACATGTCGCATCATAATATAATATCATAATGATAAAAATGAATACAATAAGTAGCATAAGTACATTGATATCATAATCAAAATAAATAGAAAATGTCAAAATGCAAAAATGTAGTGAAGGGAGGCCTCTAATCATCCCCAAACTCCTCATCACTCGAACTACTAGAATCCTCATGATCAAGCTCGGTCAAACTAACACCAGCCATCCCTACATCTGAAGCTGAAACTAGAGCATCCTCATCAATCTGTTCTGGGTCCTCTAGCTCTACATCCCACCATGCTGCTGGACTTTTTTGTACAAAAGTGATTTGTGGTCAATGAGATGCAAAGAACTATGTACATCCACAAGCTTCTCTGCTCTCCTAGAGGTGAGTCTATTCCTCTTAAGAGAGTGGATGAAGCTATATGTAGACCAGTTCCTCTCAACAACTAAAGAACTAAAAACCTGAGATAACAATCAGATGGCTAGAGTGGTAGTCAAAGATCCCAATCCATGGCAAGTCTACCACAAAATTGGGTCCTCCTGTGCCATAGTTCACATATCCATCTAAGCTACATTTGAATAACCCCTGAGAGTGGTAAATTTGGTCCACTTAGTGTGAATCACACTGACATCTACATCATCATACATCCTCTCAATGCACCTGAAGAACCTTGTCTTCACCTCTACATCCTGTATCGGTGTCACTCTACTAGGCCTCGTCAAGTACCACTTAGGATTAAGTGCATAGGCTATCATGTGCAAGGGAGTGTTGAGCTTCTCCCATCTCTTGTGAATGATTGGCTGAATGTTCTTGTGGTAGAATGCTAATGTGGGGTCCCTCTCTCACACAACAACCCTCATCTAATCAAGCATAGAATCGATGCACTCATACACCTCTCCAAGGTCAGGTGCATCCTTATCCCCATACTTGATAACCTAGAAAACTGGTTTAATGATGGCAACAATATATTTTGCATAAGCCCATAACACACCGCTCTTCACTGTATCCTTCACCCTCCTCCCTTGCTTTGTCTTAGACTCGGCCCACCTACTCCATTTTGCTGTCATGACCATGAGTTGAAGTGCCTCTTGCAACTCAATCATTCTATCTAAGAGAATGAAATAGGAAGCATATCTCATATTAGTAGGTTTCAGGAACTCCTTCTTAGCGAAGGTCCTAAAGAGTGCATGTGATGTGTGGTGGTTGTAGATAAACATCTGCACATCTCTTGCATCATTAACCATTGCTCTAATCCAATCAATCTTTCCCATGTCCTTGAGTGCATTATTCATGGCATGCACACAACATGGGGTCCACCAAATATTCCTATAAGTAGCCTCAACAAGTCTCCCTTTAGCTTTGCACACATGTGCAACATCTGTCACAACTTGGACCACATTTTGTGGCCCAACCTCCTCAATAGCATCCCTGAGAACCTCAAACTAAAAAATCAACATCTTTGCGTTGCCTTGAACAATCAACTTTCTTAAGAAAATATGGGCCCTCACTACATGTAACCATGATGTTATGAGTGGACGATGGCTAATGTCCATCCACCCATCCATGACAATGCTACATCCTGTCTTAACCCAACACTCCTTCATCTTCTCCATCAACAAATTGATCTTGGAATAGTTCTTATCCAATATTGTGGTCCTCAATTTCATTTCACCTAGTGGCACATATGATGGTCCTCCCTTTGCCACCATCGATATCATATCCTTATAATAAGGAGATTGGGAAACATGAAACATAATGCCATTGGAAAAGAAGAACCTACCAATGGCATCATCTATCTCATCCTTGAGCTGCACATTAAACAAATCTACAATGGGGTTACTTTGAGTTTGACTTTGCAATTTATGTTTCCCCCTCCCCTCTCCTGCATAGGCACTAGAAGAAGAACTTGGTGCCCCTCCTACTCTCGTCTGCAAAGTATTGCTGGATATCTGTTGCTGGATATGCTGAAGTTGTGTCCTATGAACCAAAGTAGTAGGCATAGGTGCAACTAGAGTATCATTAGGAACACCCCATAACTTATTTATTTCAACTTTGAATTTTATGGTTTCTGGTTTTTCCAAAAATTCACATATCCCCACACCTTTTCCTCTAATGAAAATAAGTTGTGCACTGACTTTAGTGATGCTCCCATACCACCCCTCACCACAAAAGTTGCACTTCCACCTCCTTGTGCCACCAGATGTTGCCTAGGTTGCTTGCTTAGATCTTTTGTTGCAAATTGTTTGAGAGAGGATTTTGGATTAAAAGGACCTTAGCATACTTTTCCAATACTGTAGAAGGGCACTGTAAATTACTTGCTTCACTTGCCATGGAACTAGTTTGGGCTTCATGCTTAACCCCATGGTAATCCCCCTCAACTTCAGGTGCATATTTAGGATCACTATCACTATGTGAATGAACCTCATCCTCACTCATGTTGATGTCATGAGAGCTCATTGTGACACTACAATAAACAAATAAATTCTATAAGTGCCTAGTTTCAGCCTAGTTTAACAAATTTGAAAATAAAAATTTAAAATTTCATGATGAATCTTGATGGAAAGATGAAAAAAAAACAATCAGCCTTGTTCAATGAAAATTCAAAATATGAATATGCATTTGCAGCCATGTATATGAACTTATGATTAATTTTTTAATCACAATTTCATAGAAATGGCCGAAAATGCATATTCATGTTTTTATTTTCATTTCAATGCCCATTTCAAACATCAAACTACATTTTCAAAATGAATCTAAAAACTTGGAAAACAATTTTTTTTTTGAAAAAACTAAGAAAAACAGTCATAAAACCCTACCTTGTGCTTGAAAAATCCTTCAAAATTAGTATATAATGCTCCTCCTCTTCTTATTTATCCTTCTCACCCCTCTTGCACTTGCAACACCTCAAACTCACTCTTTCACTCACTCTTCTCACTGGTTTTCCTCTTCTTCACCTAGCTGCTGCAAAACATCAAATGCATATGTGAGTAAAAAAATGAACAATTAGAGACTTTTATTTCATTTAAAGGCTTTGAGATGGGTTAAAAAATCCTTTATGGTTTGGCCCCAGGCACAAAGACTAATAAAAATAAAATAAATTTTAAAAAAACACTTTAAAACACATCCCAACACGGGGGATGCCTAGGCGTCTTCGAGACACTCGAGGGACACTTGGACATTCTTAGGATGTCTCAGAGATACCCAGATGTCCCCTACATCTCTTAGAAATTTCTCACATCCTGACAGCGGTGGAGGGACGTCTCTCTAGTGTCTCCAAGTCCCTGAAATGTTTGGGACAGGGGGACAACAAAAAAAAGGGGGGACGTGTCCCTGTGGAACACTGATTAATCATAAAAAATAGTAAAACAAAAGAGGAAACACTCCCTTTCCGCCACCTTAGCTGGTCCACTAGTACAAAGGCATATGACTCCTACCCCAATGTAGTTGTTACAAACAAGAATTGCTTGCCATAATTCCTTAAAGAACATGCACATTGACACCGGTGAAATAATTAATCACACTTTAATTCTTCAAATCAAGAGGTCTTAAATTATTATATTATCATAAGATGGATCAAGCATCTCTAAATTATTTAACTCAGAACTTGATAAAATTAAGTAATAATTGGAAATTTAATATCTTTCTCAGCTTATCTATGTTCTAGTGTTTTCCTTATTAAATTTAATTCCTCAAAAGAAACTTGGGATACCTCCTTATTGCATCTAACACAAGAGAATACCATCAATTGATACTGTGTGTTTTTCAAACTATAATTTATATTTGTTTAGAAACACACACATACATAAATTAAGTAAATTATTTGTTTCCAAAAATTTTTAGCCTCCCAATTTTAGAAATTATCAAAGTTGTTCTCACGAAAACACGAACTGCAAAATCTATTTATGGAAGTGTGAAAATCAGGAAATCATCGAAGCTCCTTCAAATAATTAAAATCCAACGAACATAGTAAGAAGAAGATATAAATTTCCAAATCATGATAAAGGCAGGAAAGTGGAGACCCCCCTTTGGACACACAAATCCATTAGGCCAAGTTTCATAAAATGGCTAAACAACATACTGCAAGGGCAAAGAAATAACACCAAAAAGAATGTGAACTAGAAGAGGTAGGTACTTAGTGGCAAAGAAAAACCCAGTAGTAACAAGAATCATGAAAGTGCGAACATTAAAAAGAGAAAGATAGTTCCCAGATTATCCAAAAACAAGGAATGCACATTGAAAGTAAACCAACAAAATAAGCTAGAAGGAACCAAAAATGAGTTGGAGATAGAAGTGCAGAAATAAATGCAAGGAGACATCGACCTTCTAAAAGATATAGCAAGATCCTCTATAAAATCATAGGAAAAAGACAATCCAGAGCAACCATCAAAGAATGGGCTAGAGATAATTGGAAAGCAGAGAATGCCATAATTTTTTTTTGAATGGCTTTTTCCTAGCTACCTTCCTAACAAAAAAAAGACAAAAAAGAGGTCCTAAAAAATGACAAATGGAAATCCTGTATATATTTAGAACTGGGTATTGAATTTCGACCCAAGAAATCATGAATTATACTCAGCACCAAAATGGATTAGAATGTACAAATTGTTGACTGAATTATGAACTAAAGAGTGTCTAGGGAAAATCGGGAGATCCCTAGGAATAGTAACAAATATCGAAACCGCCTTACTAGAGAAAAATTCCTATCTATATGCAAGAATTCAAATGTCAACCAACAAGGAGATCCCAAAAACCATAATGCTCAAATCCAAAGTAGGGATATGGAAACAAGAAATTGAGGTGGAAGAAAATAAATATTTTTGCACCAATTGTGGAAAAAGGAACCCCCTAAAAGACAACTGCAAATTTCCCTTAAAAACAAAAAAAGATATGGAAGAAGAAAGAGATCACCAACCAATAATCACTAACTATTGGTGAGCAATAAAACTGCCCTATTCAAACAAAATCTAAGTCAAAAATACTGTAACCATAGAAAAGACCCCTACATTAGCAGAAGTAGAAAATAAAGATATGGGTCAAAGATAGGAGGAAAAAATCCCACAATCCCAAATGAGGGGAGAATAAAACCATCAATCTCCCAAAATAAATCAATAGGAAAAAAAAGAACCACAATCTCCCAAAGAAGATCAGATGGAGAAAAAAGATCCAATATCTGCTAGTGAGGAAGAAGAAGACTATAATGAACTAGATATAATTGAATCAATAAGCATATCTCAAATAGTGGCTAGAATCCTGAAACCTCCAAAGCAAAATAACAAGAAAAGGGGTAGAAAATCTGAAAGGAAAAAATGAGAGGAAATGGCACATGAAAAAGGCATCAAGAGTGTCAAGCATTTCTAGAAAGACAATAAGGGAGAGGAGCAATCCCAACAAAAATAACTATGAGGATATTATCTTGGAATGTTAGGGGCCAAAATGTCCCTAACAAGCGATGCTTAATAAAGTGTCGATTACAAAAGATAGGCTCAGACATGTCATACTCCTACAAGAGACTAAATTAGAAGTGAGAATAACCCCATACTCCATATCAGGAGATAGGAAAAAGAATATTCTAAATCATTTGGAATAGCGGGGGGATTTGGTATCCTATGACGTTCAAGCAAAATTGGAATGTAGATAATGGATAAAAGTTCAAATTCGATGATAAATGAAATATCAAGCCTATCCAACAATCTCAAATTCATCCTCATTAACATATATGCCCCAACCAGAAACCAAGACAAAAAAAGAGTTTGGGATACTCTTACACAACATCTTGACAAATTTAAAGAAGATAAGTGATATTGGGAAGTGACTTCAATGCAGTCCTCATAATGGAAGAAAAAATTGGAGGTTCAAACAAAACCACCACATCTATGATTGATCTTGGAAACTTTCTCATAAGCAATGACTTATTGGATGAAAAACCAAAAAATGGTTCTTTCACTTGGTTAAAAAAGCAAGAAGGTGGTGGGTGTATAAAAGAAAAGCTAGAAATTTTTTTATTCTCCCATAACTAGCTTAAGATCAACTTCAATCTTGAAGCCCTCATTATCCCTTGCAGAAGCTCTAATCACATCCCCATAGAACTAGATCTCAATAATGAGAATCCATAGAAGAAAGGCCCATTCAGATTTAAAAAAATGTGGTTCAGAAACAAAGAGTTGATGAACCTCTTGGAACAATGGTGGAAGAAAGCACCAAGAAAATTAGGCACTAAAAGCTTTATCTTCATAAAAAAACTCAGCACATTAAAAATCAACTCCTGGAACGGAATAAAATAGTTTTCAAAACATTTTTTCAGAGAAGATCAGAATAGAACAAAACCTTGAAGAGATAACCCAAAAGGTTTTGAACCAAGGCATGTTCCAAGATGAATACAAACTGGAAAAGGAACTAAAGGAAGAATATGAGGAAATTCTAGCAATGGAAGAGGAATATTGGTGCTTCAAATCTAGAGAAGTATGGGTATGTGAAGGAGACTCCAATACCAAGTTCTTTCACAACACATCAAAAATAAAGAAAGCATATAAGAAAATAACTACAATAAAAAATCTACAAGGTAATTTCCTAGAAGAAACAGAGGAAATTTAGGATGAGGAAATAAGACATTTCAAATATTTTCTAGCCCCAAAGGATGCAATGGATAATGTTAGCTATGGAAACATCCTTAAAAATATCCCTAAGATCATATCAGAGGTAGATAATGCAATGCTAACAACCACCTTTACAAAAGAGGAAGTCAAGAAGGCCCTATTTCAAATGCACCCTAATAAAGCCCTAGGACTAGATGGGTTCCCAACGCTCTTTTATAAAAAATGTTGGCACTTTTTAGAAACAAAAGTATGGGAAGTTGATGAAAATTTAGAAGAAAGATTTTTTTTTTCAAAGACATAAATAACACACTCTTGGTGCTAATACCTAATAATGAAGAGTGCACTAATACGGGGGACTACTGATCCATTTCTCTATGTAATACTATTTACAAGATCATCTCAAAAGCTCTAGCCAATAGGCTTAAATTATTACTTGACAAAATAATCTTTGAGAACCAGAGTGGATTCACCCCAAAAAGGGACATAGCAAACAACATCATCATTTCCATTGAAGCCTTACATTCCATTAACAAAGGGAAAATTCAAAGTATGATGATCAAACTCGACATAAGAAAAGCCTATGATAGAGTTCGATGGAGGTTTTTGATCAAGGTAATGAAACAACTTGGTTTCTGCATGGAATGGATACAAATGATATACCAATGCATGTTAACAACTAGCTTTTCCATATTAGTCAATGGAATCCCCTACAGTTTTTTTGAAAGAAAAAATGGTATAAGACAAGGGGACCCCATATTACCCTTCCTCTTTGTGATAATGGCAGAAGCACTGGGAAAGAAAATAGAAAAATACCAAAGATATGGGGAATGGTCAGGCATACAAATTGTGCCAAACATTGAAGCCACTACTCATCAACAATTTGCAAATGATACATTGCTCTATGGTGAAACCACAATAAAGGAAGCGACAAATATAAAAAAATGTATGGAATAATACATAGCAGATTCAGGGAAACAATTAAATAAAGAAAAATCAAGAATTTATTTCTTCTACATAAAGAAGAAATTGTAGAAAATGATAGAAAATCTCTTGGGTTACCCAATTGATGTCACCCCATGTAGATATCTTGGTGTCCCTATATTCAAAGGAATTATTAGAAAAAAATTATGGGAGTAGAAAAAATAAAAATGTAGAGATAAAGCCCTTAGCTGGAGAGGTAAATCACTCACTCTCGCAGGAAGGATACCAATGATCAAAGTAGTGCTTTCAACAATACTTATCTACACCATGTCCACCATGCAACTAATGAAAAAATCAATAGCCAGATTAGAAATAATTATAAAGAAATTCTTATGGGAAGGATCCAATGAAACACACAAAATACCCCTAGTACATTGGGATGAAGTTTGCAAACCTCAATCTGAGGGTGGGGCAGGAATAAGGAAGTTGAGAGAACACAATCTAGCCCTGGGTGCAAAACTAGTTTGGAAGATGTACCATTGTCCCCATCTACTTTGGTGCAAAATGTTGCAATATAAATACCTTGATTCTAACAATCCCTAAAGGATCCTAACAATTGCAAACCCACAAGGTGGATCTCATTTATGGAAATTTATGCTCAACTGCAAGCACTTAATCACATAACATATCACTTGAAAAATAAACAATGGAAAATAAGTAGATTTTTGGTTGGAATCTTGGGGTGGACATAAAGCACTAGTAGAAATACCATAATTAAATTAAGACCATATCCCATCCCTTAGAGATAAATATGGTCAATAAGTTAGAGAATCCATAGCACTTGACAACAATAACAGAAACAAATGGATATATTTCCAAGTCATACAACTAGAAGAGTCAACAAATATCAAGCTAATGGAAATAATGAAGGAGAGGCAAGTGTGCATAAGTAACCAAAAGGATAAGATAATCTGGTGTAGGGCCAAATCTGGCTCTTACTCGGTGAAACTAGGTTATAAAATTCAGATGGTGGAAGGAGAAAACAAGTGGTTGCATAAATTATGTTGTGGTAGATGGATACTCCCAAAAGAAAGAGTATTCATGTGGATAACAAAACATAGAAGAATTCTAACTACAATAGACTAAGATCCATAGGGATAAAGGCCCAAATTGGTGTGTCTTGTGCAAATAGAATGAGGAAAATGCAGACCATATCCTATTGAACTGCACTTATGCAAGACAATGTTGAGACTAGCTACAAAGAAACCTAAAATGGAGAACACCAAGAGTGAACAATCTAAGGGAATTCCTCCTTAGCTAGCCAAACCTCAAAAAAGACACTTTTTGGGGGTTAATATAGCAAGCTTCTCCTTCCATCTTAGTATGAAATATCTAAAAAGAGATGAATGTACAAATTTTTCAAGACAAGGAAAAGCAAGCTAGTGAGCTATTAGAAGACATTGAAAGAAATATCTTGGAGAATTTGAACTCATACATAAAGCTACAAAGAAAATCCAGATTCACCTCTTGGGATGAAGAGTTAATGAAGGCTTGGAAAAACCTAAAATTACCACCTTTCTTTTAGTTTAATCCATATACTAAAAAAGAAATATTGAAGGCCAAATGGAAACCACAAACACATGATGGTAGACTTAAGCTTAATATAGATGGAGCTTCTAGAGGAAACCTGGAAAAGCAGGTTGCACATGTATAATAAGAAATGATCAAGGAAAATTGAAGGGTGCTATGTTAGTAAAACTACCAATAGCCACAAACAACACACATAAATTGAAGGGATCCTTATAGGGCTTCAACTATTCAAAGAAAGAAATCTTAGAAACCTAGAGCTTGAAATAAATTCTACAGTACATATCAATGCAATAGCAAGATGTCAAATTGGGGACTGGACCCTACAATCCAAAATAAGCAAAATCAAAGAATTAATGCAACAATTGGATGTCCAAACAACAAACCACACCTATAGAGAAGCAAATAAAGCAACACATTTCCTTGCTAACCAAGGAATAGATCAACAAGAGGAGGTAAAATTGGAAGGGAAGAAGATTTCTAGTTGGGTCTTGAAGTCATCATATCATTAGAGGCAGACCAAAAGGAACCATTCAATCCAAGTAAGTACGAATGAGAACTAAAGTACGAGCTTTGTGTTGAAACCTCTTTGGTTGAGAATCAAGAATTGAAATGTATCCATTATTCCAAAGTAACTCAACACAATCTCAACCTCCTCCATTATGGTGTTAGGCCTTGCACTCAACAAAACTTGATCCCTAGTGAGCTAATTCAAAACCATTCAAGTTCACCACTAGACCAAGGACTCATTGATGTTATATTCTATTTTAATTTGTGGGAAGACCTTTTTTTAATTCTGAAAAAAGAAAAAGAAAATATTTTTTAACCTCCTTGATTATTAAGAATAATTTTACCAATAAATCTAAATTAAATATGTAATTCAAAAGGAGGGTTGTGACAACATAGGAACACGACCAAAGATAAATCAGATAAAAAAAGATAAGACTAACTGGACCAATCGAGTCAATATTAATTTAGATCTTCTGCTAATCAATGAGTGTTTGTTGATAGGATTGTAGATAAAGTAAGTTTCAAGAAATGAAGCATGTTGTATAAGATGTTGAGTTTGGTTTCAATGATAAAACATATTGTATAAGACAAGTGATAGGATTGTGTCTAGTTTCAGGAATGATACACCTCATATAAGATGTCAAGTTTGGTTTCGAGGGTGCAAAAACTTGTATAAGACAAAATGATAGGATGAGGATAACTGATGTTGATAGATACTTGTGATTAGGTAATTGATTTATTAGGATTCGAGACTAGTTGGATAATTTTTTTTGAGATTTATTAAGTCCAATTCTCTATAGGATGATCTATTTATGTCTAATCAAAGTGTCAACCTTAGAAAGGGAGAGTTTATTATGTGACATGGATAATTATAGATGAGACCTAAGGGATATACCTAGGCTTTGGGGGCTCATCAACGATGGCCTTACCTATGTTGATTCACAGAGGCAACGTAATTCGATCGACCTTGACAATGGAGGGTTTATTATGCAATGTGGATTGTGATGGATGGAAAGTTTGTTATGATAAAACCTAAGGGAAAAACCTAGGCCTCAAGGGATCATTAATGATGGCCTTGCCTATGTGAAGTCATAGAGGAAATGTAGTTTGACTATTTGGACTAACACATACCGTTTTTTGAAGCTTTTGACATTTTATGACTATTTTTGGAGTTTCTAAATTTTTAATTTTTTTTAGATTTTTCAAGGAATATTTAGATGTTTTGGATTTTTCAAGGATTTTTGAAATGTTTTGAAAGATGTCCTCTGAAACCATGTCTAAGATCCCATATGAAAATATAATTCAAGGATTTTCCCCTATTCAGGTATAGGACTAGTTGTTATAAATGAGATTGGATGGGAAATGTGTATTATAGATGGATACAGAAAGCAACAAATGCTAAACATCAAATATTCTTAGGCCATGAGACAGGTGACTAAGATTTATTATGAATTAGTAGAAAAGGTGAGGTTCTATTATGAAATATACACTAAATACCATGAAAAATGCACATGAAAGATACACACAAGCAAGCAAGCATGCATGCACAAGGATTCAAGGATAAGCATGATCTTGCCCCTAGTTAAGTTGAAAACCAATTGATTGTGATGATGATGATGATGATGATGATGATGTTGATATGGGGAGGACACATCCAGAAACAATGTGAGGATTGGGAAAGACATATCTTGCTGATGATAATATAACTAAAGGATCAAGGTTTGTAGAAAAGCTAGAAACAAAGCCAATGCATGTTTTGTATGATGTGCTAGGTGGCATAGAAAGATTTAAAGGATTAATCTTGTTGTATTTGGAATAAATTATTTTAATGATTTAATGGGATTATAATCCTTAAACTAATGAAAAGAGTAAGTGCATGGATCTATGACACAATTTTGGCCCTTAAGATGCCAATTTTTTTTTTTTTTCTTCTGAAATCAACAAAATTTGATTTGCATGAGAAATTGAAGATAGTTATGCTCAAAGCTTCAAGATGCAACAAGAACAAAAGTTGAAGTGCTCTGAGTCTAGTTTCTAAGCTACTATTTTTTTTTGAAATTAATGAAGATTAAGGGTCTCAAAAAGGGCGGGCCCAAAATAGGTCCTTTTTTAATAAATAAAACAACATAGTGCTTGAGGGCTCCCACCTTTTTGATTTTTTTTTTTTAGAATTTCAAAAATCCCAATGGTGAGAAATTAGCTAACACCATGTAGTTTATCCTCATTCTTTTGGATAATATTTTAAATGAATATATAATTTTTTATGAATATTCAAATTGGATACATCCTGAAAAGCTAAAATTTGACCTTGCTTCCCCCTAATTTTTTTGAAAACTAATCAAAAATTGATTTTTTTAAGAATGGAGTCTAGTTTCAAAAAATGTAATTTGTTTCAAGTTTCAATAAATGAGTAAAAATCTATCCTAAAACTAGCACATGTTGTTTTTTGACCAAAAACAAAGGCATTTACAATAGAAGCCACATATCAAAACCTTAACTAAATCAAAATGATTTTTTTCTTATATATTTAGATAGCTAAGAGAGAGGTCAATGCTATCATGTTTTTTTTATAAACTTACATTGAAAGATGTGCAAATGAGATGGGGAGCATGTTCAAAAATATGAGGAAATTTGGAAAATCCTATTAATTAACACGTCCAAAGTAGGCCATTTGGCAAGTGCCAAATTTGGTGCTTGCCAAATGACCTACTTGGAACAAAGCTTGAATTTCTCCTTTCTTTGGTCGACAACTTTGATAATTCTTAGAGTGCACAATTTATGATCGTAGATGGATAGTTGAGGTTTTACCTTTCATACACTCTCTAACTCGTTACCCTAACTGGGTAACTCTTTATCCAGGCTTTGAAGTTTCTCTCTCTTGGGTCTCACTCACGACATAGACTACTCTCTCTTAGTCCAATCCCATCTCTCAGGTCTCTTTCCCTCCCACCTAAGTATCTAAATAAATCCATCTCACTCCAAACCCCTTTCTCACTCTCCCTCTCTCTCTCCCCCTTTGGTCTTTTTGTCTCACTCCATCTCCCTCTCTTAGGTCATTAGATTTCTCTCTCTATCTCTCTCTCTCTCTCTCTATGAAGTCTCTCCCTCCTACCCCCTCTACCTCTCTTAGGTCTCTCACTCACTCCCTCTATCTCTCTTCCACTCCCTCTCTTTCCCTCTCTCTATCTCTCCCTCTATCTCTCTCTCACTCTCTCTTAGGTACATATCTATTCCCCCTCTCTCTCACATAGACACACTCCTCTCTCTCCCACTCCCTATCTCTCACTTCCTCTATCTCTCTCCCACTCTCTCTCCCTCTCCTAGGTCTCTCCCTCCCACCCCTTTCCCCCTGTCTCTTTGAATAATCTACCTCCTACCCTCTCTCTCAAGTTTCTCTCTCTCTCTCTCTCCCACTCTATCTCTCTCCCTCTCTCTCAAGTCTCTCCCTCCTACCCCCTCTCCATTTGTATCTCTCTCTCTCAAGTATCTTCACCCTACCCCCTCTCCCTCTCTCTCTTTGTCAAGTATCCCCCTCATACCCCATCTCAGTCCCACACTCTCTCCCTCTATCTCTCTTCCACTCCCTCCCTCTATCTCTATCCCTCTCCCTCCCACACCTCTCCCTCTCGCTCTCAAGTTCGTCTCTCTCTCACACCTTCTATCTCTCTCTCACTCTCTCCCTCTCCCTCTCCCTCTCCTCTCCTCCTCCCTCTCCCTCTCCCTCTCCCTCTCTCTCAGTCTCTCCTCCCACCCCCTCCCTCCTCTCTTGAAGTCTCTCCCTCCCACCCCTCTATCTCTCTCCCTCTTCCAGGTCTCTCTTTGTCTCTCACTCACTCCCTCTATCTCTCTCCCACACCCTCTCTCTCTCCCTCTCTCTAAGGTATCTCCCTCCCACCCCCTCCCTCTCTCTCTCTCTCTCTCCCTCTCTCTCAAGTATCTCCCCCCACTCTCCCTCTCTTTATCAATCCCTCCATCTCTCTCTCATCCCTCTATCCATCCTACTCACTCTCCCCCTGAGGGTTTAGGGTTTAGGGATTATAGTTTATGGTTTAAGGGTAGAGGGTGAAAGGTTGAGGGTATTAGGGTTTAAGGGTTGAGGTTTGAGGGTTGAGGGTAGAGGGTTTAAGGGTTTAAGGGTTGATGGTAGATGGTAAAGGTTTCAGGGTTTAGGGATTAAGGGTTAAGGGTAGGGGGATTATGGTTTAGGGATTACAGTTTACAATTTAAGGGTAGAGGGTGTAGGGTTGAGAGAGAGAGATAGAGGAGGGGTTTGAGGGTAGAGGGTTTAGGGGTTTAGGGAGGGGGTAGAGGGTAGAGGGTTTAGGGGTTTAGGGTTTAAGGGTTTAAGGGTAGAGGGTTGAGGGTAGAGGGTTTATGGTTTAAGGGTTGACGGTAGAGGGTAGAGGGTAGAGGGGTTTAAGGTTTATGGTTTAAGGTTTTAAGGGTTGAGGGTTGAGGGTTGAGGGTTGAGAGTTGAGGGTTGAGGGTAGACGATAGATGATAGACAGTTAAGGGAAGAGAGTTAATGGTTGAGGGTTAAGGGTAGATGGTAGAGGGTTTAAGAGTTTAGGGTATATGGTTTAAGGGTTTAGGGCTTATGGTTTAAGTGTTGAGGGTTTAGGGTAGAAGGTAGTGGGTGAAGGGTTGAGAGAGAGAAGGGGGTTGAGTGTTTAAGAGTTTTAGGGTTTACGGTTTAAGGGTTGAGGGTGTAGGGTCAAGAGAGAGAGGGTGTTGAGGGTTTAGAGAGAGAGACACATTGAGAGTGAGAGGGTAGAGGGTAGAGGGTAGAGGGTAGAGGGTAGAGGATTGAGTGTAGAGGGTGTAGGGTTGAGAGAGAGAAGGGGGGTTGTGGGTTTTAGGGTTTACAATTTAGAGGTAGAGGGTTTAGGGGTTTAGGGTTTTAAGGGTTTTTAAGGGTTTAAGGGTAGAGGCTTGAGGGTAGAGGGTTTAGGGTTTAAGGAGTTGAGAGTAGTTTAGGGGTTTAGGGTTTAAGGTTTTAAGGGTTTTAAGGGAGGGTAGATGGTAGAGAGATATATAAGGTTGAGGGTAGAGGGTTTAGGGTTTAAGATTTTAAGGGTAGAGTGTTTAGGTTTGATGGTTTAGGGTTTAGGGGTTGAGGGTAGAGGGTACAAGTTTTAGGGTTGATATTTAGGGATTACAATTTACAGTTCAAGGGTTGAGGGTAGAGGAGGGGTTTGAGGGTAGAGGGTAAAGGGTTTAGGGTTTAGGGGTTAGGGTTTAGGGTTTTAGGATTTTAGGGTTCAAGGTTTATGGTTTAAAGGTAGAGGGTAGAGGGTAGAGGGTTTAGGGGTTTAGGGTTTAAGGGTAGAGGCTTGAGGGTAGAGGGTTTAGGGTTTAAGGATTGAGGGTAGATGGTAGAGGGGTTTAGGGTTTAAGGGTAGAGGGTAGAGGGGTTTAGGGTTTAGGGTTTAAGGGTAGAGGGTTGAGGGTAGAGGGTTTAGGGATTAAGAGTTGAGGGTTGAGGGTTGAGGGTAGAGGGATTTAGGATTTAGGGTTTAAGGGTAGAGGGTTGAGGGTAGAGGGTAGACATTTGAGGGTAGAGGGTTGATGGATGAGGGTTAAGGGTAGATGGTAGAGGGTTTAAGGGTTTAGGGTATAGGATTTAAGGGTTTAGGGTTTATGGCTTAAGTGTTGAGGGTTTAGGGTAGAGGGTAGAGGGTAGAGGGTAGAGGGTAGAAGGTAGAGGATGAAGGGTTGAGGGAGAGAGGTGGGTTGAGGGTTTAGAGAGAGAGACAAAGAGAGTGAGAGGGTTAAGGGTTTTAGGGTTGAGGGTAGACAGTAGATGGTAGACGATTGAGGGTAGAGAGTTGATGGTTGAGGGTTAAGGGTAGATGGTAGAGGGTTTAAGGGTTTAGGGTATAGGGTTTAAGGGTTTAGGGCTTATGGTTTAAGCATTGAGGGTTTAGGGTAGAGGGTAGATGGTAGAAGGTAGAGGGTGAAGGGTTGAGAGAGAGGGGGGTTGAGGGTTTAAGAGTTTTAGGGTTTAGGGTTTATAGTTTAAGGGTTAAGGGTGTAGGGTCGAGAGAGAGAGGGGGGTTGAGGGGTTAGAGAGAGATAGAGATAGTGAGATGGTTAAGTGTTTTAGGGTAGAGGGTAGAGGGTAGAGGATTGAGTGTAGAGGGTGTGGGTTGAGAGAGAGGGGGTTTGTGGGTTTAGGGTTTGCATTTTAAAGGTAGAGGGTAGATGGTTTAGGGGTTTAGGGTTTAAGGTTTTAAGGGTTTAAGGGTAGAGGATTGAGGCTTGAGGGTTTATGGTTTAAGGGTTGAGGGTAGAGGGTTTAGGGGTTTAAGGTTTAAGGTCTTAAGGGTTTAAGGGTAGAGGGTAGAGGGTAGAGAGATATATAGAGGGTTGAGGGTAGAGGATTTAGTGTTTTACGGTTTAGGGTTAAAGGTTTTAAGGGTAGAGGGTTGAGGTTTGAGGGTTTAAGGTTAGGGGTTGAGGGTAGAGGGTATAGGTTTTAGGGTTTAGGGATTAAGGGTTAAGGGTAGAGGGATTAGGGTTTAGGGATTATAGTTTACAATTTAAGGGTTGAGGCTTGAGGGTTTAGGGTTTAGGGGTTTGAGGGTAGAGGGTAGAGGGTTTAGGGGTGTAGGGTTTAAGGGTAGAGGCCTGAGGCTAGAGGGTTTAGGGTTTAAGGGATGAGGGTGGGGTAGAGGGTGGGGGTTAGGGTTTAAGGGTTTAAGGGTAGATGGTTTAGGGTTTAAGGGTTGAGGGTTGAGGGTAGAGGGTAGAGGGGTTTAGGGTTTAGGGTTTAGGGTTTAAGGGTTTAAGGGTAGAGGGTTGAGGGTATAGGGTATAGGGTTTAAGGGTTGAGGGTAGAGGGTAGACAATTGAGGGTAGAGGGTTGATGGTTGAGGGTTAAGGGTAGATGGTAGAGGGTTTAAGGGTTTATGGCATAGGGTTTAAGGGTTTAGGGTTTATGGTTTAACCGTTGATGGTTTAGGGTAGAGGGTAGAGGGTAGAGGGTAGAGGTTGAAGGGTTGAGAGAGAGAGGGGAGGTTGAGGGTTTAAGAGTTTTAGGGTTTAAGGGTTGAGGGTGTAGGGTCAAGAGAGAGAGAGAGGTGGGTTGAGGGTTTAGAGAGAGAGACATAGAGAGTGATAGGGTTAAGGGTTTTAGGGTAGAGGGTAGAGGGTAGAGGGTGGAGGGTTGAGTGTAGAGGGTGTAGGGTTGAGAGAGAGAAGGTTGGTTGTGGGTTTTAGGGTTTACGGTTTAAAGGTAGAGGGTAGAGGGTTTAAGGGTAGAGGCTTGAGGGTAGAGCATTTAGGGTTTAAGGGTAGAGGGTAGAGGGTTTAGCGTTTAAGGTTTAGAGATTATAGTTTACAGTTTAAGTGTAGAGGGTGTAGGGTTGAGGGTAAAGGGTAGAGGGTTTAGGCTTTGGGGTTTAAGGGTTTAAGGGTAGAGGGTAGAGGGTTGAGGGTTTAGGTTTTAAGGGTTGATGGTTGAGGGCAGATGGTTTAGGGTTTAAGGGTTGAGGGTAGAGGGTAGAGGGTTTAGGGGTTTAGGGTTTAAGGTTTTAAGGGTTGAAGGGTAGAGAGTAGAGAGTAGAGGGTAGAGAGAGATATATATAGGGTTGAGGGTAGAGGGTTTAGGGTTTAGGGTTTAAGGGTTTAGGGTTTAATGATTGAGGGTAGAGGGTAGAGGTTTTAGGGATTATAGTTTATGGTTTAAGGGTATAGGGTGTAGGGTTGAGAGAGAGAGAGAGGAGGGGTTTGAGGGTAGAGGGTAGAGGGTTTAGGGGTTTAGGGTTTTAGGGTTTAGGGTAGATGGTAGACAGTTGAGGGTAGAGGCTTGATGGTTGAGGGTTAAGGGTAGATGGTAGAGGGTTTAAGGGTTTAGGGTATAGGGTTTAAGGGTTTAGGGTTTATGGTTACAATTTATGGTTAGAGGGTAGAAAAATCTATTTCACTCCAACCCCTCTCCCATTGTGAGGTCTTTCCCCCCACCCTAACTGGATAACTCTCTATCCCTCTCAAGTCTCTATCACTCTCAAGTCTTAGTCCCTACCATGCTACTAGGACTAATTTCTCTCTCTCTCTCTCTCATATCCCCTCTCCCTCTGTC
Organism: Sequoia sempervirens; assembly: GCA_007258455.2. Classification (NCBI taxonomy): domain Eukaryota; kingdom Viridiplantae; phylum Streptophyta; class Pinopsida; order Cupressales; family Cupressaceae; genus Sequoia; species Sequoia sempervirens. Next base: position 80,130,637 of record VDFB02358134.1, on the reverse strand, counting down.
TCAAGTCTCACTCCTTTGCTATTGAGAGAGAGAAAGCATTTCAAAGCACCATATTTAGCACTCGCCAAATTTGGTGAGCGCCAAATGGGTTTACCTTGAAATGGTAAAACAAGAGTTCACCCTATGATTCTAGCCCACATGCTTATGCTTTTTTCCGGTTCAACACTTAATTCAATAGAGAAACACCTTTTTTATGAAGTTGACTCCCTGTTGTACCAATCTATGCTTGATCCATCACCTTTTTGCCACCAATTTCCATGCACACAATGCATATGAAGACTTTTTGAAGTGTCTACATCATTTTACATTATCTTAGGTAATATATTCATTTTTGGTAATATTCATTTTTTTATATTTAGTATGTTTATTTTTAACAATAATTTAAATTCCTTTAATTATTTTTATTAATCATAACAATTGGACATAGAATTCAACATTGAATTAGATAAGAGTTGCATAAAAAAGTTTAATTTTTATGACTTTGAAGAAAAAAATGAAAACCATGACATAATTTACATTAATTCATGTTTAAACTTATATAAACGACATCAAAATTTAACACAAATTTTCTTATGAATTCTATTTGCATTGCTTATAGTAGTCCATTTCCAACATGCTTAGATAAACAAATTCAACTTAACACAAGTTTTTTTGTTTTGTTTAGACAATTTATAGACCATTCATTTGATGATTTTATTAATCTTCATTGTTACCCATAGAATTTAACATTAAATTCATTATTACTGATGGTTGTGGGAAAACTTTTATTTTCAACTAATTTGGAAAACCTAAGAGCTTTCATTAATGTTAATGTGCAAGTTCTTATTTTAATTTTTTTGTGCCATAAAGAATTCACCTTCATCATGTGCTTAGATAATTTCAAGTGACTCAAAACATAGTTGGTTTAATGAAAGTTTCTATTCATTCATACCATTTACCATTCTTCCTTGGTAGATTTATTCATGAAAAATGTTGTAGCATATAGACATGTTTGATAATTCCAAACAACTTGCTGCCATCTTTCATAAAATGCTTTGGTGTGTTCAATAAAATGCAATGTAATCAACGTTCTCAATATGTTTCATAAAATGCATTACTTACTTTTGTTCTATGTGTGGTTGTGAATATGCAACATTCAACGTCATGCTAAGGAAACGACCAAAGCCTCTAACACTGGAAGAACATGTAGTTAAAAATTCAAGGAGAAGAGAATACAAAATTACACCTTGTGAAGCAAAAGAATTGTAGCCCATACAACCAAAAATTCCAATGCAATCTAAGAGAGATGTACAATTGGAAAAACAAAGGGAACAAATGGACAAACTTCGTGGAAGGACACAAATGGATCCCCAAGTTGAAGGCACATCATCAACCATAGGTGAATTTCAATGCACATCTCCAGTAGAAGACACACTAGCAACAACATGTGGTCTTCCAAGTACATTGGAAATCACACCTACAGTTAAAGACACACCATCAACAACATTTTGTTTCGAAAGTACATTAGCAAACACGCCTCTATTTGAAGTCACTCCAAAAATGACATCTCAAGTTGGAGGTACAACATCGTTTACATGTCAATCTCAAGGTATGTCATCAATTGTAGCTCCAATTGAAGGTACATGATCTATCCTCGATGTTGTTGAAATTCCTAATGTTCACACAAATTTACATTTGAGAACTCCTCCTAGAGTTTTGCATAGAAAACCTAGATTTTTTATTGATATTGATTCCAATGTTTTGAAATGGATGCTTGATAAGATGTCAAAAGGTACATGTCAAAGAGCTGCACAAAGGACATGGAGTTTATTTTTGACAAGCTAAGTGAGGGTGGAATATGCCAACTATTTTGTGAAATGATGAGGCAACTCAAATTTAGGCCCACCATGAAGGCTCTTTGGTTCAGAGTTTCAAATGACTCAAGTGAAAATTCCATTGTAAAGAATTTGATGAGTGCATATGAGAGCGTGGGTTCTACCTCACGCATGAAGGATAGTTGTGCCACAAGACATGTGATGAAAACAACATTGTTAAGCAGTCAACAAGGAACAACGTGAACCTTACAAAGACTAGTAAGTCTTTGAAAATAAGTAGATCATCTCTAATGAGAGCCAAAGGAAGGTGTGAAAGATTGGAGGAACCAAATAGCAATGTGTATACATCTAAAAATGGTCACATCTCAATAGTTTGGTAATTAATTAAATATTTTTAATATTTAATTAAATTTCTAAATTGAATCTACGTATAAATGAATTTAAATAATTTATTTATATTGTTCAATCTTTCATTTTGATTAAATAAATAAGTTTATTTAATCACTTTCTTATCCATTGCTTAATTAATTAAATAAACATTACGATTTATTTATATTAATTATCACATAATCTTGGCTTGAATTCTTTATTCAAATAAAGATTAAATATTCTTCTCTTCTAAAAATCCTTTAAATTCTATTCACAATTAAATATTCCAAATATTTAATTAATTCTTCTCAAGTTTATTCACAATTAAATATTCCAAATATTTAATTGAGTCTTCTATAGTCTTCAAATCAAATATTTCAAAAATATTTTAAATCCTCAAACTCACATGAAATTAAATAAATTTATTTTATTTGGATTATCTATAACAACTGTGAAATAACTTCAAAACAAAAAATTAACAAATTTCTCTATTTCTGAGCAAAGTTGTTCTCGTGGGTTGAAGACAGACCTCCATTCTTCTCTCCAACCTCCCAACATCTTCCATCTTCTTCTCAACCTCTCCATCTCCCACCATTGAAAGTTACCATACAATCTCACAACCATTGATCTTTGCCAGCCAGGCTCTTGCCTGAAAAAATCTATAAAAGGGACTGCTAGGTCTCTGAAAAGAGAGAAGCTTTCATATGGGAAAACTATAGCCAATTTGCAATAACACATCCTTTTAGCATTCATAGCATTCTAGATTTTAGCATAGCATAGCCCAACATATTAGCATTCCATATCATGGCATATAAACCTCATATCATAGTTTCAATAGCATTCATAATCCATAGCCCCTGTGCATAATCTACAGCCCCTGTGCATATTAGTATCCACTTCACTAGCATATAGGATAGAGAAGTACTCTCCCTTTGCATACTCGTTCTATAGGTTGCCATTCTGAGAAGCTTTGATTATACAATCTGAGAGCAACAGCTTCAAGTGAATCACTAGAGATAGAGGACAATGGAACAATTCTGAAGAAGCTCTGTTTGTTTTCTCTGATTTCATTTTAGCTTTCTTTAGTTCAATGTTGCATTGGTGTGTTTTTATTCTCTTGTTTTGATACTAACATTTCCCACACACATTTTTGGTGCCCACCATGAGGCATATGTCCCAATTTTAACATCTTTGTGCAAAATTTTCTGATAGGTTACCGCTGGAAGAGCCTATTAGTGCATCAAACACGTTTCAACACATATCACACTCAATTTAGCACTCTTTAACTATATTCTAGCGCCCTTTCATCATTCCACAACACCCTTTCATCATTCCACAATGCCCTTTCATCATTCCACAACGCCCTTTCATCATTCCACAGTGCCCTTTCATCATTCCACATTGCTCTTTCATCATTCCATAGCGCCCTTTCATCATTCCACAATGCCCTTTCATCATTCCACAATGCCCTATCATCATTCCACAGTGCTCTTTCATCATTCCATAGTGCCCTTTCATCATTCCATAATGCTCTTTCATCATTCCATAATGCCCTTTCATCATTCCACAATGCCCTTTCATCATTCCATAGCGCCCTTTCATCATTCCATAGCGCTTTTTAATGGTTTTGTAGTGCTCTTTACAGTTTTCTTAGAGCACTTCTGTTTTAGCACATTTTTCTATTTTTGCATAGAATTTGTAAGTCTGCAACTGTAATCTATATTTTAAGTAGTAATTTGACTGGATCTGACGCGACCGCAGCTAGTACGAGCTTTAAAAAATGAATCAATCTTAGGATAGTCAATTTTTTTTAAAATCAAGCAATCCTAAGATAGTCACTTCATTTTCCATTTTGGACTAAAAAGAATTCCATGTATTTATGAAGCAATATCTTCACCTAGCATAAAAACTTGTTTATTTGGGCTTAAAATTGAACTCTTGCTTGCTGTGATTGAACGGTGATAGGCCTATGCTCTCCCCTTAACTGGGTGATCAAAATGCTAGACTCATCTATTTTATTCCATGCAATTTTAAGCTTTGTTAAAACCTTTTAGAAGGCCTTCCATAGTGGGAAAAAGTACTCACCCTACAGGAATGACCTAAGTGGGTTCAAACCAAAGCCAGGTTTTTCCACCCCACTATAAAATTTAAAGAAAATATGGGGAAACCCACTTTTTCCGAAAGTGTGCAAGATAACCATCCCCAAAACCTTTGTTCTAAATGTTGGGAGGTATCCTGAGGGAGTTTATCATTTTCCACTCTGAATGGAAACCCTTTCTAAGAACCTAGTGTAGTATCCAACCGAGTCAATAACCAAACATTGTAATACTCGCAATGCAAGGGGAGGGAAGAATCTACCCCCAAGAAACTCACCATATAATTTCCAAGGACCATTTTCTCAAGGGATCAAGAAATCTAACCTTGAGTATGCACCTGGAAAAGACAAAAACACATGCACCCTCTAAGGGGTGATAGGGTTGTGTGAGTAGACACAATTTTAAGCTGTGGGCTGTTGAGTATAACGATGACCTTTTGACCTTAAGAGTGAGTCTATCTGAAGTGCATTTTTTTAATAAAATAGTGAAAATAGGACCATATGTGGCTCTTTTGAACATACACTATCTATTTAGATTACAACTCTTAAAAACATCTATCTTCATTTGAGTGTTGTGTATTCCAAAATCATTAAAATTCAGTAAAGATCATCCAAAACTCACAATTAAATTAATTACTCTCATGATAAGAGATTGGAAATCCACAACCTTTGTTAAGAAATCTATTCTCAAATGAATCAAAAAGCCAAAGAAACCACTTAGCTACAAGAAAATATTGAAGAAAAGACGATTCTTGTACCAAAGTCGAAAGGTTTTACTTAAACATAGAACCTTTATCCATCGATATCATGACTGTGTTAGATGTTTCACTAATGATTATGCTATAGAACCATTATACTCACGATCTTTCTTTCAAAGAAGAGCCCTTTCTCAAAAGCACAACTACAATCACTGTATTCATTTTTGTTATATTCCCCAACCTGCAATTGAATATTCTACTCATCCAAATCAATTTCTGCAATAGAGAACTCAATCAAATTAGGCATTTCTCACAAATCCATCTTTTTACGAAGCTACAATCAAACTTCATAAAGTGAAAAATAATTTTTCTTGGTCTTTTGTTTAAATTCCCGCAAATAGGATTTTCATCCTTTCAATTAGGGAAAACATGAGCTAAAGATTAGAAATCTTTTAAGTCATAGAATCTTCATTCTATCCTGACTTTCATATCCATAAAAAATTGCACTATTTCATTCTTTTGATCAAAATTTAGTAGAATTTGGGGCAAATCTTATGCTTGTTGTCACGAGATCTCGAAAGCACATAGAAAAAGATGAAAGAGAAAGTACCACAAGCAAAATGGGTGATAATAGTGAGAAGAGAATCCATTTCATATTGAAGAGATAACAGAAGAAAAGCTTCAAGAAGCAGAGTAGGATCCCCAATTCCATACTCTTATAGAAAGGATTTTAGAAGGAAATAGAGAAAAATATTTCCTTTCATTGGCTAATCAAGGAGCTAAGTTACCTGCTGATTTTGATATAGAAGGGATTAAAGAGAATCCTGAAATTCCTCCTAATGACTTTAGTGCCCTTACTCAACAGATAAAAGAATTACAAGGACAAATGAAGGAAATGCAAGGGGGTGCAACAAAGAAGTATGTTTTGGAAGACATATGTCCTTATCCATTTGATAGGAGTATTCAAATGATCCCTTTTCCAAAACATTGCAAAATCCCTAAATTTGATAGGTACAATGGAAACACTGACCCCATTGAACATGTGAGGGATTTCCAAAATATGAGTCTAGAATTTTCTTATGAAGATACCTACTTAATGTGATTGTTTCCACGAAGTTTGGGTGGACAATCTATGGAGTGGCTTTCAAATATTACTCCCCCCATCAAAAACTTTGAGGAGCTAATAAATCAACTTATATCACAATACGCTTACAACATCCAACACTAGATAACCATGCTTGATCTTTGTAAAGTGAAACAAAAAGTAGGGGAATATTTTACTACATTTTTGCAAAGATGGAGGAGATTGTTTGCATGATATTCCCGTCCTATTCCTAAAAAAGAAAAGATGGATATCTTCATCAATAGCTTAAACCAAGAATTAAGCTATAGGCTTAATCTTCATTGTCTCCCTAACTTTGAAAAATTGATTGAAAATGCAATCACCATTGAAGGGGCCTTGGTCAAAAGAGGAGTAATAAAACTTGATAATCCAAGTTCATCTAGTCATAACAACAATGAAAAACCAAGATTTTGGAATAGAAATAAAAATGTTGTCAATGATGGTATAGTGGATGCAAACAATCTATGAACGAAACCATCCATCTTCAACCTATCAAGTGCTCCATGAAACAACCAACAAGGAAATACCAACCAACAAGGAAACAACAATCAACAAGAACAAAATTCCAATCAAGAAAGCATGACCAATCAAAACACTAAGGATAATCATGGTAATTTCAATAACAATCTTGGCAATACCCAAACATCAAATCTACCAAGACCTCCATTCTTTTCAAATCGATGGAATTTTACTACTTTGGGTCAATCTCTTGAGTCTGCTCTCAAGGAACTTCTTGATAATAAGGTTGTTATCACCTTACCACCACATATAGATTATGAGCCATGAGTCAAACCACCCTCATGGAATGACTCATATTATTGCAATTACCATTGATGTAAAGGTCATAAAACAAATAACTGTCAAGCCTTGCGAAATCTAGTACAAGATTTAATTGACAATGGAACTATTACAATTGAAGGACATCATACCAATGATGATCATCAAGCATTCAAAGATCCTTTACCAAACTATCAAAAGGGGGAAACATCAGATACCAAAGAAAAAGGCATAAATAATGTTGAAGATAACATAATTCACCACATATATGCAAATGATCAGTGGGTTAATGTTATCAAAATCAAGGAAAAACAAGAATATCAATAGGTTAATGTGACTACGAGAAGACAAGAAAAAGTTGTCTTAAAAGGAAGTTCATCTAAGGCTAGTACACACACAATTGGAGAAAAAATTGTTGAATTTGGAAAATACAAGACATTGGCATATAGTTTAAAAGATGGGAAAGAAGAAAAGAAGTGTGAATTGGTCAGTGATAAGATTCCAATATATTAGTTTATGGGAATTTTCCATGATCAAGTGGTCTATGAGTATGCAAGGCATACACATAGAGCTCAATGGGCTGGACTCACAGTTCAAGTTATGTAAGGACATGTTTCCACTTCATAACATCATTTCAGTTGTTGACTTCATGAAGAACCACACACTACAACCACAAAATGAGGTGCAATCATAATACTACAACTCCACATAGGTTGCTATATTTGTGCATATAGAATTCATTCATGCAAATGGTAGTACAAAGGATACCAGGAAAGTATTGAGGGAGTATCACTTTTACATTAGTGATGATCACACACATTCTACCGAGTTTGTGTAAGGTTGCTTTCAGATGTTCTATGCTGATCTAGCTAGCAGGGGAATATCATTCAGTTAACATATCATATGGCCAGATAACTATACATTGCAATTCAAGAATGCCAAAATGTTTTATTGGTTGAGCAGGATGCATAGGATTAGTAGTGTTCAACATATGTGGAACTTCTCAGAGGTCGAGCATGATGGAGCAGGTGCATGTATCAAAAGAGCCCTTGCACGAGATGAGTTAAAGTACAAAGATAGTGTAAAGTTGATAGATGCAAGATCAATTGTCGAGCATTGCAATCATGCAATGGGTCTATGTAGTCAAGGTAATTCTTTAGTTCATAGATTTTTTCATTTAGTAGATGATACTAACATTGAAAAATATGAGGACTGTTGTATAGTAATAGGATTGAGCAAGCTACACTCTTTTAGAAGCTCCAATGTAGGTACATGGACTATCCATACATAGAAGATGGCATGCTTTTTTTCTACATGTATGCTTCGAGCATGGAATGATTGTGAGTCAACAAAGTGGGTTGAAGAATGGTCTATAAGAAGTCTAACCCCACTTGACACTTATCAGCTCCCGATGACTCTACAAATCATGAAGATGCAATCATCCGTTGACTTTGATCATGTATCAAACCTTGTAGAACCAGGTAATATATCTTACTTTGAGGTTTTATTTTGATGTTCATTAAATACATCTAACAAGATGAACATATCAATGTAGGGAATGTATATGTAGTGATTGCAAATGAAGACAATGAAGAGGGTACAATTATTACCTGTGTCGTTGTATCAAGGCCAAAAAGAAATTGGAGGCACCAGTTATAGATGGAAAAAACATAGAATATCCTACAGGTTCAGTGGTTGTTACTGGAACATGGCTTAGAAGGTACCCAGTTAAGAATGTTGCAGTTTGGTTGTTTGAGGACTTCGACACGCATCGAAAGATTCACTACTCAAACCTTGTCATCACCACCAATGTTCATTTGATCAAATATAAGGGCATACCTTCAAACAAGAACTTGTGGAAAGTGTGTGAGTCTAACCACAAGGAAATACTTGACATGATAAAGAGTAGAGTAGACTCAGATGGTTCCCTAGATTGATTGGTAAGTATGCACATTGAATTTGTAAAGTCATGTTATTGATCATTGCTTTATTTCAAGCATTTAAGTTTGATTGTATAAGGGTTTGCAAAATTGCATTAATGTAGATATGAAAAATTATTGGAGTGATGGCATGTAGCCTTGGGAAAAAGGTTCAAAAGGTAATTTGAGGGAGTTTTTATCTTGGTTCCATGAGAAAATTGCAAAAAGTTGTAAAAACATGAAATATTGTCAATATCATCAAAATTGTCAAAGTGGGTAATGGTAGGGTATTTTGATGGTTGTGATTTGAATCATGAATAAAGGCTTAAATAAGGTGTAAATTATCATATTTTAGGTTTATAGAGGTGTTTAATTTATTTTGAGTTCAATAATTTCAAAAAAGCAAAATGTTGCAAATGTTGTCAACAACAATTTTGTTGATTTGTGCTGATTTTCAAAATTAGAATCATTTAAAGGGTAATTAGGTGCAATTTGGTTGGTTTCAAGGTGGTTATGGTTTGTAAATTATATAAGAGACCTTCTCCGGCTTGGATCAAGTTATTTGGAGGTGTAAAAAACTCACACAATTCAAAATACCACATTTTTGGTGCATTTTCTGAGTTTTTTCACTATTTTCTAGAATTGTTTGTTGTTGTACGGATTGTACAGATCCAATCATGCTTTGAAATCTTTAGAGGTTGAATATTTATGAGTTTAATTTTATCTACACTTGGTTTTGAGTTCTAACTTTTTGTTTTGTGAGAGAAATTGCAAAAATACAATGAATACCCTATTTTTTCCATTATTAAGGGTTTGATAGCAAAATAATGCACTTTTGACCAATCCACCCATTGTCTAATACTGTAACTCAATGGATTGGTAGGAAATATGTCATATTAGATGTATTAATGCATTTTATATCAGAATAAAGTGTTTTGTGGTGATTGTGTGATGCCTTGGGGCTAGAAAGTGCATGTTTTCCTTGAAAAGTGATGGCTTTGAAGTGTTTGTCAATGAAATTCTGATGGAGTTGAGTTTGTGAGTGTGTCAAATGACTAGGTAGACCCTATGGAAGGTGTTTGGACCATTTATTTATTTTTTCAAGCCTTGGAGTGAATATTTTGACATAACCCTTGTTTTTGCATTAGAAAAGGAGGTTTATTGAGTTGGGATAGTTTTTGGTCATACAAGTGCAAATCTATTGTGGATTATGTGGTTTTGAGGCATTTAAATTTCTACCCCAAGGTTTCAAAGTGATTGGATAACTTTAAAGGGTAGTCCATTTATTAAATTGACCTATTTTCTAGTATTTCCATGGTTAATGTATAAGAAGTCTATATTGATCCAAAGGAGTCTTAATTGAATTTGAACTATGTTGTGTAAGTTCTTAATGGGTGTCTAAATCCATTATTTAATTGACAAGTATTTTGGGAAAGTTGGTAGAAGGAATACACCTGACAAGTGGATTTGAGAAGTTCTCTTGAACTTGCTTTGAAAATTTGGTTGAACATCTTGTATTTGTCATTTGTAGTTGATCTCCAACTTGGGTCTGCATCAAAAACCTAGGTTTGGTGGTTTGAGAGTGATGGTTTAGTGGATTGGTAGCTTGGTGAATGGTTGTGGTGTAGGAGCACATACACCTCATCATTTTTTGATCATTTGATGGAAATAGATGGTGAATAGGTTAGAATGAGTCTTTTGAGTGTTTTTCATCTTCAATAAGGTCTAATAAGACCATTGTATAGGTTCTAGCTTCAATTTTTGAGTTTTGGAGTAAAAATGTGAAATATTGCAATCTTGCACTAAATGTAGTCATGTAGCCTTCAAAAGGAAAAATTGTAAATTTGCACTTGGATATGCAAGATTGAGGTCTTGTGCATGTTTAAACTATTTGAAAATTTAATGAATAATGGTTAAATTATATCATATATTGCTTAGTTATATTATGGTTAAATTATATAGCGGTGCAAGAACACCTCCACTTTATGCCTACAATTGGAGCACTAATTATTGAGCATTGAAATGCTTAGCAAGGAATAAAGTTTTTTTGGAGTTATTTGTTTTGAATAAGTTCAATTAAGAACCTTCGATAGGTTTTAAGGTGAGGTTTTGAGTTTAGGTGTTAAGAAGTGAAAATTGTGATCTTGCACTTGGAATTGTTTATAGCCTTTGGAAGGTAAGTTTTTGAATTGACATGTATATGGGAAAGAATAGTGTTTTGTTTATGTAACAAGGATATTTGCAAGCCTTTGGGAAGGTTTTAGGAGTTCATAATGTGCAAATACTTCACTATGTTTGTAAAGGCATTAAATTGTGTAAAAGGTGGGTTTATGAATTCCAACGGTCATTAAGGATTCAAAAATCAATTGAAAAGGTAGTTGGTTAGTGGTTGAGATGGAGATTCCTTCAAAAAGGCATGAAGACATCATTTGTAAGGTTGTTGGTTCAGGATTCAAGGTCTTGACAATAATAAATTTTGATTTTTCTTTCAATTTTCTGTGTTTTTCCTTAGTTTGTAGGTTTGTATAGGCCATACAAGCCGATGTAAGCTATGTAATATTTATTTCTATGTAGGGGTCTGTGTGAACATTAATTTCTATCTAGTTTGAAAGTTTAATAAAGGATTGGAAACCTCCTTTAAGCATTTTCTTGTGAACAACTGGTATACCTTGTTTTGGAGGGTTTTGTGAACAAACATGTGTTAAAGGGCCCTTACAATTTATGTGGAAATTGTAACTCATGTAAGGGGCCCTATGGAGTCTAAATTAGGTTTAGGATGCATCGGTAGAGCATTGGGAGAAGATAAAGAGAGATAAACTTGCTGTTCTTGGGTGTTTTGTGAAGAGAATGCATGTAAATAAAGGGTTTTTGCTTAGGTTATGATAATATATATATGGTAGTTCTTGTTTTTTGAACTTTTGAGCATGTTCAGGGTTATTGGACTATGTTCAAGGTGATTTTAAGGTTTGGGAGGTTGTGGAAGCATCATATCCAATAAACCCTCAAGAAATGTGCATACAATAAGGGTTTTCAAGTTTTGCCTGAGTTTATTCGTACCAAAGAAATTTGATGGTGGATTGGGAGGTTTTTAAGCAATTTGAATACTGCCTCAAGGTTTCAGAGGGTTTGGAGAAGTTTGAAGGGTACTCTCTTTGAAAAAGAGGCCTATTTCACTAGGTTTTCCCATGGTAGGGGTGTTGGGTCTCCATGTTGGTCCAAAGGAGTTGATGTTAGGGCTCACATATATCTTATAGCCTTGAAATGAGTATCTACATCCATCTTTTGTTTTCCAAGTGTTTTGGAGGATATTGGAGTTAGAAGTCAAAAACTATGTTTGCACTACTACAAGGGTACAAGGGGTGAAAGTGGGAAATATAAATTATGCTATTTTTCAGACTTTGAGAGTGATTTAGATTATTCAAATAGGTCATCTTAATCTTGTTAGATGCCTTTTAAAGGTAGGTTGTCAAATTAATTGAGTTAAGCCTCCCAGGTCTACATCATACAGTTTAAACAACTTTGAAGACAAGAAAATGGAGCCCTCAGCCTAGGGTTTGTGAAAATAAATGAGAGTGTGAAGTTTTTTTCAACTTTTGAGCACATGGGGGTCATAATACACATGTTTGAGTTGGTGGCATGGTTTGGGAGGTTGTGCAAGTGGTATTTTGAATAAACCCTCTTAATTTCACATGAAATTGAGGGTTTTCTGGTTTGGTATGTTGGAAGGGTTAACCCTAGGAAAAAAATGTGGTTTGAGAGGTTTGAAGGCATAGAAAATGTTGCCCCAAGGTTTCAAGGGCATGTGAGAAGTTTAAAGATATGTTGCTTTGTAATTTAGGCCTAATCACCCTAATTAGGTCAGTGTAGAAGGGGTGATTTCATGGGGTTGGTCAAAAATAATTATTTTTTAACTTTGGGATATGTGTTACAACTCTGAAATGGGTGTCTAAAACCATCATATTTTTTTAGGTGTCTTGGAGAGTATTTGAGTAAAAGGCCAAAAACTAAATTTGCACTACTACTAGGATTCATGGGTGAAATTGAGAAAAAGGTGCTTATTATTGTTGTCTAACTTGCAAGATTGTTTTAACTTCTTTAAAATATCATTTTAATCTTGTTAGATTCCTTTCGAAGGTAAGTTGTCAAATTGATTGAGTTTGAGCCTCCTGGTCTACTGAATCCCTTAACAGCTCAAAGTGCAAAATGGCTGAAGACTTTGGCATGACGTTACTTAGACACCATGAGTCTTAGAAACTTATCATATGAGCCTATGGGATCATGTTATTCCCATATACAATAACCTCTCTTTATTTTTTCTATCTCGGAGCCATTTTCTTGTGGTGACAAGATTTCTCTTGGGGAAAAAGTTGTCAAATGCAAGTAGTGCAAAGTTGCAAAGTGGTGCAACTTTCATTCTACAACTCATGTGACCAAAATAACTATTTCAAAAAATCTGAGTGGGTACATTTATGCTATGCATGGTCCTCTTTTTCACCCAAATGAGCCGAATCCCTTCGAGCTAAGTTCAATCAGTTAAATTGATTAAGAGTCTGAAGTGCAAAATGGTTACAAAATTCAGCATGACATTACTTGGAAACCGTGAGGCTTAGAAACTTCTTGCCTAAGCCTATGAGATCATGTTGTTCCCATCTACAATAAATTCTCTTATTTTTGCTATCTTGGAGGTGTTTTTCTGTGGCGGCGAGATTTCTCTTTGGAAAAAGTTGTCAAATGCAAGTAGTGCAAAGTTGCAAATTGGTGCAATTTTTGTTCTACAACTTGTGTAACCAAATTAACCATTCCAATGCATTTGAGTGGGTAAGTTTACACTAGGAATGATCCCCTTTCACACCCAAATGTGCCGAATCCCTCTGAGCTGCATTCAACTAGCTGAATCCCTTAAGAGTCTGAAGTGCAAAATAGCTGCAAACTTCAGCATTACGTTACTTGAACATCGTGAGGCTTAGAAACTTCTCATTTGATCCTATGGGATTGTGTTTTATTCATATACAATAAAATCTCTCTATTTTTTCTATCTCAAAGGAATTTTCTTGTGGCAATGAGATTTCTCTTGCAGAAAAAGTTGTCAAATTCAAGTAGTGCAAAGTTGCAAAGTGGTGCAACTTTCCTTCTACAACTCATATGACCAAACTAACTATTCCAATATGTTTGAGTGGGTATGTTTATGATAGGAATGGTCCTTTTTCACACCCAAATGTGCCAAATCCCTCTGAGCTAAGTTCAACGGCTGAATCCCTCAAGAGTTTGAAGTGCAAAATGGCTGCAAACTTTAGTATGACGTTATTTGGACACCGTGAGGCTTAGAAATTTTTTATCTAAGCCTATGAGATTTTGTTGTGCCCATATAAAATAATCTCTCTCATTTTTTTCTATTTCAAAGGTATTTTCTTGTGGAAATGAGATTTCTCTTAGGAAAAAAGTTATCAAATGCAAGTAGTGCAAAGTTGCAAAGTGGTGCAACTTTCGTTCTGCAACTTTTGTAACCAAAATAATTGTTCCAATGCATCCGAGTGGGTACATTTATGCTAGGAATGGTCCTATTTCATACCAAAACATGTTGAATCCCTTTGAGCTAGGTTCAATTGGTTGAATCCCTTAAGAGCCTGAAGTGCAAAATGGCTACAAACTTCAGCATGATGATACTCGGACATCGTGAGGCTTATAAAATTCTTGGCTAAGCCTATGGGATTGTGTTGTTCCCATCTACAATAGCCTCTTTCAGTTTTTGCTATCTCAGAGGAATTTTCTTGTGGTGGCAAAATTTTTCTTTTGGGGAAAAAATTGTCAAATGCAAGTAGTGCAAAGTTGCAAAATGGTGAAACTTTTTTCTGTAACTCGTGTGACCAAAATAATTGTTCCAATGCATCCAAGTGGGTATGTTTACAATAGGAATGGTCAAATTTTACACTCAAACACACCAAATCCCTTCGAGCTAAGTTTAACCGGCTGAATCCCTTAAGAGTCCGAAGTGCAAAATGGATGCGAACTTCAACATTATGTTACTTGGACACTGTGAGGCTTAGAAACTTCTTGTTTGATCCTATGAGATTTTGTTATGCCCATATACAATAACCTCTCTCAATTTTCACTATATCAGAGGCATTTTCCTGTGGTGGTGAGATTTATCTTGGGGAAAAAGTTGTCAAATGCAAGTAGTGCAAAGTTGGCAAGTAGTGCAATTTTAGTTCTGCATCTTGTATGACCAAATTAACTATTCCAATACATCCGAGTGGGTATTTTTATGCTAGTAATGGTCCTCTTTCACACCCAACATGCTAAGTACCTTCGAGCTAAGTTCAACCAGTTGAATCCCTTTAGAGTTCAAAGTGCAAAATGGCTCCAAACCTTAGCATGACGATACTCAGACACCGTGAAGATTAGAAACTTCTCATCTAAGCCTATGGAATCATATTTTTCCCATGTACAATAACCTCTCTCATTTTTTTCCTATCTTAGAGACGTTTTCCTATGGTGGCAAAATTTCTCTTGGGGAAAAAGTTGTCAAATGCAAGTAGTGCAAAGTTGCAAAGTGGTGTAACTTTCGTTCTGCAACTCATGTGACCAAACTAAATATTCCAATGTGTCTAAGTGGGTATGTTTATGCTAGGCATGGTATTTTTGCACACCCAAATGCACTGAATCCCTCTGAGCTATGTTCAATTAACTAAATCCCTTAAGAGCCTGAAGTGCAAAATGGTTGCAAACTTCAGCATGACGATACTCAAACACCGTGATGCTTAGAAAATTCTCATCTAAGCCTATGAGATCATGTTGTGCCTATATACAATAAATTCTCTTGGTTTTCACTATCTCTGAGGCGTTTTCCTATGGCGGTGAGATTTCTCTTGGGGAAAAAGTTGTCAAATGCAAGTAGTGCAAAGTGGTGCAACTTTTGTTCTACAATTCATGTGACCAAACTAACTTTTACAATGCATCTGAGTGGGTATGTTTACGTTAAGAATGGTCCTCTTTCACACCCATACATGTCAAATCCCTCTGAGCTACATTCAACCAATTGAATCCCTTAAGAGCCCAAAGTGCAAAATGACTACAAAATTCAACATGACGATACTTGGACACTGTAACACTTAGAAACTTCTTGTCTGGGCCTATGAGATCATGTTGTGCCCATCTACAATAAATTATCTTAGTTTATTCTTGGAAGGAAAATCAACATGTCTAAGTCAAGAGCAAGTCTGCCCAATCTTTTCAAGGCACAAGCAAAGTCCACCATGCCCATGGTCAAGGAAAATGTCGAAGATGATCTGCAAAGTTCACTTGGGAAAGAAAATCTATGTCCAAACTATTGTTAAGTCCATCCTTGGCTTGAATAATGCTTGTCCAAGACAAAGGTAAATTCCACCCAACTCACAACATACATGGAAAAGATAACGTAAATTTGGCCCAACTCAATGCATACATGGCAAAGACAACTTTAAGTCCATCCCAAGTTGAAAATATGAGATGGAAAAAATATCTTGAAGTCTGCCCTAGGTCAAGATCAAAGGGGACATCCAACACGTTGAGATGGTGCCTCGTCATCTTCCAACCAATCAAATTGTTCCAAGCTATCATGTCTAGGTTCAATGAACCTAACACTTCATAATGATTTTTTTTTTGTTGGTTTATATTTAGCAGAAGGACAAGTGTCCCCAAATGTAATTTTATCATTGGTCAAGAGGTAGTTTGGATTGGTCCAATAAATCATTTTAATCTTGTTAGATGTCTCTTGAAGGCAAGTTGACACTTTGAGTGGGTTTGGGTCTCTTGTCTCTACATCACTTGTCTATGCTATTGCTTCTTATTATGATTTGACAGATTTTTTTCAAGCATCCATAGCTTGTTTGAAAGCACCTATTTTAGGATTTTAGCCATATCAACAAGCTAGTGAATTGTTTGATAAAATTCTTTGGTAAACATGTGTGGGAAATGTGGTAGCCTAGACAAGGAAATGGATTGTTTGAAAAAATACCTCAAAGAAACGTGGTCTCATGGTGATGGAATGACATGAACATCCATAACAATTTGCATGTCATGGCATTCCATCACCATGAGACCACATTTCTTTCAGGCATTTTTTTGAAGCAGTTCATTGCGTTGTCTATAGTATTTCTTGCTATTATGATTTTGATAGATTTTTTCCAAGAATCCATAGCTTGTTTGAAAACACTTGTTTTATGCTTTTAGCCATAACAAGGCAATGAATTGTTTGACAAAATACTTTGGTAGACATATATGAAGAACTATATTGTAATTGAAATTTTGTCATCTATCAACATCTAGTTATTAGTTATGCAGTGTAAAGTAATGCTTTGAATTTGAAAGATGTGCAATAAAATGTAATCAACGATATGAATATAAACTACAAAAAAATATTTTTTATAATTCATTAGTTAAAATATTTATTTTATTTGCTCTCTATATCTCTATATGCTATGGAAATACCTTTCAATTTCTAAATAAATTGATTTTATCTCTTTTTCTAATTTTTTTTACCTTTTTTTAAATATAAAAATTTTCCCGACTTTTTAAAAAACTCTTATACTTTTGGTTTGTCAATTTTTTTCCCAAAATATTTTTGCTGATATGCATTTGAAGAATGAATCATACATGTGAATACACACACTATACACAAATTATACATGTGAATAAGTGAAGCATACATGTGAATAAGTGAGGCACAATTAATTGAAGCATTCCAAAGGATACAAACCACCATGAATGGAGCTTATTTACACAATATGCTTCAGATGGACCTTATTGAGCAATCAACAATAATTAATTAAGCATTAGATGTAAACAAAAACCATGCCTACAACATTCAAGCATACAATTTACACAATATGCATGATAACATCATTCAAGAATGGCAATAGCAACATAATATTTTTTTGATAAAAAAAAAAGTAAGGTATACAATGATATATATTGATAAAAGTATATAGAATATAACCAAAAAATCCATATAGGCTTAGTACAAAGGAGCCATATTATGGACATAAAATATCACATATATATCGCTTGTACAAAACATATGTTCCAAAATTCCACATAGGCATATAAAAAATGACCCTAATACAATCATTTCCCTCTAGGGGAAGGAAATAGATCTCGTGCTGCCTTCCAAATTCGACTAGATGGAGTGACTGTTGGTTCTCTAGTCTTTCGAACACACTTGCTAGTCCTCCTCTCTTCACTCTGGACCTTCAACTGATACCATAAAATGTAAATATGTTAATACACAAAAAATGAATTTTGGAATGATAGATAACAAAATATAATCTCTTACTGCATACAAATAGTCATCATTCACATTTACATCATTACCATGTCCACGATCTGGAGTGACAACCACTTGTAGCAACCATCAAGATAGAAATTAAGCTACACAAAAGTATCGTGAAAGTTTTCTATAATAGACCATAAAAGAGCGAATATAATGTCAAATAGACTAATCTAGTGCATACCTCTCTCAATGGATCAAAATTGACTATTGTTGCAGCAACTCCATGGTCCATCGTGCCACTGACATCACTAGGGTTGTCTAATGTCAACATCTGCAAATGGTAAATGAAATAATAAATGGTAGGGTGAACTATTAGATGTTAATGGGATGGGATTAGGAAGGAATAAAGGAACAAAAAGTGAATTAGGAGAAGATAATGTGACATGATCAAGGAATACAAATGCAATGTTTGTGTTTCTCATCGGTTTTTTGGATTTGTATATGCAAAATTATGAAAACTAGCTAACATTATTTTACAACACCATTATTGAATAAAGGCTACCTGAGTGTAATGTCCTTGAGGAAATGAATTGTGAGGTGTGGAGGTTGAAGGTCCACTAGGAAATTGTTTTAAATCCAAAGCATGTTATGAGATAAACATTCAAATATAAAATTCAACTATTCAAATTATGCAATAATAATATCTTTAATACTAGTTGCATACCTATGGATTCAATGTCGAGAAAGAATAAGGGTTTGTAGGAATGGGGACGTCTCATGAACACTCCGACCTTGAAATTTCATCAAATTGAAATTCTACTAATTTAGTTATTCTTAAATTTCAAAATATAATTTAATAAACAACATTAAATGAACTTGCTAAATTTTACCTAATTGTCACTACCATATGTATCATTCAACAAATCATTTGTGAAAGCCATCGCCTCTACAACTGATGTAGGATGTATAGCCGCATCGCGAGCACTCTGATAATCGTATGTGTAAACTGCACTACAAGCACCACAATGGTGGGTTGGAGCTTGGGGCCTACACGTCTCCTCCACACCAGGCTCTACTAGAGGCCTCACACATTGTAAAATGGTTTGGGTGAGTGAGCCAATCGACTCCAGCGTGTCTACCTCTACACTATCCTTAACAATGGAAGGAACGATGAAATGCTCCACCATGGGTCTTGAAGCTAGCTATGGATTATGTCATGCAGTAGGTCTATCATGTGTGGAGCCCCAACCTCTACCTTGAAAGTATAAGATGTCAAAATAATTTGGCATTTAATTGAGGATAAAATCACAATAGAGTTTCCTCAAAAAGTATTGCGGTACCTCATGGTTATTACATGGAGGTTGGTCAAATACCATCCACCACTACTCCCAAAATTTATTTTTAATTAACTCATGGTGGCACCAATGGATGGGGAACCTCCTGCATGTATGAGACAAAGGTGCATTGGTTTTTGGGTCTGTAAATAGGGCACACAAGTCGGCTTTGCTAATTTTTTGTTTTTTAACATTTGCATATGACAAACCTCTAGCATAATATTGTCTCATATCATGCCTCTTATTTGACCAAAAAATTATTTTCTCGCTCATTTCTCCTACATGAGTTAGAATTGACTTCAGTGATTCAACAATCCCTCTACTATAAGGGCGGGTTTCAACATGCTAGGTTAATCTTCCAATTAATTGTTCAATGTCTCTTTTATTGTTTTCAATTTGATTTAGAACATTTTCTTGTGTTCCTTGAGGTTTCCTATGAATTTATGGAGGCGTTTTAGGTTGTTCTTGAATAGGAGGCTCTTCTTGAGGGGGTGATTGTGAATTTTCAAAGTTTTGAGGTGGAGATTCATTCCCTAATAATTAGAACAAAAATTTATTATAAAAGCCTATTTCAATCAGAATTCTAAATCAAATTCAAAATAAATTGAATAAAAATACATACCTCTTCACAATATTCGATGTCTCTAACGTGTTGGCAACATCCTTGTGAAAGATAGCAAGCTAATGGTGCAAATTATGGGTGAAATTTGGCGAGCGTGAGTTGTAGACCTCCTATCCTCTAAGCCAAGCCGTAGGTTGAAGATAAATGAGGATTTCAAAGATGAGTTTGGGATTTTATCTTTTCTTTTACATTTGGCGCATGCCAAATGGCCCATTTCAATCTTTTTTTGCAATTTTTCACAATTTGACACCTAAATTGTGTCACAGATTGGTGCACTTACCCACAAGTATAATGGACTTCTTTGGTAAAGGATAGGAGACATGAGGGTTATTGGATGGAAGAATTTCCTATGATCTCCAAGGACTATTCCACATAGGAATAGTTTGTTTTCTTTGAGATATGGGTTTGGATAATACTATGAAGACAATGACATGATATTTCAAGGATAGTGTATGACCAAAATATTGACATGTCAAGAGTTTTCCCAAAGCATGATTTAGGTTTGTGCCCTAGTCCTTATCAAGATCAAGATAGGTGGGAAAATGGATATAAACAATACGGATTGGATAGATGGAAATGTCATGAGAAAGGTATGGAAGATGAGATAACTTGCCCCCAAATGTAATGATCCACATAGATAATTGATTTTGCACATGATGCTTGTTTGCTAGTTTTCATCATGGTACTTATCCAAAGCGTCACAATTTTTTTTTTCACTATTGGATGAACTATTTCTCTTTACTATTTTTTTCATTTTCTTTGTTTTTTTTGTTTTTTTAAATTTTTTTAAATTTTTTTTATTTTCTAGATAGCCTTGATGTTTTGGATGATCATTGATTGTTCCAAATCCTTCAATGGTGCTACTTTATATGTTGGTGTCATGATATTACAATAGTGGCCTTAATGGAGTAGTTTCCTTTTTAGGATCATAACACTTGCATACAACTGATGGATGTCATTATGATCCCTTTTGATACTAGGGTTGGACTTACTGGAATACACACATCATGATAGAGTTCCATGGGAGTCCTTATGATAAAGAGTTGCTACCAAGATGTGATAGATTTGAGAAGTAGGATTTTTGGAATGTAGATGAGATGTTGGATTATAATGGATGAGGGTAGATGTGGATGAATTATTTGGACGATTGAATGTAGCAATTTTTATTTTCCAAACTTGGGATGGTGGATGATAGAGTTTATAATTTTGATTGGGATAATGTTTGTGACCAACATTTTTATATGCCTTGCATGATGAAAATTTTGAAGGAGGTGTACATTTTTTATATGCAAGAGACCTCTTTTCTTGTGGCTCCACATTTTTACTAGATATTAGATTTGAACTCTTTTCTTTACTTGATCCATTTTTCTTTGGGATCCATTTTAACTTAATTTGTCCCTTTGGATTTTTGGTTGATTCCATGGCCTTTGACATTTGATTTTGGACTTTGGATTTGTAATACTTTTGTTTTTATTGGTTCCAATTAAAGGATTTAATTAATTGGGAATGATGGTTTATGGTGTGGGTGGAAGGAGTGTTGGTAGAAATCTTATGATAAGGACTACTCATGGCCCCTGTTTTGATGTTTGTATTGGATAAAGTTTCCCCTAGGGTGATCCCACAATACTATTTTACAATTTTGGCCAAATTGGACACTGAACTGATTTTTTCTAACTAAATCTTCAATTTTAGGCACCTATAGTGGCTAAACCATGAGGAATTTGAAGATGATGTAAACTAGTGATTTGTGAAATTTTGTCTGTAGATTCTAATTATATTTTTTTCAAAATTTTTGGAATTATATTTCACTTCTTTTTCCATCTCCTTCGAAAACTAGTTTTTTTTTCAGTAAACACTATTTTTAAGGAGTGATGCTCACCGTATAACACGTAACTTTTTTCCATGAAGGATAAAATTCTATTTTTTTTTGAATTTAGATTTGTAACTACAATATCTAGTGCTTCCAATTTGTTTCATAGTGTTTTATTGAATATCTTTTTCTTAATCAAGTTTCAAAGTCAAAACAATTATAATTCAGACATAGGCGGACCATATAACACAAATTTTTTTGTATGTATTGAAATTCAATTTTTTTTGTTGGATCAAGGACTTCAATATCTAGTGCACACATATTTTTCACTTTTTTTTGATAATCTTTTATTTTTCTACATGTGCAAAATAAAGAGCTTGATTTTCGATGAAAAACCTACATTAACAAGAAATTAAAAATAAATATAATAATAAAATTAAATTTATTTAAATTATACTTTTTTGGAAGCTTATAATAAGGACTACATACTTACAAAAAATAAATTTTAAATGAATTCATTTGATCCCCCAAAAGGTAAATCAAATGTGGTTTTTTATCAGCATTTTGATAGGTGTAAAGGAGACTCCATTATAGGTATGGTTTTAAACTAGCGGAGTTCTATCCAAGGGGGTTTGATCTAAGGTAGTTTGATCTAACCCTATTCAATTGGAATACTTTAAATGGAAATTTTTAAGGCTTAAATCATTATATTTTCTAAAAATATGCGATTTCAGCAAAAATCAGAATCTCCCAGAAATTGTAAACTAGCTTTGTGGGATCACCCCCCGATATTGTGGAGGTATCACTAACATCATTTGATTTGTCGATTGAAGAATATCCAAGACCTTGATGTCTAGGATTTACATGAAATTGTATTGGTTCTATAATGCCTTGATAATGTAGGTCTAGTCCTCTTCCTTGATACTGCATGCTTTGAAATATTTTATTTGTGATGGGGTACTTGTTATTTTGGAAGCAAGATGTGAACTCATCATTGTGTATTTGGATACTATTGCTTGAAATTTTCTCCTCTATAAGAAAGCTTGATTTGATAAAAGTGGATGATCCTAATTGATAAGATATTTTGTTTTTATCATTCATTATGCTTTTTTCTTCTTGATTATTTGGGATGTTGATTTGATCCATGACAACTTTTTTCTTGTTTGATTTGATCAATAGTAGCTTTTGTATCCTCTTGTTTGGCTTGATCCATAGTAGATTTTGTATCCTCTTGTTTGACTTGATCCACATTGGCTTCTTTATATTCTTCATTGAGGTTATCCATGTCATTTATTTGATTATCTTTGTGTTTAAGGGAGGAAAGTGTATTTTCTTGGGAAATGGAGATGTTTGGAGTTTGGATAGAGTTAAATGCAAGTTTTTGATCATGGATGGTATAAAGGTTGATGAGAGGATCAGTTTGGATTTCTAGATCAATGGTAGGATCTTGATCAAATACAAGTTTAATATCTTAGATGATATGATTGGGAATATGATCTTTATCAATGCTTGGAATAAATTGGACATGATGATCATCTATAGGTGATTTTTGGGTAACTTGATCTTGATTTGTCTTGAAGTTTATTTCATCATGATTTGGACCTTTCTCTTAACATATATCCAATGGTTTAGGAAATGAAATGTGATCATGGAAAATGATAGGATATTTTTCAAGATTGGTAGGTGATGGGGGACATAATGGTGGAATATGGTTGGGTGGTGTAGGATTAACAATGTGATTGGAATGCCTAACTTTGTTTTCATGTTGGAGTTGAACATTATTTTTTATGCTTCCTAGAAAATCATTGATTAATGTGATTTTATTGAATGGATTTGTGGATTGGGATGGAGTGGATGGAAATGAATTAGTGGATGAAGGATTTCAAGAAGAGGTGGAGGCTATAATAATAGGGCTCTATGGTATATTTTGGTGTTGAGGAATACTTTGAATGGAAGATTGGTTTCCCTTGTCAAGGTTAGGATAAGGGTGACTAATGGATGTTTGTTGGGGATTAATGGTATGGAATGTGTTAACTAGTTCTTGATAGTGAGGGTATATGGATGACATTTGACTAGAGCTAATGGATTGTTGGTAAGAGGGGTAGGTGGGTGGTTGACTCAAGACTGTGGGTGATTGGCATTGATGATTGATATTGAGGATTGAATGAAATTTAGGTTGAATACGAAGAAGATCAAGGTAAAATGAAGACATGGTCATGAGTTTGGGGTTAGGATGAATAAAGAGATGGTTTGGATGGATAAGAGTATTTTTTGGATTTTAAGATTTTGGGATGGATGCAAACTAAGAATGAGGATGCAAAATGACAATGATGCTATTCTATGTTTTTGGGATTTTTGGATATTTGACTTTGGATCTTGAAAAAGGATGCTAGGAAAACAATGATGACCCAAGGTAACAAATCAAAATGTCAAGACCTCAAGAAGGACAAGAACTAGGATGATGATTGGATAAAAGTGAACTTAAACTAGACTCATGAGTTTAAGGCTCAACTTGAAGATAAGATAGATGAAAGATGACAAGGTCAAGACACAAAATATGTGAGTATGGTTTGATCAATGTTCAGATAAGATTCCTAATTTCAAGACTCAAAGGTGACTATGCATGATCTAGGATGGAAAATTCTAAACTAGGAGATGCAACCTAAGCTAGGGAAATGGTAAATATGTTGAAAAAATGGATAAGCTAAACAAGTCTCTGGTCTATATGTATGGTCATTGTCTAAATTAGGACTATAAGGTGGAAACTCAAGAATTGACTCAATTTTTTAATTTGATAGATGCATTGGACTATTTTGATAGATGGGGTTCAATGTCTAAAAAATGTGGTGGATTAGTTTTTGACCTAAAATCAATGATATCTAAGTGATTTTTCATTTTGGATAGTTTGTGAATGTGGTAAAAAAACCATAGCAAACACTCAAAATACAAATTTGGCTAATTTTGAATCTTTGAATCTTGGGTAGAAGGAATAGGGCCTAACCGTGATGGTGTCATTGGTATCACACAAGAGAAGACAATATGAAGACAAGAAAAACCTAATTATTCAAGTGGGTTTTCAATGGATATCAGGCCCACCTCCCATTAAAGGGGTAAATACTCAAAAATATTGAATAGTTGAACAATTGGGAATAGTTGTCCAATACCTTTCTATACAAGAGTGGATAATAGATGCCTAGTGAAATAGGGTTGTCAACATATGCCATAAGCATGCCTTCTTTCTCTTCTTGAGAGGCTATTGCTAGAAACCTAAAAATATTCTATCTCGACTCAAGAGAGTACATGGTGAGTAACTTCACAAAGTGATCCTATTGTGTTGCATTGATATAAACTAACAACCAACAAGGACTTTAGGCTTCTAATAAAAAATGGTTCATAGTGGAGGAACTCCTAAGAACACCACAACATAGTAGTGATGGGAGATCGAAGTCTCTAACCGGTGTACGAAATCACTCAGTACCATAAAGGCTCACCCCATATGGAACAAGTGGATTGATCTCACCTTTTGGGTTTTTGCCCCTTTATATAGCCCACTAGAGATGTGTGCTTGGGGTAAAACCCTAGGGTGAAATCCCAGAAAAGCCCCCTAAAAAAATATAAAGGGAAAGCTTGCATTGCTATTTCTCATCACCCAAGAATCACAGATAGCATAAGGGGAGATGATACTATAGACAATGGTGCTGCTATTTCTCATCACCTAGGATTCACACGTAGTGCAAGGGAAGATCATACTTTAGATGCTAGCATGTTTTCTGTAACTGACTCACATATAAGTGCACAAGGAATAGATGACAATTGTTCTTTTTAAGCACCAATTCCAAGTGTTCCTAAATTAAAAATCACAAACACATAAGGGAACCTGCATGAAATTGAATTAGTAGTTTTGTTCAAAGTATTCTCCCAATGATTGCTAGACAGTTAGAAATCATAAATCACTAATAGAAAACCTCACATGTTATCAACGTGATTCCAAGATCTAATTATTTTGTTATATTTTTGACCCCAAAAGTAAAAATGTAAATAAGATACCCCTAATAAAATTATGAGAAATTTCCAAAAATGTAAAAAATTTAGAAAAATTCCTCAATTTGAGCCCTAGAGAGGAGATTTATGAAAAATAATTATTTTCAAAGATATAATTTTATACTAATTATTTGAGGTCAAAATAAAAAATGTAAAGAACAAGCCCCTTGTAAAATTCTAAGAGCTTTCCATATCTATGAAAATTCCTAAAAAATTCACTAATTTACGACTACAAATTAAGATTTATGAAACATCATAAAAACATCATAAATCGCTCAAAAATATTGACCTGAACCTAATTTTTGGATTGTAGGCTTCTAATATGATCCTTGATCTCCAATAAAAAAAATTAGAAAAAAATTCGTAGCCATTTGGGAGATTTGATGAAATCTTTGGAAACCCTTAAGGTTTTGTCTTCAACTTGATTTGCATAAGGTTTGTCCTAAATTTTTTGAGAAAAACAACAAGATAATGTTAGGAAAACCTCATAAAATAAAGATACAATAGAGATATTTGATTCACATCAGGTTCACCAATTTGTCAACTAGGAAAATTGGGGGAAATGCATGAATCATCAATAACAACCACAAAACTACCTAAATTCAAGCCATAGAGACCCTAATCTAACAATGAAGTACAAGATGGAAATAGAAATAAAATAATAAACCAATAATACCTCAATTCCTATGTCAACGTTGATTCTCCTCCATTGCTCTTCTCAAATTTGCTTGTTTTCTCTTAGATATGTAGTGTGCAATATTTACAATTTAAGCTCAATGTAGATGATTGATAGCAAGATATCAAGATGATATGAGTAATGTGATAAAAAAACATTAAAGAATGTGCTTCTTCAAGATGAATGATATGAGTGATAGAAAACTGTTGAATATTGTGGTTAATCTTGAAATGAAATTGACAACTTGCTTTTATAGAAATTCCAATTCAAATGAAGGGCGCAGATTGAGTGATGATGTAACGTGATCAAGGGTGGAGATTGATTGAGAGAAAAATAATTAATAATATCCATTAATATTGTGGCATAGGTAAATGAATTGAATGAAGGATAGGGATAGATGAATTAAATAATTACAACAATTATTTAATTTAGGAGGTAGTGGATGAATAATTAAATAATTAAAAATAACTATTTAGTTATAAAAGAAGAGAGGGAGATAAATAATTAAGAAGAATTATTTAATGATAGACGAGAAGAGGTGCTAAATAATTAAATAATTGAAAATAGTTCTTTAATTATTGAAGAAAAGAGATGATAAATAATTAAATAATTAGAAACCATTATTTAATTATAGAAGAAAATGATAGTGAATAATTAAATAAATAACCATTTATTTAATTATATATGAGAAGAAGGTAATTAGTGACATAATTAATTAAACAATATTTATTTAATTAACCTTAGAAGAATACAAAAATTAAGATGAATTAATTAAATAATATAAAATTATTCAATTAATAGAAAAAAGTGGTATTAAGGAATAATTAAATAACTAAAAAATATTTAATTACGTAGGAAGGATGTAAATTATTAGAAAAATATTGTTCATAGGCTTAGGACATTTTTTAGTGTCCACATAACGTTATCCTCATCTTGGGCACCTATATCCAAGAAAAAATATCTTATCCATATTTTGGGTTCCTAAAGTAGATAAAGCTAAAAGTTGCTTTATTCCTCTTTAGTTATCATATAGAAACTACTAACCGAGACTCTCAAGTTGACGTAGGAAGTTGCTAAAATAATTTTTCACCAATATGGAAACATGTGACATCCTCCTAAAAAATATGACCTCCTAGAGTGGACATAAACTTCCTAAAAATTAGGGATCTTTCCATATCTCATCACCTACTATGTAGGATGCTATCTCAACAATAGGACCCATAAAGTGAATAACTTACAAAGTTTAATACATTAGGATACATTAATATGCATATAATAACCAATTAATTAATGTTAGGAATCAAAGGTGGAGACACCTTAATCCCAACATTCTCCCACTTGTCGAAGAGTTGTCAAGAGTTTATTGCAATCAACTGCTCAAGGCCCCAAAGGGCCATGAAAGTGGAACACCATCTAAATTTCTTTGTGCTTGTTGTCTTTGTCAGTGCATCTACAATATTCACCAAAGTGTCATGTTTCTCTAGATTCACCTTTCCATATTCTACATTATCATGAACAAAATGAAATTGAACATCAATGTGCTTTGTTTTGAAAGTAGGATTATTTGCTAAGAAAATGACACTCTGACTATCACAACATATAGTAATCTTCCCTACATCAAAACCAATATCAAAACACAATTGTTTAAGCCAAATGGCTTCCTTACAAGTATGAGTAGTTTCCATGTACTTTTCTTTTGTAGTGGACAAAGTGACTACAACTTGTCACTTACTCATCCAACTTATAGCACCGCCAAACACCATGAAAACATATCCACTAGTGTATCTCTTGTTGTCAATGTCACCTACCCAATTTGAATCAACATATCCACATAGATTGACTGAATGTCGAGGTCTACTAGGATAATCGTGAAAACATAAAAAATACTTAGAAGTACCTCACAAGTACTTGAACACTCTCTTCACCACATCCTAATTTATTCATCCAAAATTAACCATATAACGACTAAGGACTCTCACTTCTTGGGAAATGTTTAGACTCATACAAACCATAACATACAAAAAAATACCAATTACACTTGCATATGGTACTTTGGTCATGTCCTCCATTTTGGTAGGATATTTAAGACAATACTCCACAAAAATATTTGTCCCTAGCATCACAAGAACACCTTATTGTCTACAAGCTACCATGTTGAATCTCTCCAATATTGAGTTTACATGCTTGCTCTAGCTTAACCAAAAATTTTTGATAGCTCTATCTCTTTTGGTCTCCATCCATAAAATATACCTTGCTACACCTAAATCCCTCATTTCAAACTATGCTGACAACTGAGACTTCAAATCTAAAATCATACTTTTGCCATTCTTAAAAAATTAACATACCATCTAGGTATAATGCAATTAAGACATTACAACCATTGTTAGATTTGAAATACATACAATGGTTAGATTTAGATCTTAGAAATCCCAAAGAAAACACATAGGTGTCAATTTTTTGGTACCGCATTCTAGGAAATTGCTTTAAACCATATAGAGGGGTGATCCCACAATACTGGTTTACAATTTTTGGCCAAACTGGACATTGAAATAATTTTTTCTAACTAAATCTTCAATTTTGGGCACCTATAATGGCTAAACTGTGAGGAATTTGAAGATGATGCAAACTAGTGATTTGTGACATTTTGTTTGTAGATTCTAAATATATTTTTTTCATTTTTTTTGGAATTGGATTGCACTTCTTTTTCCATCTCCTTTGAAAACTAGTTTTTTTTAGTAAGCAACATTTTTAAGGAGTGACACTCACCGTATAACACAATTTTTTTTCCATGAAGGATTAAATTCTATTTTTTTCAAATTTAGATTTGTAACTATGATATATAGTGCTTCCAATTGGTCAGATAGTGTTTTATTGAATATTTTTTCCTTAATCAAGTTTCAAAGTCAAATTAATTACAATTCAGACATAGGTGGACCGTATAATGCGTAACTTTTTTTGTATGCATTGAAATTCATTTTTTTTTGTTGGATCAAGGACTTCAATATCTGGTGCACTCATATTTTTCAAATTTTTTTGATAATTTTCTATTTTTCCACTTGTGTAGAACAAAGAGCTTTATTTTTGGTGAAAAACCTATGTTTAATAAAACTAAAAAACAAATACATAATAAAACCAAAACATATTAAAATTATATTCATTGGATAGCTCATTCTGAGGACTACCATCATCTAGTTGGGTCTGTGAAGTCTCCTCCCTTTTCATCCTCAACCCAAGCTTTGAAGTATAAAATTATGGACTTTTTTGGTGCCTGAGGGTGAGAAGGTGGGAAAAGGGGGGTTCAGGCAAACCAAGGGGGTTCAAGCGAACCCCCAAGGGTTCGCTCGAACCAGGGTTCATTCAAACCCCCTTTCAAAAAGTGTTTTTCTTTGTGTTTTTTGTGGGAATGATGGGCCCTTGCATTTAATGGGTTCGCTCTAACCATAGTTCTAGCGAACCCTCTTTTGGTTTGCTCAAACCTATAAGTTCGTTCAAACCCCAAAAACCACTTTTGGGGTTCACCTAGAGACTTTTTCAACTTGAATACCATATTTTCTTTACCTTTAACCTAAAACGATTTGGCTGTGACATATATTTCTTCCTCCAGGTAGGTCACCATGAAGGAACACTATCTTCATATCCATTTGTTCAACTTCTAGATCATACATTATTGCAAGTGATAACAAGAACCAAATAGATGTTAGCTTCATAATAGGAGAGAAAATATCACCAAGTCAATTCTCTCCACTTGAGAATACCCCTTAGCAACCAACTATGCCTTATGCTTCTCAACACTACCTTCTAGACCAATTTTTTTTCTTGAACACCCATTTACATCCAATGGTTTTCCATTCTTTAGGCAAGGGAACCAAATCCAAGTATCATTTTTTTCAATGCAACAATATATTCATCCATGGATTTCATCCAAGAATCCACATCATTCATACCCATAGCACATTTAGTATTCCTAGGATCACCAATGTTAGCAAGCAAGGCAAATATACAACTAGAATTTCCAACACTGAATAACCAAACCTTTTTGGTTGTTTCCTAACACATGTAGACCTCTTCAATTGTTGAGATAAAGATTCTTCTTCTTCTTTAGAATGCTCAAAGCTATTAGAGCTCTCCTCATCATCAAGTCTAATAGGAGTGTTTAGTTCACCTCTCAATGGAGTAGGAGTCTAATAGGAGTTTCTCATATTGCAGATGAATTGGTAGATGATTAGTTGTGATTGGAGTTTTTAGTCCTTTTTGTCCCATTTCATGTAATGTTTTGGAAAATGATACATATGTAAGTGTAGGTTATATTTTGTGTGTCCATTTTAGCATATTGAAGTTGTGAAACATGTTTTCCTTCATGTAATAAGTTGAAACCAACACCTTCATATGAAATATTTATTTGCTTCATGGTTTGATTTGAGTTGTGAACAAGTTAGAAGGTCTTACTAAGTCATATTGTGATATGGTTAAAGTAGTTAAACATAAATATTTTGGTGCATCACCTCCTAGGAATTAGCTTTTAGTTTCAAGAAAATCCTCTTATCCCTTTTCCTTGGAGTTTTTTGTAGTTTAGGTGACCCATCAAAGGGAACTGGCCTACTTTGGAGATTCATTCTCATTATAAGCTACCCACAGTTTGAGGATGTTTCCATGTTACATAGGATGGTTGAGTGCAACTCAACTGGGGTGCAATCCTATGTGATAACACTACGTACACACCTGCATCTATTAGTTTGCTCACATATAAAAAAAATCATGCTAATCTAGGGATATGCAACACACCATTAACCCTTTTTATTATACCATTAGGAAACCCTATTCTAACTTTACCATGGACAACAATGTTTAAACAAGAATCATCACCCAAGAACACCTTACCTCCATCAAATTCTCATATTCAAAAAACCAATCTCTATTAGAGGTCATATATAAAGATGCACTTGAGTCAATTAACCATGCACCATTACTTGCAAGAGTTCCAAAATTTACAATGAATGAATCGCCATCTTCCTTCTTAGACTCATAATCATAACAAAATTTCTTCTTTTTCTTCTTGTTTTCTTCTTTGCACTCCTTACGAAGTGTTTAGGCTTACCATAGTTCCAACAATTTTTTGGTGTAAATAGTGACTTTATCATACTAGTTAGCATTTATCCTACCTAGAAGAGTCTTATTCACATTGATTATGTCTCCACTTAGGGAGTTTGAGTTTTTCTCACCTCATGTGGTTAAAACATGAGTCCTCATTACTTGAGACACCTATTGCGTGCACACTTTATACTTTCTCACATACTTGTTGAAAGTGAGCTCACAAGTGTTACAAATTTGGAGGGGTAGTTAGTCTTTATCTTATACCTTCTCACCTCCTCATCCTTGCCTATATAAGCAAGTCTCATCATTGCATATTTACACTCTTCATATTCTATGATAAATATCCTATTGTGTTCATTGTTTCACTTTTGCAAGGTTATACATTTGAGATTTTTGATCTTTGCATTCTCCAACATGGTATCACAGCTATGAGGGCATATTCCTTCCCACATAAAAGTGAATCTTGCACATAGCCCTATCATTGGAGCATCATGGAGCCAAAATAACACCACCATTACATCCGAAAGGCTCAAAAAACTAATAAATACCTTTTGTTTCATCAATTTCGATAACTTTGAATTTTTACAATTTTTTGAGCTTTTATGTCTATTGTACAAAAAGTTGTCAAATATCATTTTTTTTAAGTAGAGATCCAATCTACCATCTACTCCTCTACCCATCTACTATTTTTGGTAAAATTTTTAGTTTTTTTTGCTAGAAATTTTGGCCTATCTTGCCTTTCTTGGTCGCTGGTTTCTATTGTTACAGGATTCATAAAATTAATTTTTAGAGGAATATTTTTACCTATTCAACCTATTTGCAAGGTTATTACACCTTGTTTCAGCCTTAATCGGCCATATCCAAGTCTCCATTATTGTGTTGTAGGTTAAAATTTAACTCTCACGATTGGATTTTTGGTGCCTAAAATCATGTTGCCACTCTAACACCCACAAAAATTCATTTGTGATCGATGGTTTCTTTGATATCAGTGAAGTTGAATTGCATTGTGCCCATGAGTATGAGTGAACCTTGTGTGAGACAAAATTCTCTTCTAAAAAGAATGCATGTTCATTGACTACTCAAATCATGAGCTACGAGGATCTGCAACCAGGGGAGCTGCTATGACATCATCCAAAGAATTGTTTTTTTTGGTATAATAAAAAAGTTCAACAAAGAGGCCAAAGAAGGATTCATAGAAGCCAAAATTGACAAGTTCATGTTCATCCCACCAAAATTTTGATTTTTCCAATCATCTTATTTTTGATTTGGTTTTCAGCCTCATTTGTAGTGATCAAGTGACCCTTCTTCCATAGGCACCTAAAGACGTGCACACCATCTGGAAGACTCCTCCATCTACAATCAAAGATCCACAAGGCTTCCCAAGCATGCCTGCTGCTATTTTATAGGAATAAGAAGCTATGTGCTAATGAGAGTAGTTAATGTTCATAGCTCACAAATACTACATACGAAATAATGGAAGGAGTGGCAACAAAAAAATGAGTCTTTGGATTGAATACGATTTGAAGATCTTTGTCAGGTAGACATTCAAAATCCCATGTGGCAGTCCAATTACCATTTGACAACTTCACTCTTAACGACATTCAACAATCCACGCAGCCTCACAGAGCTCTACACCTCCTCGCTCATGACCACACTTACCATGAATTGGTCAAAGATTGGCATGCAACCTTTTGATCTGGTCAAGTACCATATTCCTCGACTTCTCAAGCAAATTGTGATCCTTGACTCGGGCTTCCCCAATTAAGTAGACTTTATTGTTACTTATAAATTTTTTTGTTGAACACTTTTATCATAGTGGTTTTATTAACATTTTCATTGAATTTTGGCATAACATTCACATTTAATGTTATCTATTGAAAACTAACATTAAATGTTATTATTATAAATCATTACTAGTTTTGAAAATTGTTAGCTCCACATTGTTGTAATCATTTAATAGCGTTTAAGGGGGGCATCATTTTCATTTTGCTATATCTTACAAATGGGGACTCAATTTTTTAAGTGTGAATAGTTGATGAGAAGATGGTTCCATTCTAGAGACTTTAGCATCAAGATGATTAGGAAATTGTGCCATTTTAAATCACTTTTTAGCCTCCGAAATCATCATTGTAAGAGAATTTTGATAGGGCATAAATTTCACCTCAATTATCAAAATTTTGTAAACTTTTTTCCACACATATCAAAATTTCACAATGAATTCAAATTTTCTTGTAATTTTAAGATTTGGATAGCCCATTTTATAAAAATAACTATACATTATAAATGGTTGATTTGACATCCAATCTTCACACAAGTTATAATTTTATTACACATCATTTTGGGGGGTTACATTCAACACTAATAATTCTTAGGGGGGCTCTTTGAATCAAGGGGGAAATTTAGGTGTTTCTAATTTTCAATTTATTAGTTCATGTGATCATGTATCTCATACTAAATCCATTCCATTTGAGTATTCTTTGTAATCCTCCTAATAAATAGAAAATAAAATGCAGATATTGTGGAATGAAAAGGCATACAACAAAAGATTGTCTTCAATGTCAAAGCATTGAAATGAAGCCACTTCTTCTCAATCATGGTATTGCCTTACCTAATCATCTAATTCCAACATGTGTAAAAAAACCATCATTTGGGGATGAACAATGTAGTTGCATGGTTTGCATTGAGATCTCATCTCCCACATCACCTATTGCTATATTTGAATTTGGTGTTGACTTGGATTTAGACATTCCAATGATTTTTTGTATAAGGACATTGGTATTGCCATTCCAAATTCACCACACTAGGATGTATATCTATCAAACATCACATATTTATTTCTAGAATCCCACATTTCAAATTTGGATGAAACTATTGAGGACATTTGTATTCACTTTGATGCCAAATTTGATGAAGTTGCATCACCATTGCCATCTTTGGATATTTCTCTTGCCTCCTCTACATTAGATTCTATTGTGATAGATTATGTAGACATTCATGAGTTGACCTATCCAACTTAATCATCATCTATTTTGACATCATCTGCATTAATACTAGATTCTCATCGGTCCAGTTATCACAATACATCTATGGTCCTTGCTCATGAATCACATATGGTACCTGATACATCTTATCAACGTTTATCACACATAAACATTGGATTGGAGATATTTGAGCATCATTTGAAGGAATCATTGACATCATTTTATCCTTTGGATCATGTGTAAAATCCAAATACATTCATCTTAATTCTTGCATATTCCTATTTGGAATGGGAAGTCATCTTGCACATATTTGTGGTGTTATTTCTTCCCAAGGGGATAACTGTTGTTCAACAATCATGGATCATATTCAACATCTAGTGTCAAGCATCTACCAACACCACAAACATCATTTTGAGGGGAAGATGTATGGTTTATATTCTCTTATCAATTTTTGGGGGAAGCATTTCCTCACATGAAGTTCACCATTTCTCATTTTCTAGGGGTTCACATAACATTCTTTCTCTCCTATTGGTGGGGGGGGGGGATTTCTTGTAATTATGTGCTAGAATTAGTCCTTGGGAGGTCATCATGAGTCCTATCTTCTTCACTTGTACATTTTATTTCATTACATCATTTATCTTTTGAAGAAGACTTTTATTTCCCACTAGGTTTTCTCCTTTACTCCAATTTATAAGAAATTTGTACATGAGTACCTAACATGGCCTAGTAGTTGAGACTCATCATTAGTGTATGTATAGAAACATTATGAATAATAAATATATTGAATATTAATTTTTTCTATTAATGATTATATGTTTTTTGGAGTTGTGATGCAAATGCATCTAATGCTACTGATGACAATAGCTAATTTACAAGGGGAGAAATGTTATGTGAATTTTTTTCCAAAGAGTAGAAAACTATGAAATAACCCTTTAGAATTAAAAGAGAGATAGAAAAATAAAGGATATTATTATCCTTTGGTTAAAAGAGAGATTAAGAAAGACTATGTATAAAAAAATCTTTAAAAAGGGGAAGAATAATTATTTATTTAAATAATTATTAAAAGGTAACCTTTGTGAAAGGGTGTGATGGTTTGGAAACCACCCCTTAAGGCTTATATAAATCATTTATGTGAGACTTGGAAATTTATGGAGAACATTCGAGGAAGAAGAACATTGATAGAAGAAGGAAGTGGTTTGGTGAGCTATGGGAATTGGAGAAGGGGGCACATAGAGTGTGTCCAACTTGGGGTACAATGTACAACTAGGACAATCTTGGCTAGGGCTTGGTGTGCACTTGTGTTGAGTATTGTTTTGTTGAACCAACACTTATGTAGAGTACTATAGTGTGTAGTGTTATGAAAGGAACTAGTTCCTCCTAGATTGTCCCATAGAGAGAGTTAATACCACTGACATCTTCCTAGGGTGAGTGGCTTTTCCAAGTGTTGTGATTCAAATAAGTATTTAAAAAAATTGATGCTACAATATATTGGGACTATTATATATATGTTTTTGATGTTAATTTAATTGAATTATATGGATATGTTATTCAATCTATCATGTTAATTATTTATTTGGAATTCTTACTAATTATTACATATTATAGTTTACATCGGTTATTTTATATTTGTTGCTCACATCATATTCAAGCTCTGATACCAAATGTAACGTCACTTACTCTCCTAAAGTTATTTAAGTATTAGTAGCACATTTACTAGATTAAATGTTAGAGTATGGATAAGTTAAAAAACTATTATCATGTGTTGACATAACATTTACCTAGTGAATTGTGGCGAATGTGTTGACATAACATTTTCCTAGTTACAACTAGTCGAATA
This sequence comes from Sequoia sempervirens, assembly GCA_007258455.2. Taxonomy (NCBI): domain Eukaryota; kingdom Viridiplantae; phylum Streptophyta; class Pinopsida; order Cupressales; family Cupressaceae; genus Sequoia; species Sequoia sempervirens. The sequence goes on along the minus strand of VDFB02358134.1, from coordinate 80,094,203 downwards.
TGGATTTCTTCAAATTCCTCATGGAGGAATGGGAGCATATCAATGCAAAGTAGTAGTTTGAGGCTTGTCATCTCCCACTAGGGGTCTCTAGTTTTTACTTATTTTGTGTTGTTCCTATGAATTGTTAGTATGTTGTTACTTGCTTGTATGCTGTTACTTCTAGGTTTTTGCTCTTTAATCTAATCTGGTGAACTCCAACCCTTGTCGATTTTTTTGTTGGAGGTTCTACACCCTATAAATGCAACTTATATTATCAAAAACATTTACCTAGTGAATGACATGCATATCCCACACTATGTAGTCACTCATCATTGAACTACATATAATCTATATAATCAAAGTATATTCTAAGATGGTTATCATTCATTCCAAACTACATGAGTATCCTATTTTCCTATACAATACTTTATAAGGCACATGTAAAAAGTTATTGGGTTGATCAAGTCCAATAAAAAAGTACAATAGAATGAAAAATGGTAATATTTATAGTCATCTTAACATGGAAAGAACAATAGTAAATTATTAACATGCATAGATCACTTCATAGAGAAACATTAGAACTAATTATTCATTTAACTTAAGTAGAGTGCACCCACCAAGAATAAAAGCTCTATTAACTATAATGCACCCAGTATCTATAGCTAATCTATCCCTTATAATTCCTTATTGACACATCAAGTCCCATGTTCAATGAGATGAGGCTCATTCAAAAATTTCTTTCTTTATCTCTTTCTTCATGTAAGGAGGTTCACCATAGGAATGTTCTATAGTAGTGATCCTAAGAGACCAAACAAAATTCTTATGTTGGGATTCCCATTTTCATTCACAAGTGTAGACCAATATTTATCAATTTAACCATGACACCATTATCTACCAAAATATGATTAGGTTTGAGATCTTATAAATAAATTCTAACTTGTGAAGATAAGTCAAGGCCTTCACTACATCTTTTAATATTGTTGTAACTATAGACTCTTCAAATTGAAATCATCAAATGAGAATTATAATATCTTTGGTCAATCTAACCTAAATATATGGTATAACTATACATAAACATTTTCACACCATGAAAGAGAAATGAGTATTTTTTTTAAAAAATAGAGGTGGTTTTTCCCCTTGTAAAAATTTGACATGTCCCCATGTCTAAGAGTAAGAGAACAAATTGATTTTTATTTTATATAAAATATTGCATTATTTTAACAAATGTAAGAGAATATTTTCCAAATTTCATGATGTAAAAATGATTTTAGAAGCCGTGGTTAATGGGCCCACCACACTTCCACTATGCCACTCCAATACAAAGTATGCTTTTGATTAACATCATACTCATATGTAGGCATCAAATCCAAGTTCTCATTGAATGAGGAGGATCTTGCAAATCCATTGAATATATATAATATTATCCACTACATTTAGTATTAACACGTTTTTAGAAATAAGCATTAGCTTTTGTCTTTTATTTTTTTATTAAAATCCTTAAATTTCTTTCATTTACTATAGTACAAGAACTTTAACATGGTCCTATTAGAGTAATTGATTCCTAATACTTAATTTTACCTATCGTTCATGAAACTCTAATTTTCTTAATACCTTTTTTTAACTAAGGATAACCTTGTCTTCAATTAATAGTCACTTATAGTTTCATGTTTATGGGTGTAAAATAAGATTATTTGAACTTAACTGACATTGAATTTATGTTTATATTATGCTTTTTAATGTAAAACATGAACTTCTAGTTTCATGTTATGTTAATCCCTTTGAAAACCTTTGCAATCTATTTGCATAGGACATGCTTTATCACCAATTTATATGTAAATCAATATTGCAACCCTCAAATAAACATAAAATATAAAATAACACAAAATGATAAATATTGAGAGCTCAAAATAAGTTATTTCATAAATTTTATGTATTCCATTGTGCTTGTGAGATCATTGGTAGATAGGAAAAGTTTCCTAAGTTGCCTATGACATGCTTGAATAAATGTTTTGGACTATCAATTAATTGCTAGTGAACAAGAGTTTGTCACATTGAACTAACTCTCCATGTGTCATGCAAATCATAAATATTGATAGCTATTATAGATTTAGATTGTTTATTGTGTGCTTATCATGTGTTAAAAAATACACTAGACAAAATAGAATCCTCATGATCTCAATATGAACAATATAATAGTTTGTAGGTGTGCTTAATGAAACCATTTAAATATGATTATTATTATATAATATAATCTAAAAATATTAATTTTTTTTTTGTGTATACTTTTAATTTTCTAAATATTTTATTTAGCTATGACATTCTATACTATAATCATTATTTAGTTTATCATAATGCATTGTATTTCCATTTGTCATTCACAATATTTTATAGATGTCTTTGAGTGGAATATGTCACATGGTCCCTACAGAATAAGTCATACAAAGGATTGAAGCCAAGCCCATAGATTCATACAATTTTTCTAATGCTTACAACTCTAAGCATAAATTGTCAAATGACCATGACAACTAACACCTATGGGCCATGGATTTAATCACTATAATAACACATAATAAATAAGATTTTTAAGGCTACGAAGGATAGATAATACAACCATAGTAACTCTAAATTGAAATGGCTATAAACAAGGATTTTTCTTTAAAAATAACTTATTTTAACCATAATACCTGATACAACACTCAAGAGAGGCTTGGAGATCCTATCTTAGCACCAAAAGAGGTAATGGCATGAATTTTTCATAAATAACACATAGATTATGGAGAGTATTTATATGAAAATAAAGAAACCAATAAGAAATGTCAAATGATATAGAAAATGTGAAAGGTCACAAGCATATAAAATAACTAATTGCATTGAGTATATAATTGTATAAGTTTACTCGGGTTCCTATTCATATGCTTTTATATTTAGAGAATATATTTTAGTAACAAGTTGGTTTCATGTTGATGATGTGACATTGGCCAATTGTGTTAAATTTTTGAAGCTTGTGGGAGTTTCTATTAAATGTTTGTAGTTTTTGGTAAGACTGAATTAGATTACTTACAATTGCTTGATTGCATTATATTCTTGTAAGGATACATATAAAGATAATTAAAATACTTAGCTTCAACTAGAGTTATTAATGACACTCACCATGCATTAGCAAAGGGTTTATCAAGGTTACATACATGTATTTGACATACTAAATTTCATAAAATATCTTCAAGATTAGAAAAAAATTTCACCAAAAATTACCAAAAAATCTATTTTTCATTAATGAAATAATAATATTTATTTCTCTTCTTGTCTTCTTTCTTGCTGTGAAAAAGTTCCCAAATCCTATAATATACCAGGAAAAATTTCCACAAAAAGCTATTTCAAAGCACCACTTAGCCTATATCAGCATAATACCTTTACTAAATAGTAAGTGTTGGTTTTCTTTTTTGTTCCAAAAAAATAAAGTCGAGTATCCTTAGCCAATTATAATTGGAAATCTAAGATGGAAGCATCAAGATGAGTAATTGAAACTTCCTAAAAGTTATATGGCTCACACAACTTGACTTTGTTCACATTGAAAACATAATGGATTGCAAAACAAGTAGGAAAATCTAAACAGAAGTCTTCGACATGATTGCTTATTGTAATAAGGCCCATATCAGATGCACTTCAATTAGAGAATCTATATCCTTACCAAAATTGAAGCACAAAGGAATAATTCCCACACCAACCATATTGTTGTGATGAATGTGACAAATGTTCTTTGAATTGTGGATTATGAAGGTCCATCATGTCAAAATATTTATAATGATATATTTCTATCGATTAATAGAAATTCTTGTGGCTAATGGGAAGCAGTGTGACTTAGTTTAAATACCCTTATCCTATTAAAAGACTTTGTCTATACAAGGTGGGGGATAGGTCATAATTATCAATATATAGGACTCAAATTCCTTATATAGTAACCATTTGTGATGGATGATGTACTCAATCAACGTTAAGGATCTCAAGTGGGAACTTAACCAACTTGAGTATTTTCATTTTTTATCATAATTTGTGAATGATAGTTGATTGATGATATTGAAACGATGAAAAATAGGTGGCATCAATGTGAAAGGGGAAAATAGGGTTATCAACCTTGACGTGAGTCAAGTCAAAGTGTGAATCTGTTGATTTCCTTTTTTTCAAGGATGGGTATCTTGATTAAACAACACTTTGGGGAGAAATATTAAAAATAGAAAACTAACTCCAAAATGAAATCTACAACTTGTATCTTGAAGATTAAGCTCAATATTGATGGAACAAGAAATAAAATTGTAGATCTGAGAGAGGAAAGATCATGTTTACCAATCACCAAAAGTGCTCTACTAAAGTTGACTTGGGACACATTCACCTAGGGGTGAATGGGTTCTAGCTTAGGGTGTTTTCTATAGCTTTTGGAAGCCTCTGTAATAGATCTGAATCCTTCAATTTTCCAAGGTTTCAGGTTTGGAGTGCTGGAAATATATTTTGTAATTGAGTTTTTATGAGATGACAACTTTCTTGACAAATTTTGCAACTTTGAAAAATTCTTCAAATTTTCTTTTCAAGAGATCTTCAAGATATCTTCCACCTAAATTTACAAACACAAATCAAGTGGGATTTTTTTTTGTTTATGGTGAATGGGGGTTTTCCTTGGTCAATCCCCATTTTGGTAATTAAATGAAAAAAAAAACATGAAAGGAATGATGAATGAACAAAGCAATGTAACAACTCACCAAATCCTTAAATGAACCTTGGAATATAGTTCTGCAACTACCATGAAATGGATTCAATGGATGCGGATCTTGATCTTGAAACTTGATTTGAAAAAAATTCGTGAATGCTTGAATGGATCATGAACACTACATCAATATATTAGCTCCAAAAACTTGCATGATGCAAGAAGAATTTGACATGACAATTGGATCTTGAGTGCTAAAATAATTCTTCATTAAATCTACTCTTGAATGCCTTTAAATGCTCTTGATCTCATAAAATTGCTATAGGAATTCTCACTTGAAAGTTCTACATGAAACATAGTGAAATGACCTTATATTTATAGGTATGTAACATTAATTTCCTAAAATTCAAATAACACAAGCCAACATGTGAATATAGATTTGAAATTGTTAAAATGCTACCAAAAAAATAATTTAAATTTAGGTCCTAAGTCTAAGTGAGGATCCATGGTCCTAGGTCACTTACCTAGGACACACATTGCTCAATGATAAGTGTTATGCTATAGCATTAATGAATGTTAGGTTTTCCTCTAAGTTGAAAAATGTAATTAATTAGGCTTGGATTTAAATTAAAGTGCCCAATTAAGGAAATTAACCTCAATTAATCAAAGGATCTATAAATAAGCGTGAAAGTGTAAAGAGGTAGACTCTAGAACACTAAAATAAGGCACAATTAAGTCCATTTTAATTAATATCCCGCCCTAAAATTAATGTGAATATGTAAAATACATATTACAACATTAAATTAAGGAATAATTAAGTTAATTTTAATATTTAATTCCCAATTAAGTGTGAAAAGGGATACTTTTTCCTATACTACATTTAGCTCTCACTTTAGTGAGAGGATTACCTTGTGTCAAAATCACACTAAACTAGACATTCAAGACACATATGTATGCAACATGACAAAGATTCCCAATCGTACAACATCAAAGACTAGAAGAAAAGGGAGGCGAATCAAACATTGACTATCCAACGTGGTGTAGAACACACCTCGACTGTTTATTCAAAAATTTTCACAAGCAAAAATTTGGTTGTCCACTATGCAAACAATGCACGTGCTCACTCCAGGCTAATGGAACCTCAGTTCATCCACTAAGTGAGCCCCCAGGAAAGTGGCTTCGTAAGAAAGTCATTCTAGATCCATAGTCTCTCACTATAATAACCATACTAAAACTATCCTTCTAGCAACTTTGATAGGGCACCACAAAAAAAAGGATTTAGGCTTCATAAGGCCTAGCAAGCTATGTTTTGCTAAGAACACTATGAACAAGGCTCCATTGGAAAGAAAAGTGTGTTATGCTTGGTGGCCTTGAAGGTAAGGGTTCAAGCTTCACCAGGTTAACAAATTGTATTATGCTAAACACTTATGAACAAAAAATTACAAGTAAAGGTTTGTTCAAAGAGATCTTGCTTAGTTTGTGTAAGGTATCTTCTTAGGGATCATTGTGCTTAATGTCTCCAAGAGAGGAAAAATCTAGGATAAGAGAATCACAACTTAGGGGATGCAACCATAGCATCACCACTAAGAGGAAAGTTATATTCTAAGAGATATCATGCTCTGGAAGGACATCAAACCCAATGATACCACCAAGAAAAGGACACATCACAAGAAGAAAGAAAATCACACAATGAAACATGAAAAATGCCAATGTATGCCATCACTTTAAATAAATTGCTACATCATTGTTGTGAGCAATTTTCTTTAAAGTAGCCAATGAAGAAGACATGAGAGCTTCTTTAGAAAGCCCTATGCCAAGACATATGTTCCAAAATGAAACTACATCATGAAAGAGAGAGGAAGGGGTTGCCCCAAAAAACACATAAGGGATCTACAGATTCGAGGTCAGTATATCTTTGCTACAATGTTGTTATAGAGCTCAAAAACACCATCATTCCCCAAATACTTGTAGAACAAGAAGAATGAAACATGGAGAGTGAAAACAAAGAAAAATATTTTTGGTCAACATGGAAGAGACCTAAATGTCTCGATGTCTCGTGTTATCCCCAAAAGAAAAACACAAGATAAAGGAAAAGATAAATTCTTATGACATATAGAAGAATGTAGGTACAAATAAAGGAATGCACATAAAGAGAGATACATAAAAAAATATTATGGGGATTACATTACACACATGCAATCACACAAAGAAACATGCAAAAGAAAACAAAGTAAAAGACTAGTAAGGAACATGCAAGTCAACCTATAGTAGGTCCTCTACATCCCAATCTTGCTTAGTATATACAAAAGGCAGATAAATAGCCAAAGGGACAACATGAAGTGTTGAACTAGGGAAAGCACCAAGTTCACCACTCTTATTAGGAGGATCATCATTTAAAATCATAGAAGATGAAAAAATTAAATTGAACTCATTATGCACTTGTACATCAATCTTTACAATTTCATTATCATCATCCAATTTAATCATAATAGGGGGTCTAATGCCAATACTCATAGAATTTTGTTGTTGTTTATGTTGCGGCGAAGGTGGACAGGTACCATGCATTACTTCAAACAAACTTGGATTTTGGTTTTCTATGTTGTTCTTTTCTTCTTTTTCTTGTAACAAACGAGCAATATCATGACGTCTATGCCAATGCTCTCTAGCCTTGCAGTTTCTTTTCATTCAGTTTTCAAGTTGTGTTTGTGTAGGAGCAGGTTGTTCAACCACTTTCTCTTTAGCTTTATAAAATTTTTTGAATTGAGAAAGCACAAGAGGATTTGTTTTTCTATCTCATGGTCTCTTATAGGAAATAGGTAAAGGATTTTTCATAGGATGCTCTTGGATACTTGGAAGGGATTTTGGTTCAATCACGGTTTCATCAAGGATAGAAGGCTTAATCATGGCTTGAGGCATATTGTTAAAGGATAATTATGCTATACACTTTTCCTTAAAATTTTGATAGGATTTGAAAAAGAAGTCCTCATGGGGTCTAATAGGTTCAATAGGCTCAGGCCAAAAGAAATCCAATGAAAATTTCCCATGGGAAGAAACATGATTAAAGCCACTATGATGCACAATAAAGATCTCATTGTCAAATGGAAACTTTAAACATTTTTGCATAATCAATAGAATGGAATTCATGGAATGAAGCCATGGATAGCCTAACTTCACACAAAATTGGTCCAACAATGGGATGATGGTGAATGAGAGAGTTAATTCTTTCGGTCCAACCTTTAGAGGGAGATTTATCAATCCAATCATAGGTCAAGAAAAACCATTACGCATTTTGATCCATGCTTTTAGTTTTTCATATGTATCTTGATAAATCTCATGCACAAATAGGAATTCTTTAGTGATCACATTCTCTACACAAATAGGATCAATTAATATCCCATTAGTAGTCTTGTCATTGATTCTTCCCGCTATGTAAAGGGGACCATCAGGTGCATGTGTAAGTATATCTTGTTGTGAGAAAGCAATGTTAAGTGGAATCTTAGTTAGGCCCTTACGACGTTTAGCATTGATGAGGTTGATTATGGTATGTATATTATCATTCTCTTTATTTTTATAGTTCTTGTTAAGGATGTAAGTGATGCAAAACAAAATTTCTATTCCTTGTTCATATTTAAGCATTTTCCTTACATTATCTAAAGCAAGAATGACACCACTAGCAATATTTTATAGAATTCACAAAGTTTTGTAATTTTTTTATTTCTTCATCCATCCTTCTTATGTTATCTTATGGGATATTAACATCATTCACCTTGTTTGTAGGTAGGGAAGTCATTGGAAATGAGGTATGAAGACTATAGTCCATAGAGGGTTGATTATCAACACTATTAGTGAAAGAGTTGAAGAACCCAATATCCATGATGAATGGTGTATCATGAGATGAAATGATTCTTGAACTATGTATCACAAAAATATTGCTAACAAGACACCAAGTTGTAAAGCTCATACAAGTTTCACAAACTCAATGTAAACCAAAAATGGAAAGAAGGCGAAATGCAATGCAACATCCTAGAATGCAGATATGTAAATTCAAAATTTCAGATTCTAAACAAGGTAATTTTTTTTATTACTCTATGAAAAAATCCAAAAATGATGTCTTGTAAATGCAATTTTGAAATCATAGAATGCACTAAATTTGTCAAATGAAGCTAAATATGATCAATTTCAAGCAACAAAAATTCTGCAAACTAAGATAGAAAACTAAAAACAAAATAATATAATGTAGAAACATATGTTTTAATGCCCCGAAAAAATAAAGACATGACCCTAATCAGGGACTCATTCACCCAGGGGTGAATGGGTCCTAGGTTACAGTTTTTTATTTTTTTTTACAAATTTCTATGTTGATTCTGGTGAATTCTAGATTATAATTTAAAACAGTAATTTATAGTTTGAATTTTATGTGAAATGAATGTTGAATGAAAATGAAAAATATGAAAAAATGACAAACTAGGAGACCTAATTTGATGTGTAATTTTGTTTCAATTTTCAAATGAAATTAAATGATTTACAAAATGACTCATTTTTTTGTATTTTCTAGATTTGAAGAATGCAAAGATGCAATCCTAAAACCCCTAAATAAAATGCAAAGTTAATGCAAGTTAAAAAACCATAAATGAGATTAAATTCAATGCAATGCAATGCAAATGAATGAAAGATCTAAATCTAGGGTGAAAATGGACTAAGAAATAACTATCGAAGAAGAAGAAATAACTATTCAACGAAGAAGCATTAACAAATCAGTGATTTGGAAGAAGTAAGAAAAGAGATGAAAAGGATTTGGAGAAAGAAAGGAGAATTCAAGCAATTTGAATTAGATTCATCAATCTTATCTATGCTGGCCTCTAGTGTAGATGCGCTCATCAATTTTTGAATCTAGCAATGACTAAGGGGGAGCAATTATCAAAAAATTTAATAAAATTCCCTTCCCATTGATACTTATGTCACATCATGGAAGATGTATATTTAATGTGGTAATGAATTTAAGGAATTTCTTAGTCGTGTGTTTGAAGAATGAAGTTTGTAGAATTTGAAAGAATGGAGGCACACAATTTTTTAGCCAATCTACCTACAATTTGAAGCATTTATTGCAAAATAATTTGGAATGAAAGAAATAAATTTAAATATTTCAAGAGGCATATGTATTTTCAGAAGAATGCAAAGGAAGTTTAGAGAGCGATTCAAAGTTTTAGGGTTTGAAGGAGAGATCAAGTGGATTTGAAGTGTGCTCCTGGATATCTATCCATTTCTTGTTGGCATTTATAGAGGTATTCCTGTTTGCACAATCTTTCATTTTTATTGCTATGGATAATTCAAAGGTTGTGAATAGTTCAATTAGAGTGCAAGTCAATTTGAGAAAATATTTGAAGAATTTGTTGGAAGAGTTAGTTGGTGAATTATCTTGCATCCCTCCTAGAGTGTTTCCCATAGAAGATATCTATGCATTTGCTTATAGTAAGATAGAGGAAATGTCACCAGTTCAGTTAAGAATTCTATAGAAGAATGAATTAGAAGAGAACCATGATGCCTAATAAGTGTTACTTGAGAAGAAGTTGGATGTTTAGTGGAAATTCCCTTGTTTGAGTTTGATAGGAAGTATATTTGAATAGTTTTGAGCAAAATTCATAATGAATCTTTGTGAATTGATGAAGCACATTTGATTACCAAAGAAGCAATCAGAGATGTAACTAGTTTGTGTTCCTTTAGAATAGTTCCCAAACAGAAGGTTGTGAATGAGCAAGAGATAATTGAGGTAACTAGTGCAACTCTTGAAGGGAAAGAGATTGATTTGAGATCAATTATGGATCCGGTCATTAGGTATGTTGTAATGGTCATTGGTCACAAAGTTTGTCTACCTAGCAATGACCTCATAGTTTCTACTACTGTTGTGCATACTAGTATTGATATGGTTAAAAGAGGTATGGATTATGACCTATGCGAATTACTTCAAATACATCTTTTGAAGAATTTAAAGGAAATCAAGAAGAGTAAGAAAAATACATTATGGTATGGAAATTTGGTTGTTTTCTTACTCTTTTACTTTTTGAAAAAATTACCAGTAATAGGGATAATAGAATGGTAAAAAGCAGAGCCTATTTCCCATCAAATCAAGAACTTCATGATAAATCTTGGTAATTTGGATGCTCAAGAGACTACTCTTGCTGCATTCTTTGGAACATTTTAGATGAGGATGAACATAAGGTTATTCCAGGTGCTAATTTTGATTCATCTATTTATGTTGTGGAGAATCTCAAAAACATGATTAATTCTTTGGAGGTCTACATCTCTGGACTAGAAGTGCATGTTGGAATCAGGTTTGCTAAAGAAAATCTGGAAGATATCAAGGAAAAATGTGCAAATGCACATAGTTGAGTGATGAACGATTTGGAGAGTGTACAAGTTTGTGAGGAAGAGGCATAGGAATTGCTTTATTTTTTCTTGAATTGGTCTAGTAGTACACTGAACATAAGAGATGAGATAAGAAGAGTGAAACCTAGATGGAAACTCAAGAAGATATATACAGATTGGTAGAAGATAGAGATAATCATAGGTGTTCCTACTTTATGCAGCTTCAAGACAAATTATTTTCCCTATAGGACCAAAGAACAAAAGTTATTAAGAAGGTTGTGGCACTTAGAGACATGGTTAAACTCAGACACAATTCTATTTCTAGTGCTCTTGATAGTATTGGTGAATTATTAGAGATTAATCTTAGTCACGATACTTTAGCAGATGGTATAGAGTCCTTAGTTAAGCTTTAATTATTACACACGACTCTTTTAAGTGAAAAAGGATCATGGGAAGAAGGCAAAGTGTCACAGAAGGTCATCCTAGAGAATATTAAAGGTTCTTCTTCAGGTTGATTCAATTTTGTGTTCATATCTTTTTGGTTATGTTTTGATACATATATACATATATACCAGACCCCATCCTTTGACATTGATGTCAAAGGGGGAGAGATAGAGATTAATAGAGGGATTTTTTTTTTTAGAAGAACGGTTCTAATAGGGGGAGTATTCAGTTTTCATATGTTGATTTTTTTTTTGACATACATGTTGCCATCAATGCCAAAGGGAGAGATTGTTGGAATTATTGAGACTTGCAACATGAGCATGAAGTGTGGATGGTTTGTGTTGGTTGTTCTTGTGTTTTCATTGATGTCAACATGGTGGAAATTGTATGGGAAGTTTACTTAGTTTATTGGAAGCCAGTAATTTTCCTGTGTTGTCATTGATGTCAACATGGTGGCAACTGTATGGGAAGTTTACTTAGTTTATTGGAAGTTGCTCTCTACTAGTAATGTTCTTTTGTGATGAACCAGTGTGTTGGTATTTGAGCTTAGAATTCACCACAAGAATAGATATGACTCTAATCTATTAACTATGTTATCATGTATCATTCAGAAAACTATATCTTATATCTTGAGAAGTTTTGGGTTGTGAGCAAAAAGTTATCCCTGACAGAGTTCAACTTTATATTTTACTATTGTTACTTGCTCGACATATCAGTGTGGGAGACTCTACATTTTGTTAAGGAGAACATTCTTATACTATGGTTTTAATGATAGTATGATGAGAAATTGATGTGATCTTAGATCCAAAAGGCGTTTTCTTTGAGGATTGTGTGTTGGTTTAGATATTCCATGAATTATGTTCCAGTCTTGGCCAACCTAATGTATGCAACACAATAAGGAGACTAGTTATTCTTTATGAATGTTAGACAACTTGGTATAATGCACTACATGGATAAAATATTTTAATCAAATATGGTACCAAAAAGAGTATTTTGATTATTTTGTTTTCATCTAATTATGTTGACCTAATTGATGAATAAGATATACTTGTATATATATAAGATGCTTTGAAGAGAGAAAAATGGTGTGTGTATGTGGATGAGGGAGTGTGGAAGAAAGGTGCAAAAAGGATTAAGGGTATGTGGATATCTGATCCTAAATGATTTATTAGTTGAGGATCAAAGCAGATTTGTTGAGCAACTGTTGTGTGAGGTAGTACTTCATATTCTGAGCTTCATTGGAACTAAACCCTACACACTGAAGGTTTATTCTATTAGTTCAACTTTTGGAAGCGAGCCACAATCTTTGTATCTTGTAAATTAGCCATCTTTTGTACTCAAGTTGTGATCCTTTCAAGGACAGTGAGTCTTGGAAGTGAACCCTATAATATCTTGTATCCAGATATAATATGTTGTGAGCTAATCCTCACTATGGTTTTTCCCTTTTTGGGTTTTCCACATAAAAATACTAGTGTTCATGTGTGTGGTTGCATTGATTTGTTTCTATGTTCTCTTTTGTTGACTCAGTCATAATTGTGATAATGGTTAGATGGATTTTATTAGAATGGTTTTATGGAATACTAATTCACTCCCCCTCTCAGTATTCTAGATGTTCAACACCATCATCATTTTCTCAACCCTATCAATTGCATCTTGACAAGGAAGACAAGAAAAATTAGAGTGATTCTCATCATTTATTCTACACCATCCTAGGAAAAATAGATTTGAAGTATATATTTTCCTAGAGGAGCCTTATTATTAGCTAGCTTCTATATGAATTAACAAGATGCAACATCAAGAGAAGAAAGCTCTTTAGTACCATGTGTCTATTCTTAATTTACAACATTAATCTTAGGAAAAAGAGATTTTTATGAAATTTCATTAATTTAATAAAATCCTAAATAAACTTCAAAATAAAAAATCTCATTATCAACATTATTCTTAGTAGTCATGAGCTTAAGCTTGGATTTTTCATAAACTTTGAGTTGGTTATCTAAACCTCTTCATAGTATTCATAATTGTGTAAAATCAATATAAATACAACCCCTAAGGCTTTTAGACCATTTTATAATTAAAATCATACATGCATATTAGGGGTAACAAATATTTGAATATTAATATAATACTAAATACGAGGTCCAAAAATTAATTACATATGCACACCTTTTAATTCACCGATAACTCTTACCTCAGTATTATCTAGTTTCACAACCACCCTATTAGTATAATTGGGGACCATTTCCAAATTGCAATAGATATAATAGGGCATAAAGTCTCAGGATTCATGCAAATTGGAGCAAAAAACATCAACAATTATATGCATATTAAATAACCTAAAAATAATAATGAATAATAACACAAAAGAGATCAACACAAGATTTTAACATGGTTCAACACATAATTTTAACATGGTTCACCCAATATGAGCTACATCCATATAAACTCAACCACCCAAATGATTTTATTATCCACTACAAAACATATTACAATCTCATGAATACCATACTGCAACATACATCCCAACTGCTTATAACAAGATTTTTGGAAGCTTCTAGAATTAGTGTTTTTCAAATTCATTTTTCATTTGACGTGTTAATGGGAAAACCTTGACATGTTAGTGGGAAAACCTTGATGTGTTGATGGGAAAAAAAATTTAGGGTTGCCACCCCCAAACCTTGGCGAGGATATGTTATGAGTGTATAGTATTTGCATGATCAATCACCACACACCAACATAAGTTTTAAGAATCACTAGAATCAACAAGAAAATTATGTAAATTTTAACCAAAGATTCTAACACTTAGTAAGAAAGGTGGAACTCCAATCTTACCCTTGAAAAGAGTAGAAAATGCATTCAATTTATTTACTACTTTACTTTTGTATTTTTGATTTGTAGTTGATTTCTCAATCTTATAATTCTCCAAGGACTATGTTAATTATTATTTCTAATTGGGACAAATATTTAGTATATTATGTATAGAGATATTGGCTTTACTCTTCTTCAATTATTCAACAACACTATATCTTTCTTCATATGTTGTAGCAATCTTAATTGGAATAAGAGATGTCTATTTGGATGTACCTCTAGATGGACCCTTAGGTGCTAGAGGATTACTTTTGGTGTTAGGGTTAGGACGAGAAGGGTCATTAGTGAGTGGATCCTTATTCTTTCTCCTTAAATAATAATTTTTCTTCTCTTGTTGAAAATATTGTATATCTACAAGTTCAGGATCCTTCTCATTCTCATAAGGGAAACTAAATTATTCATTCTTCACCAAGGAATTCATATGAATCTATCATCATGAAATTCATTTTTATATAATTAGGCTATTGATTTTTCTATATTATCCTAGAGATTATTTGGATCTCTACACAATTGGATTCAATATGATCAATAGTTTCAAGAAACATGCACTCATACAACATAATATTTACATAAGAGTATAAACCATATGTGTATTATTAGTATTTTCCAAAAAATACACCTCTATTATTCAATCTTGTATTCCACTTTCTATTAGGTCTTTGTTAATTGAAATTTATATTCTAAAATAAATGTTTGCTCTATTATTGTTTTGAGGGTCATGATTTTGATTCTATTTAGCTTCTTATGAAGGATTACCCTCAAGTGTGTAAGTTCATTAGTGATCTATGACAATGTTTTTGTCATAACCTCCATCTTAGAGGTTAATTAGGCAACCTAATTTGAATTAAAGGAAGATGATAAGTTATATTGTTTGAAAAAGAGATTCACTAATCATTTTAAAGTGTTAGGTGGCTCAATTATTCCTCCAAGACATGATATCATAGGGGAGGGATGAACCTAATTCAGGGGCTATTGGTATACAACCTAATTTTTCCCTAAATGAGAAAAACTTAGAATACGATTCATTAATCATGTATTATTTGATAGAGAATTGTTAATAGTAGGAATCTGATTGCTCATATCATGGAATCCTAAAGAGGGAAAGGATCCCGGGGTTCTTCCTAGGAGAGGATCCATTTTCCGTAAAAAATTAATCACCTCAACATTAAGATTTATACAAATAATCCATATCAATATTTCGTAAACTCCTCATAAATAGACTATTTAAAGGATCTAGGGATATAAGGTATGTAGGCATAGTATATAGCTCAACCATAAGCTAAGTATTTATTAATTTATTATATAGTTTATGGAACCTATTGTTGGATCTACTTAAATATTCATTGGATTCTTTTTTAAACAAAAAAAATTGATCATATAAGATCATCAAATTGATATAGATATTGAATTGATTTATGAACATGGTCTCCAACTAGTTACTAACTTTAATAGATCTAGTTTTTAGGCTTAGGTTACAACTATATGCAAATTCCATTTGATAAAATTGGAAAATCTTACAAACTATATCCTCACATTCAATCTAGGCTTGATTGCATATGTTCTTGAAGGTCTTAGTATTTTCTTCAGTAATTTTACTTTGTATAGATGAAATTAGGGTTGAGTTTCTCAATATTTTAAGGTAATTAATGCAATGATTCATCAATTTTTAGCTTCTATAAAGAAATCCATCCTTAATAGCGAGGATGCAAGAATTATTGGGATATTAGATATAACCAAATTTGTAGTCTAATTTTTGAAAATGAGGGTTTTATAGCTAAGTCTATATTCCATAGGTCTCCCTTTTTCATTCCTTGATCAATTATGTTGATGTAACTCAAAAAATTGGTGACCTAATTCATTTTGAAATAGGGAAATATTCACCCTTCTACAAGGCTCATTGGAAAGTTTCCTATCAAGGTTCAACTTCATACAACCCTCCTAACACTAGTCTTATTGATGGTGACCGATTAGCACTACCAATTTTAAGTAGAATGATAGATCACTCCATTTCTCTTGAAAAGAGGAAGGCTCATCCCTTATCTTCCTTTCTAGCTAGGTATTGAGTATGCTGGAAAATCTAAGTGGTTTATGTGATTTATTTACAAGGGGCCTTTATTGGTATAAATAAAATTGGACAAAGATACCAAAATATATGGTTCAAATATTCTTAAACAAGAGGTTATTCTTTCAAAGCTCAACTTCTAAACTAGTTTTCTACCTTGTTATAACTTTGAAAATATATCTTAAATCTATCCTAGTGTCCATATTAACCTAGATCTAAACATGCCATATATTAAATCATTACAAAAAATACAAAAACATGATTAGGGTAAGAGACGATAAACAAAAAATAAAATAATTGGACAATAATTAGCTCCACTCTATCTCTTAAATCTCAAAGGCCAGGTGAGATCCAAAGAAACCAATATTTCAATGGTCAGTATTCACATAACCATCCATAATATTAGTGTGAGCATTTGAGGAAATAATAATATTAAGATATTTCAAGTCTAGTAAAATTGAACCAAATTATTCCAAGTGTAGATTCAATACACAAATTTATGATAAGAAAAATGAAATAGATCTCACCAGTTTATTTAAATTCAAGAAGAAAAATGAAACAAATCATCACCAATATTGGAGCATCAAAAGCAAAAAATGCATGATCCTTCAATAATTTGAAATAATTGTATATTATACTATATAATAGGACTTCCACGATGAAATTTATAAAGCTTTATAGTATAAAAATGTTCATTCCTTTAATATGTCAACAAGGAGGTAATAAGTATCCATCCTTTGGTACCCAAAAATTTTAAATTCAAAACTAGTCAACCTAAACCTAAGTTAGTGTTGAATGCACAAGACAACTGAGAGGGGTGAATTAGTCATACATCAAAACCCTCATTAACATTCAAATATGCATTAATCCTTAAACCCTTATCATGCATTAATAGAATATAAACATGAGAAAAACTGATGCAAACACATTCGTACACATGTAAACACCAGATTTATATGGAAAAACCAAGAAGGGAAAAACCACAATGAGGATTAGCTCACATTATAAATTAATTGCAATATCAAATACAATAGGCTCATTGTTGGAGGGATCATTGCCCAAAAGAAAGGCCTCACTACCAATGGTTCACTGCTAGATTAGAAAGAAGATAGAAGATTGTTACAATGATAAATCCATCTCAGACCAACATAAAAGATCCACCACTACTTCACCAAAGCATTCACATTCTCTTTGAAGAATATAAAAACCTTCTACTCACTGCTTCTAGTATTCTTAGTCATTTAATATCATATTTCACTTTGTACTTTCACACTTCAAATCATAATTCACATAACAAATACCTCACACATCAATCCTTCATCAACTCAACATATATATACCATCTTCAACCTTAAAAAAAAGTTACAAGGTTGTTTATGCACCTCAAATGTGAAAATTCAAATTACGTCAACACTAAAATATTCCCATGGTGGAGAGGAATGGAGGTAGACCACATCACACCTTAACTCAGACCTAAATACACATAAACAAACCACACCATACTTCCACAAACACCAAAGCATATGCATAATTAGTGTAAATACTCAAGGTCAGTCAAACTTTTGTTAACACCATTAAACATTTAAGTACACACTTCCTCAAATCCAAATATGACTCGCAAACCACACACAACACTTAAAAAAATATAGAATATTCTATCAAGACCCTAAAATCCAATAAATGCTTTGCAATGACATACACCTAAGAAACATACTCATTTTGTAAATCTAGTTAACCTTCCACGCACTGTAATACATGAACTCAACCTTGCACAACACCAAAACTCAAACAACTCAAATTGAAGATAGATACAAGAACTATAAGAACACTTCCATATGCACAAGACCAAAAACCACAACACAGAGAAATGTGGAGTAAAACCATTTCTCCTAGATAACACTACATCACAGTTCACACACTGGTGAACACAACTTCTTCTATTGAATAATCCAAAATATGAAACTCTAGATATAACACCTTTGAATACCTCTAATTAACATATCTAAACCACACAATAAGATCTTTGACCATGAAGAAATGTAGAGAAAAACAATTAACAATACTCTGCCACAATGAACACTCTTTACCATATTGTTTCCTCTTTTATTCAAAATTTCTCAAAATCACTTGGAAACCAAGCACCACAAACATAATCTCACATCTACAACAATTTCTCAACATCTCAACCACACAAAAGGTTGAACATTCATAAACATATGCTCATCAAATAAACACTAGAGGTTGACATCAGCGATACTACTAATGACAACATAATACAACCAATCAAAGCATCTCCATAGGTTGGCATCAATACAACAAAAAAGATATGTTGACATCACTGAAAACACAAAATTCCAACAATCTCCCCCTTTATCATTTATGGTAACACATGACATGAAAAACCATCAAAAACAACCATCAACTCTAATCAACAATATATACACTGCCCATTAGTGCACACTACGAGCCCCCTTACACAAGCATCTATACTTTTCAACACTTTCTCTTTTACAGAACTTCTCTCCCCCTTTCTACATATTGTTCTTTAGTTAAATCTCCCCCCTTTGATATCAGTGGCAAATGAAAAAACATATTTTATTTTCTTTGCTTCTCCTTTGATACCAATCACATACACTTTCTCTCCCCTGAGGGAAACACCTATAAGGGAAAACAATTGCTATGCAACCTCAGTTTTCACCTCCTTTGAGACCACTAACATACAATGCAATGACAACAATTACTCCCCCTGAATACAAGAACCAAAAATGCCACTACCTACTCCCCTTGAGAGGTAGCCACCAACACCAGTCCAAAAAAAGGAATGAATCTTGAAATCCATTGGAATGATGCATAACCTTATGCATTTAATTAAAAGGAGGGGAAATAACCCCTAACATTTCTTGAAGCTACTCAAAAGTATTTTTAAGAAGAGACTTTGTGAAGATATCTACAACTTGATCTTTATTAGGAACATACTCCAATTTCACCTCATTCTCTGTAATCTTCTCCTTGAGAAAGTGATATCATATTGGGATATGCTTTGTCCTTGAATGTATTACCAGATTATTTGAAATATTGATAGAAATTGTGTTATCACATAAAATAGAAATTGGTTCTTCATATGACACTTTGATATCCTTCAAGGTTTGTTTCATCCATGACACATGTTTCCAACATGATGTTACAACAATGTATTTTTCTTTACAATAGATAATGACATTGAATCTTGCTTCTTACTTAGCCAAGACACCAACCCGCTTCCAAGAAAGAAATAAACACCACTTAAACTTCTCCTATCATCCACACAACCTACCCAATATGCATCTATATAATCACTTAGAGAGAAATTGGTATCCTTTAGATACCATAAACCATGTTTTAGAGTGCCTTTCAAATATCTGAATATTCTTTTTTACTATTTCCACATGTGAATCTCTAGGATCTTCTTGAAATCTAGCCACAAGATAAACTAAATGCATGATATCTGGCCTAGTATTAGTTAAATATATTAGTCCAATCATTGACCTATACTTGCTTTGATCGTCTTTAGGAGATTCTTCATTCTTACTCGGCTTGCAACCAATAACCATAGGAGTACATAGTGGTTTAGAGTCTTCCATTCCTAACTTCTTTAGCATTTCCTTAACATACTTTGACTGTGATATCAATATTCCTTTCTCTATCTAGTTTATTTGAAGTCCAAGGAATACATTCATCTCCCCAACCATAGACATCTCAAAATCACTCTACATTTGTTCTATAAATCTCTTACACATACTTTCATTTCCTACAAATATTATATCATCAACATACACAACCATAATCAATATTTTATCTTTCTCAACTTTAAAACAAAGATTTCTATCTGTAGTACCTTTATTGAATCCATGCTACAACAAGTACCTATCCAATCTTGCATACCAAGCTTTGGGAGCTTTCTTGAGTCCATATAATGCCTTCTTCAATCTGCAGGCAATATTAGGATCTTCTAGCAACTAAAAGCCTTTGGGTTGTTCAATATAAACTTCTTCCAACTCACCATTAAAAAATGGAAAACTTCACATCCATCTAATAAACTTTGATATCCTTATGTGTTGCAGAAGCCAAAAACATCCTAATAGCTTCCATTCTTGCCATCTGAGCAAATGTATCTTATAAGTCTATTCCTTCTATGTGTGAGTACCCTTTACACACAAGCCTTGCTTTGTTCCTAACAACTTCTTCATTTTCATTTAGTTTGTTCTGGAATACCCACTTAGTTCCAATCACATTCTTGTTTGCTAGTCTTGGGACAAGTTTCCAAGTTTGATTCTTCTCAATCTACATCAAATCTTCTTCCATAGCCTTGATCCAAAATTTATCTTTCTATGCCTCAATCATTGTCTTAGGTTCAAATTTGGAAAATAAGAATAAATTTACTTTCTCATGTATCATAACAACCTTTCTTCTTGTCAATACACCTTATATTTTTTTTCCAATGATGTGATCTTCTGAATGATTCTTCTGCACATACTTAGGGGTCTTAGGGATCCTTTTTGGAGCTTCTTCCTCTTCAACTTTCACTTCTTTTTCCTTACCATCATCTTTGTCTTCTTCTCTGCAAGAGGAATCATCTAATTCATATCCATCTATCAACACTAAACTTTTATGTAAGTCTTCATCCACTTTAACACTTTCACTTTCAATAATTATTTTTAGCTTCTTGTTGTAGCACTAGTAAGCCTTTCTCTTTGTAGACTATTCAAGGAAGATTCCTTTATCAAATCTTGCATCAAACTTTCCTAAGTTTTCTTCATCTCCTTTGATATATCACTTGCTTCCAAACACTTTGAAATACTTGACAGTAGGAGTTCTTCCATACCACAACTCATAGGAAACCTTTTGAACTATTTGTCCTTGCTTGCACTATGTTAAGTATATGCATGATAGTATGAATTTCTTCTCTCTAGTAGACATCTCGTAGATTTTATTCCTTCATCATTGTCCTTGTTGCTTCCTAAACATTCCTATTCTTCCTTTCCACCACTCCATTCGACTAAGGAATCCTAGGAGCTGAAAAATGTCTCTTTATTCCATGATCTTCACAAAAACTATTAAAATAATTGGAGGTGAACTCTCCACCTCTATTAGATCTTAAGCATTTGATTGTCATATCCATTTCTTTCTCAACTATAGATTTAAATTCCTTAAACTTTCTAGAGCTTCTATTTTTTATTTGAGAAAAGTTACCTCATTCTAGAGTAATCATCAATCAACAACATGAAATACTTGTCACCTTAAAAAATTCTTGTTTTTGTATGTCCACAAAGGTTTGTATGCACCAAATCCAAAGGTCTTGTGATAGAATATTGTTTTGACATTGAACCTTTTTCTTGTTTTCTTACCAACTTGACATTTCTTACAAGCTACAATTATAGGCTTTATAAGCTTTGACAAATCTCTCACAACTTGAGCAAAGTTGATCCTAACTAGGCTATCAAAATTGATGTGACACATTCTTCTATACCATAACCAAATTTCATTGATTTGAGTCATAAAGCATGTACTATTATCATCCTTAAGATGATAAACATTTCCATCTTTCCTTCTTCCTACAACAATTAGAGTTTTAGAGCCTTTCTCGATCTCACAACCACCATCCTAAAATACAAGATTATATTCTTTGCTACACATTTTTCCTACACTTAGAAGATTATGCCAGAGACCCTTAACATAAAGAACATCATTTGTACTATGCTTTCTATCAAAACTAATCTAACCTTTTCCACATATATTAGTAGATGTATCATCTCCAAACTTAATAAGACCTCCTTAAAACTTCTCAAATTTAACAAAGTTAGTCTTATCACCTGTCATGTGATTTGAATATCTACTATAAAAAAATAGCAATTTTTATCTTCTCTAGCATGAAAAGTAGTCACCATAGTTATATTATGAAATTATTTTGGAGCAACTTCTTCATACATTTCTTAGAGTTAGGAGAATTAGTTCCAACATTTAGAGCCATGAACAAGCATTCATCGTTTTCATCATTTGGGTAATCAAATTCATCATCAAATATACTAGCATATTCATCATCAAATATACTAGCTTATTCATCATCAAATATACTAGCATCCTCTTTAACATAGTAACTTCTCTTAATTGATTTACCTTTATTCTTCTTAAATTTTTCATTTGAATTTTTAACTAAACATTTTGAAGCATAATGACCTATCTTCCCATAATTGAAACATTTGAAAGGGAATTTACCTCTATATTTTCTAGTGCTCTTTTTCAATTTCCTCACAAAGTTTTCTTCTAGCTCATCAAACTCATTTGGATCAGATTCCTCATTCTTTTTTGCTTTTCCAACTTTAAAAGTAGTCTCTTTTCTTGAATCACTTGGACCAAACTCTCTCAATTCAAAAGTGGTTAAAGAACAAAATAGTTGATCTCTACAATAATGATCTAAATTTTAAGCTTCTTCAATAGCAGAAACCTTATGACTATAATATTTAGGAGGAGTTCTTAATACCTTTTTTACCACCTCATCTTCTTCACGTTTTCTACCAAGGCCTTTTATGGAATTGACAACTTCGTCCACTCTATGCATGTAGCTTGTAATATCTTCATCATTTTTCATCCTTAGGGTTTCAAATTTGGTCTTTAGATTCTACATCTTTGCTTGTTTGACCTTATCATCTCCTTCATAGATACTTTCTAGATTTTTCTAGATCTCACTAGTATTTTTATAGCTCATAGCTTTTACAAGTTTTGAATTATAAATACCACTTAAAAGAGCATACCTAGATTTTCCATTGTTCTCATATGACTTGATCTCATCATCAGTACTTAGACCATTTACAGGGATTATATATCCAATTTCAACAAACTTCCAAACTCCAAACCTTAGAGAAATACGGAAACCTTCCATCCTTTTCTTTCAGAATGCATAATTAGATCCATAAAATAGAGGATCCTCCTTCGTGTGTGCCATCCTAGATCTACCGTAAGTGGTTAACCTTTCTTCTAAGGAACCTTGCTCTGATACCAATTGTTGAATGCACAAGACAACTGAATGACACAAATCTAAGAAAGCCCAATTATTTAGGGCCATAAGGGACATAACTAAATATATTTTCAATAAAATATTATAACTTGATATAGAGTGATTAGTGAGACTTGCATTTTAGGCACTAATCCTAAGAACCATGTGTGTAAATTATATAACTTAAATTTCTTTGTATAATTTTTTGGCCCATTTCATGGGTGTTGAAGTAGGTACACACAACAATGAGATGGTTGGGGTGCTATAATTTTTTTCCAAAAATATGTTTCAAAATGATTGAAACAATGATATGGTTCCAATTGGATGATTTTTCAAATGTAAAAAAATAGATTTTAAAAAATTCTAACTTTTTTAATTTAGGGTATTTTTAGTAATTTAAGCTTCCATGTGGGGCTAAAAGATTGCCAATTTTTCACTATGGATTATGGATTGTGTTTTAATTGTACTAAATTTACTATACTATTTTTCAAAACCTTTGGAGTGTGGTGCTCCTACTTTATAGATTTCAACACTTCTAGTTATGCTTGGGATGTTATAAACTCTTTTGCATGCAATGGTTTACCTTATACATTATTGGATGTGAAGGAAATAGTCACTACTAATGATTTCTTCTACTATTCCAAATATACCAAGATGGAAATGAAGCAAGAGATAAGAAATGAAGGATTTTACAAGGCATGTTTGGTCTATAGCCCACAAATATATAATTCATTATGGATCTAGTACAATGGAAGTAAATCCTAGGGGATAACCACTTACTAGCGCATCATAGGTAATAGATGACAAATTGATTCCTTGCACTAGGTTTTAAAAACTTCTTAGGGGTCTTCTAATATACTTGAGGGTATGTAGAAGCACAATACCATATATTGAGTTTGTCAAATGGTGTGGCTTGGGAAGAAAACTATCCCCTCCTTCATTGGAAAATCTATATAGGAATCTATCAATGCCTAGAACAATAGATCTATTGTTATTCTCAAACCCATGGTAAAAGGATTTTAGCCTAAAAATTAAGAAAAAATATTACAAAAGTAGAGAAAAAACTCAATGGTTGTGCTACTATAGCGAATTTCTACTCACCAAGATCTTGAAAAGGGCTAGGTGAGAGCATATAGTGGATAATCATATTAAAAATTTCCTTTTCTAGCTACAACAAAATCAACCCTAGAAAGAGATTTTATACTAGATGTTAGGAACCTTACAATTAACTTAAGAAAGTACATGAAATACAAAAATTAAATTCTTAAAATTGTAGGAACTTTGTAATAGAATATCACTATCCTCTTCAAGGGGCAACCTCCTTTGAGTAGGAATCTATACAATATAATTCATGGGTGAAAAAAAACCCCGTGACCTATATTTGTATTCATTTTATTCAATCTAATTAGAATTTCCCAGGAATATGTAATTATTCAAAATAACTCAAAGGATGACATACAAATCATATGCATCCAAAGTCTTTATTACAATAAAGAAAGAGTAAGACTAATGGGTTCTAAGAAATATCATGTTGAGCTCATAAGACGCATCACATGTCTATTTAAAAAATAATATGTAGTTTACATAAAGGGATGAATTTTTTTTTTCAAGAGCACATGCAATTGCTACAAGAAAAGGGTAAGGTGCTAGGGATTAATAATTCAAATAAACTCTAATACAGTGATAAAGCAAGAAGGATTTCTTGGATCAAGCCAAACTAAATCACAAGTTGTTGTATCTAAGGTAAGCCAAGTAATGGTTCAAAAATTTCTTAAGTATTATGGTTTGTTAAAGTTTAGAAATAATTGTAGTTGATATCAAATTTGAAGAAATAAAAAACTCTAAATGAAAAAAAGAGTTGAATGTAAAGATCAAGGGGTTCACCAAAATGTAAGGTAACATAAAGTTAATCTCTAAGATTAATCTAGGCTAATTAAATAAGATGCATATAATTCAAACAAATCAACCTATATTAATTAATTGAGAGCTATGAATAGATAACTAATATATTACAATAAATACAAATAAATAATTATACTTAGCTCTATTACTAAAGAGTTCTTGGGGTATAATATAGACGTTCAATCTAATATTGCATCTCTTGATTTCTAAAGTATATCTGTATTGACTAATACTTTTGATATATTGCCATTAGGTCACAAGGAACATTCACATAGATTGAACAATGACAATAAATAACAATATTTAATCATGTATATTTTCCTAAAATGATGTGCAAAGCTAGATTTCTTTTTAGAATATCAATTGAAGCATGTAAGAAAAAATAAATTACTCCAAATTTAAATTTGAACGTTTAATTGAAAAATTAAAAATAAATGCACATATAAATATAATTCAAATATAAATAAACATTGTAATTGAAACACATGAATAAAATGAAATGTGAATCACCAAAAAAAGGAATTAAAGATAAAAAGTATAAGAATGTGTAAGCGGCGTCAGACAGGGAACTCATAGTACTCAGGCAAATTCTCCTTGCTTTTGCTTTTGGTTAGTAACGCTTTTTTACCAGCATTCCATGTTATTTCCAAAGTGGGGCCGACCTTTCCCTTCCCTAGTAAGGCAACCTTAAAAGTAGTCATCTAAGTTTTCTTTACAGGCCCGTAGACGGTTACATTATATGGGGACTGCGAATTATGCCCCTGCCCCGCTGTCCTTAAAAACCTTTAGTCCATTATACAAGCAAGTGGGGCCCGTAGACAGTTACATTATATGGGGACTGCGAATTATGCCCCTGTCCCGCTGTCCTTAAAAACCTTTAGTCCATTATACACTTTCGCAGGCATTTCCATGCAAACCAGCCTATTCCACATGTCGACATTTCTCCTATAATTTTCACTTGCTCGTGAAGTTCTTGCAAGTGCATTCCAAAATTGACTAAGTAAAATCTCGTGCCTATAGATGAAGCCTATCTTTTAGCAATGTTGATGCCATATTCCTCTTTGTAGAAATTCCTAAACAGAGCTTCTCCTTTCATGTGCAAATGTTCAGTCCACTCTGCATCCGTACCGAGATGACATCCTTCTAATGTCATCCCATCTTGATTATGTTGTCATGATATCGTCATATTCAAGCTTTATAATCCATCTCGTTCCTTTTTTTCTTATGTCATGTTAATGCCATTGGTGGGACTTTCCATCCAAACTGGACATGTCCACACTTTATCAATTGCAACTCGATGGAGCGTTCCGACCTACATGAATTTGTTGAAGATAGAAAATACTAAGGAGATAGTTTGTGGGTCATCTGATGTCCAAATGTATTTCTCAAAAGGGCTAGATGCACTTGCACTTGAACTTCCCATAAGAACTCGACGGGGGTGTTTTTCTTGTCAGTGCTAGTTGCATCCCATTTTCTCACATAAGTGCACCTTGTAAGGACTTTCTATTGATGCAAATTGTATCTAGAAGACTATTAGAATCCCACAATGTATTGTTGTGAGTCCTAGATGAGTTTTTGAAGCCCGATTGATTTGAGTGTCATAATGTTGGTCTACCATTACTTCTTAGAGGATTTTCCATGAAGATCAATGAATCATTTGTAATTCTTCCACCAACCAAGAATATATGACACGACTCTAGGTAGTTATTTTAGCTCTTGTTATGTCTATCTACAAATTTCAAATTCATCTACCACAATTATTGTTGGTCGAGCCTATGTTTCATCTACCTACATTGATGGTATTGCTCTTTCATCCACCAAAAGTTATTGTAAATGCCCTTGATTAATATGATGTGTCAATTTCAAGGGGATTATTTTTCACATGTTGATTGGATGTTGCTATAGTAATCCATCCTAGGGTTTCTTCTATTGCTAGGTTTTATTGGTATTTAGATGATCTTTTTTAGTATGTTTGGATGATACAAGAGATCAAAGAAATAATCAAAAGATGCAAAAAGTTACCAAAAACCAAATAATAGTTATATGGGCGTGTTGGTTCTAATGGATTGTTGCAAGAATGTTGTAATTTCATTAATGGTGTTATCTCTCAATTGCTATGTATGTAAACTTAGAAAGTATATCATATTTGATATGTTTTCTTCAACACATTTACTACTGCAAATGTAATTAGTATTAGAGGAATTTGATATAATTTTAGGATTTTTGTATGAGTTACAATAATTCTTTTATGTGATTGCATATGAGTTTGGGTAGTTCAATAGTGGATAACTAAGTAGATAACTCTTTGATTGATATTCATTGATTCTTCATATAAGTAGATCATATCTATTTGTTTTCCCCTTATGTTTCCTCACTGATTTTTACTTTGTTTCCCATGATAAGACATTGGTCTCTTGTATGTGCTCTAATCATCCAAATAAAAAAATCATAAAATCATTTGTTTTCAACTTCTTTTAACGAGTTCATGATATCATTAGTTGTAGGGTACATATAAAACCATTATATATGAACCATTAAGCTTACCCCACCTTGCACATATTTCTAAGGTGTATTATCATTTATATATGGGCTATTGATACCTAATCTATTTTTTCAAGAGACAATATTTGGGGTTGATCAAATAGGTTGGGTTTAGCTATCATTTACATTATTGTTGTTTATCTTAAATAAATTGCATACCTATTCAAGTACATGCCTAGGAATAATCTCTTGAGTTTAAACTAAGCTCAAAGTGTAGAAGATATAACACACTCTTGTTGAGTTAGCTTAGAATCCTCCACCATTATGTTGAGATATTTACCCACATGATGACAACCCTGGCCTTGTGAGTAAAATTTGTTCTAGGAAGTAGAGCAGTGATTTTGAGACCTTACAAAATGGCACAATTGTAAGGGATGAACTGGCTATTGTTGGGTCTTAGGAGATTGTAATTATTTTCAACACCTTAGTGATAGAAGCTTGGAGATGTGTTCTTTTTTTTTGGTGAGCTTGATAACCCATCAACTCACACCTAACAAAGTGACATTGTTGTCAAGGATAGTAGTTGTTAAAATTGCTTAACTTCATTTGTAGAAGTAAAAATTTAACAAGTATTTTGCAATTTATATTTGGGTTACCTTAGTGAGAAAAATTTCAATAAATTTTTATCTCCCTGAGGGAATGGTGAATTTATTGTAGAAACCTCTACAAAAAAGTCATTTATCATGGATAAAAGAAGACAAAATAGATGAGTTTCCTACATTAAGAAATATTTCAGGAAATGCAAGGGATCAATGTGGTAAATGGAAGATAAAATATGGAGGCAATCCATCTTGATAAAATATTATTAAGGAGGTTAGCACCTCAAGGAGAGGTAATTACTTTTTTGACCCTAGAGAACGATACCACATACACTTCTAATGACATTGTAGATCAATCGTTCAAAAGAAGAAAAAAAATGTTGATGAGTATGATGTGAGGTGACATCAAACATTAGTTCAAACTAGTAGAGGTGCTCACAAATTTTATCACCAAAAACATTCTCTTATGGGTTTTCAAGGTTCCCAATTTGATCAAACTTTTAATGATGTTGATCAACACATTTAAGTCAATGCTAGTGAAAGAAAAGAACCCTTGGATTATTTAGATGAATCTAGAAGAATATGATAAGATTTTCTAGTGGAGATAGATAAAATAACACAAGCTCATGCTTTGGTCACACAACATAATAAAAAAGTACCACAACATCAAAATGTTGGCGACAATCCTAGGAGATAGGTCAACAATTTTCTCCAACTAGTCAACCATTGGGAGCTGAAAGATATAGACAGTTGGATTTCTTTGGAATCCCAAACTATCCTAATCCTATTCTTAGTGATATCAAAGGAAAAGTTCCAAAATTCTAAGAGAATAATGATGTTATTTAAGAAGGGCACTTGAGGTACTTCATCAATATCATTGATGAATACAAAATTAAAGATGAGGATGTGATGATGAATTTATTTATGTATTATTTAGAGGAAGGTGCTAGATATTTGTTTAGAAGCCTTCCTGAAAACAACATCTCTTCCCAAGAAGATTTTGTTGACATATTCATGATGCACTATGGTGATAGAATCAATTTAAATTTCACCACCAATGAGCTTAGCACCATCAAGAAGAGACTAAATGAAACTATAATAGATTTCAGCATAAGATTCATCCTCACAATGAGAAAGGTACTTCAACATCTTAAGCCAGTGGTACATTTGATGCAAAGATAGAATATTTCTTAAGGGATACAAGTCCTTGAACCCTTAGGGAGGCATATTCTATTGCAAAAAATATTGAGAGCAACATGAGAGAATTTGAAAAGCAATTGAAAAGAGCTAATGTGAATTTGGCACAATTAGATAGGGTGGTTACAAATAAACCTAGGTTTCAATAGAAGATAAAATGGATAAATTGATGGGTTCCATGAAAGGCCTATCTTACAAAGTAGATATAAATGAGAAAAGGTTTCCACCTCAAGAAGCATCCACACATATTAATGGAGGGAAAAAACCACACAATAGACCTTATAATATTGACTAGTCAAAAAAAACCTTAGTAGTACAATGGAAGACCAACCCAAAAGAATGTAGAGAAGGGAGACCTGCCACCCCGGGACTCCAAGTCATGAGAGAATCCTAAAAAATAGGCTTCCCTAAACTACCTCAAGTTTTGCTAAGAAAATTGAAAGGGGAAAGGTACTGAGGCTGAAAAGGAAGGAAATATGGTTTGTCGCTTTCCTTTTGCTAAATTGGAAGTTCATAGGGTCAGAAGAGTCAGTTTCAAGGGTTCGATCTACTACCAAGACAACTTACTATTTGATGATGATAGCATAGATGATGGACTCTAGCGTGATGCATTGGCATCTTAGTGGTGAGTTGGCATTTGTAGGAACAAAGATCTAGAAGACAGGTTGAAACTCAATGAAACCTACTACTTGTCTGATAGATAAGTGTTTACACTACGAAAAAATGCTCAAAAAGTACAAAACTAAAAAATAACAATAGGAATTCTATAACTAAATTATGCTAGAATAGAAAAATAAAGGGTAAGAAATCAGACCTTTCTACGAGTCAAATCTTCAAGTAGCTCCATGTGAAAACACCTACACACAAACGACCAAGGAAAATGTTGGGGTTGTTTTTAGAGGACTTCCTTAGTTCGTACCCCGCTTTTTTGTTTCCACCTCCACGGATAGCCAGATAGCCACAAAATATGGAAAATGATTAAGAGATATAAAGGAAAAGCACCAACAACAAGTATGCTACGTAGTAAATGAACTAATGCAAAGATAAAATAAAAATGGATAATAGAACCTTCACAACTATGAGCATTCAAGGAAAGCAGTGGAAGGAGAAAGCTTGTGAATCCTCTACAATCAACATTGTCACAACAAATGTGGTGTAGAGGCCAAGAAAAGCAACTTGCAAACAAGAAGATAGGAGCTTGAGAGTGCAAGAATAAAGCTAAGATAGCTAAGATCAAGAAGAAGCTTGAGAAGAGTGTTTGAGAGAGTTTAAGAAGCCAAGAGAGGGTGAATGAATGAGAAGTTAGAGCATTTGAATGGAAAAAGGGAGGAAAGAGAGGGTGAATGAATGCGAAGTTAGAGCATTTGAATGGCAAAAGGGAGGAAAAAGACTCATTTTTTGTTGAACAAGGAGGTAGGGGACATTACACTTCATCACCAATGGAGAAACATAATGCCTCTACGGATTCTAGAGGTAGGAATCCTATCAAGATGGTAGCGTAGTGTACGGATGTCCATGTGGTACGTGTGTATCCCTGATAAAGATTCATCCACCGATGCAAAAAGATGTAGCTAGGTGGATGAAGTGAGGTGGCAATAGTGTATTCTCATCATCATATTTACATTTTTCTAAGATAAGGGCTATGAAATGGGGAATTTTCCTAGGGGTGCAAATTCACTCCATTACATTTTTCCCCCACTTTAGTGAGCATGTGTGTTAGTGTGAATGCGAGGTAAAGTAGAAAGAGGTTGAAGTTAATTTATACTTGAACTATTGAGGAAGTAGATCTTTGATCTGGCACACCTAGACATGCAAGAGGTAGCTCTATAGGTTCTTGACCTCATAAGGAAACCTTAATGTGAAAGAGAGAGAGATGGCTCCACAGGTACTCATTCCTATGGAAATTGAAAGGCTCTATGGGTTCTTGATTGCGCATAAGTTGAACAAAGGCTCTAGAGGTTCTTGGTCCTGCAAAAAGGAAGCACTTCACAAGTTCTTGGTCTTGCAAAGGGAGCACCACAAGTTCTTGGTCTCATGGGGCTTGCATGAAAGGACTCCATAGGTGCTCGGTCCTAAAGAGTTTAATGTGAGAGGCCCTTACATGTGCTTGGTCCTACAAGGAAAGCTTGACGAGGTGCTCGGTCCTGCATTCTTAATTGTGAAAGTATCTTTATAGGTGCTTATTCCTGCAAAGCAACATGTTAAGTTGCAGACAAAATATGTTAGATAGAAAAGCTCGGACAAATAGACATATCACAAAGCAAGCAATTGAAGGAAGAGTTTTCAAAGGGGTTCCTTGGGAACCCTTCGAGATAGCAAGGGGCCCATGTAGAGGGACAATCCATTTGAAAATCATTACATTTTTCACAAATGATTCTATCATCAAGGAATCCTTTTGAAAGATCTCTTCGTCAAGGAATCCGATAAAAATAATGCTCCTTATTGAAGGTAAGATTATTTTTTCTATGAATTAGTTTTTGAAAGAAAAATATTACTAATGGGGCCTTGTTGAAGAACAAATTTTTTTAAAATGAAAAATTTCATTAGGGGATTTTTTGGTCACTAAATTCACCTAATGGAAAATTCGAGAAGTGTAGTAGCCCCCCTTAGGATGGTGTGTGGGAATCAAAGGAGCATATGGCATCCTAAGGAAAGAAAGAAAAGGAAGTGATGTTGTGGCCCACGAGACATAGCAAGATGTAAACATGGAAATTTTTTTGTGCATGCAAGGGACAACACATAAGCACCACACCATCACAAAATAAGAAAAAAGAGAGGAAAGCAAAGAAAAAGAAAACAAGAGACAAGCAGAGATGAAGAAATCAAGAGATAGAGGTATCTGGGAGTTTGAGGTTAGATCAGTTCTTATAGGTAACCCATGATGTATGAATGAAAGATCATCAATCCCTAAAGTTCCCAGATTGTGAAGAAGATCACATGAAGACAAAAGAAAAATAAAAAATTGGGTCAACATGGAAGGAAGTTCTAAATGCCCCCAACACTTTGCATTGTCCCAAATTGTTGAAAATAAAAGTTACAATACATAGAAGAATGATGAAACATATAGAGGAAGTTTATGACACATTTTCACTCCTATATCCAAGCACCTACAAGGGTAGCAAGGGTCCTCGAGGAACAAGTAAAGACAAGCATGGGGGGACACAACACAAACACAAATATAATCTACAGATAAAGAAGAGGTACCCCCTAGTCCTCATGAACCAGGAGCTCATCATTATTCCCATCTAGATCATTATATGGGGAGGAAGATGAGCTTGCAAAGGGTGGGATAACGAGGGGAGTACCCTTTGACTCTTCTATGAAAAGAGCTAAGGAAGAAGGCCCCTCAAGGTCTCCTTCACTCAACTCCTATGAGGTAAAGGTCATCAATCTTGCAAAGATCACCAATAGAGTTGTGTCATCATCCACCAAGTTAAACATGCACTTAATAGGAGTGCCATGTGTTAACTAGGTGGGAGAGGAAGGAAGCACCTGAGATCCACTATTGACCTCGTCAAAGGGGGCAGTGACAAAATTAGGGGATGTTGAAGCTGCCTCCATCACAAGGACAATACAATCCAAAGAAGAACTAACTCTCGAAGAAGGTGAACCCTTCTTCCAACCAACACTTGAAGTGAGGTCATCCTCCAAATTGCACTTCAGTAGAGGATGTTGGATCCCCACCGAAGAAGTGGATTTGGAGGAGGGAGAAGACAAAGCCACGAAAGACACCATCGACGTGTTTGACATGTCTATGGGTTGAGTGAATGGAGGGATGTATGAAAGGGACATCAAAAGTGGAGGCTCCATGGAATGGGTGATGAACATTTGCACCTTTTTGGGGTGAGGATCATCAACATTCGTCGAGGGAGACAAAAATAGAACCGAGGTGAGTGGAACTGAAGTAGAAGGAGTAGAAGAGGGAGACATAGTAGGAGATGTTGAAACAAGAGATACTGACTCTCCTTTTTCCTTCTGCAAGGCATCTTATTCAGTAGCTAGAGCCCTTCTCTAGTGCTCATGCTCACACGCAAGATGGTTTCATCAGCTTCAAGAACTAGAAGTCACTGATTGAGAAGGGATGAGAGGTGTTACACCCCATATGTTATTAACTATTTATGATTACCTTGTTTGGTGAATTACTTCAATAAATGTGAATGTGTTTATTTAGGGATTATGATGGAAATATGTTGAATGAATGTTTCATTCAATTAAATGCTTTATGATCATCATATGAAATATATAATGTGAATATGACATGTATGAGAGGTACATGGATGCATTGATTCAACTAACTATTGCTATGGTGAACTAAGTACAAATGCAAGAATAGGTTCAAGCCTCTGGAAGAAAGGGGAAGTATTACCTAGGAGAAGAACTTGGTTTGGTAACCTCTAATTCAGTCTTAATGAGCATTCACACACTCACTCCCTAGATGGTCTTAGTTAAGTCAAGCTAGTTGAGTAGATGGTAAGTGATCTTTAGTCTAGTTGTGCATGTTTATATTGATTTGCAATCTTGTTTATGGATGTTTGGAATGAGGTATGTGATGAGTCTTGATGATAAGTGGAATCCTTCCTTGCATGTTTATTGTTATGTCAATAAGCTATATGGTATATGTAAGTAGACATACTATACATGCTCATGGATGGATTTCCTATATGCATGGGAATACCAATTGGACTAAGCTGGCATACACACACACACATTCTATGTATATATGGCAATCAACATAATAGTGCATATGGATTTTTTTATAAAGATACTGAAATGATATTACGCATAAGTATATATGTGATATATATATTAATATATATGTGTGGACTAATATAATAACGTATATATTAATATATATTTATATAATCATATATATACATATGCATAGTATTATTCATTATATTTTTATATTATATATATACTTGTTTATTGATTAAATTTATTTGATAAAATTAATGAAATAAATATATATTAATATATATATATATACATACATATATATATAATATATAATACATGAAAATGATAGTTATTATGATAATTTCTCCAAAGTGCATGACATAGTGTTGATTCAAGTAAAATGAAAAATATCATTGTTAATACATGGTGAAGTAAAGCACATATTATAGCATGTGGCACATAAAACATAAAGCACAACTTTTGGTGGAATACCACCAGCACATATAGTATGCAGACTAAGTCAAACCAAATAAAGGAAGCACATATGAATAATACGTTGTTGTGCAAGCTTTTGAAAGGAAGTTTTAAATGTTTTAAATGACTTTGGAAATGGTCTAAGCTTGTGCTGGAAAGGTGGTGCCAAGCATTATGTGGTGGTGCCATATTTGTTAGTACTTAGAATGTAAAAGGAGTCTTTGAGATGCAGTTTAAGCCTGTAATAGTATTTAGACTTGGTCAAGTGCAAACTTGGAAGCATTTTGAAAAGGAATTTGAATTAGGAAACTTGTTTTAAGCTTATTGTCCCATTTTATCAAGTCGACCCAGCCATTCAAATGGTGAGGAATTTGACGTGTTGCAAATATGTGAGTCATTGCATGAGGATGAAATGTGGCATAAATACTTGTTTGTATCCTTTGGTTGCTCACAAATTAGTATAAATAGAGGTGCTCATTCTTTCAAATGCATCACTTATCAATCTAATTTATTAAGAGTTATTTTGCTGCAAATTTAGTGTTAAAGAGAGTTGAGAGTTTTTGAGATTGAGAGTTGTATTTTTGCTTTATATTATATTTTTTGAGAGATTTAGAGTAAAGCTAGTACATTTGTTTGAGTAGTTCGTAGTGGAAGTTGCAAGAAAACTTGAGGAGAAGGTTATTCAGTTGGAAGCTTTTAAACAAGCATGTTGATTTCTGCCTCTTTATTCTTATGATGGAAATATTGTTATTTTATTGTCATGTTGAAATATTGTCTTTTACTTTTATGAGATGTTTGGATATGCTTGCATATCACTTGGTTGTTTCTTGTTTTGTGAAACCTTACTTTTTATTTTTACTCATATAGATACGTACATGATTGTATTATTATATGAATATAAATACTATTTGTACTATACATAGATTGTTAGTACTTTATGAAATATAGTGATACTCTAGGTGCGTAGCATAAGATAGAGTTGATTTGAAATAATTGGTTGTCATGTTAGATAATGTGAGACAAAGGGAAGGTTATTCCTGGGATTAGGATAATCCATGAGAAAGGGAATAATATAGAATAGAATACTAATGGTCAAAATACAAATCGAGAAATTGTAACGGTGAATATAAATGACCCTCACTCGAAGTACTAGGTGTTGAATCTTTGGCCAAAGTAGTGTAGGTAGCCACTATCTACATTGTCAATTCATTGTGATCCAAATACATACTAGGCTAAGAATATCATAGAATTAGAAGTTGAATTTATAGTAATATCTAGACATGTAGGACACATCACTATGCTCAAAAAAGGCTATTTGAAGGATGAGGTTACTAAACCAATCTCTTGATTTAAGGATAGGGTCCATCTACCAGTTTGGTCGATGTGTGAGGGACCATAGTTAGTCCATGGTTGGTAGAAAAGTTCTTGAGTGATGCTTCTCATGCAATTGGTAGCCAAGATTTGGGAGGACATTCTATACCATTTGTATATCTAGTTCATGTGAGCTTGTTAAAGCTATGCATGTATCATGTTTCCATATTTATGGAAATTGTAACGTGAAACATTATCTTGAATATATTTATGTAAAGTTAAATCATAATTATATTATTGGAATGAATCTTTGATTATGCAATGCAAAAGTTTGGATAAAGTTATATCTCAAATGATGCATTTATTATTGAATAGAAAAGAAAATAAATTATTTCTTTACATTATATGCATGGATAATTGCATGTGGGTAAAACTTAGTAGATTTACTAGGAAGAAAAATGGGCATGTTACAAGAGGCTCCTATTCTACCATATGAGTGTCCTCCACTATTATTGTTAGTGGAAGGGAAGTCTCCTGTACAAAGACAGGAGGAGGAAGTGTAGGAACATAAACAACAATAGGTGGAGAAGTGAACATATTTGTCTCAGCAGTGGGCCTCTTCCCTTTTGTTGGCAAAGGGGTAGGAGTAGTAGGAGGTCATAGAGGCCGAGACAAAGGGGCAACTTCACAAGGGCCTTTCCCCTTGCCATAAAAAATGGGCCTAGGAACCATGGGAAAGATGAGAATTTCAAACACTTGACACTTGGATTTTCGCCAAGAGAGCACGATTGGGATCATCGTGTGATGCATGGGAGTAGGAGTTGAAGGCACAAAAATAGGGAAAGAAGCAAAAGAAAATGGAGTAGAAGAAGAGGAAGTCTCTTGGGCATGAGCAAGCTTCCCCTTCCCCTTTTGTTGAGAAGAGGAGGTAGCTTATTGCTGAAAAATCATACAAACTTTTATTGAAATAGCATAGGGAAATGTAGGCTAGGTCACCTTTGGCATCTTTCCCCTAGTCTTATACTTGACATAGGCACGATATAAAAAGTATGTCCTTGAAGGGAGAAAAACGACGAGAGTGAGCCAAAAGTGATCTAATGAGAAGCCCTCACACGGCACTAGTGGTTTGTAACTAGTGTCATGCATGGCATGTACAAAGCCCTCATGAGAAAAGACATTTATGAATAACTGACGTGATTCCATTCATGGAAATCAGCCACAAAATGCCTAGTTTCACCCTGAATAAATATGACTCTAGAATTACAAAAAAGAAGTATCTATGACCCTAGGTCCTACCAAGACCGAAAGAGTGATAGAATCAAGAGGAGGGATTGAGAGTCCATTATGTGTGTATAGTGGTCTATGATTTCTCATATTTCTCCCTATGCCAAAAGTTGATAAGCATAGTCTCCTTCATTATGGCATCCACATAGCTCATGGGGTCTACTAGGATACTAGTCGCAATGTTGCCATTTACGTGAGTGGGAATGTACAAGGGGGAAGGCTATTTGTTCATAGGTAGATCTTGTGATGTGAAAGTTATATCTAGTGATCCATTAGCAAGTTGGGTGGGAGGAATTCATGTAAATGAAACCATGTTTATGTACACAGGTGACATAGACTCAACAAACTCCAAAGGTTCAAGGGACCAACAATGACCTATCTAAATTTCACTCCTAAATATATAAGATCCCTTCTAACTATGCATCTAGGGGTCGTAGACTGGGTTGCAAGGCTGTACGCCTTGCAACACACAAATATACAACATACCTAGAATACTAGAGAAGGTTATTTGATACCAAGGGATGAAATCAAAATAGTTCATGTCAGGTTCACCAAAATGTAGAGAAGGGGGACCCACCACCTCAGGACTCCAGGTCATAGGAGAATCCTAAGTAGCAGGTTGCCCTAAACTACCTCAAGTTTTTCTAAGAAAATTGAAAGGGGCAAGGTACTAAGGCTAAAAAGGAAGGATATATGGCATGTCTCTTTCCTTTTGATAAACCAGATGTTCATAGGGCCAAAAGAGATGAATTCAAGGGTTTGACCTACTACCCAATAATATTACTAAGGAAAATAGTGTGGATCATAGACTCCAATGTGACACACTAGTGTCTTAGAGGGGCGTTGGAATTTGTACAAATAGAGATCCATAAGATAGGGTGAAACTCAATGAAACCTACTAATTTTCTAACAAAAAAGTGCTTCCACTATGGTAAAATGCTGGAAAAGTACAAAAATGAAAGCGTAACAAAAGGAATGCTATAAATAAATTATGCTAGAATAGACAAAGAGAGGGTAAGAAATCATACCTTTCTATGATTCGAATCTTCAAGTAGCTCCACATGAAAACACCTACACACACAAGACCAAGGAAAATGTTGAGATTGTTTTTAGAGGACTATCTCAATCAATCCCCTGCTTTGGTGTTTCCACCTCCACGGATAGCCAGATAGCCACATAATATAGAAAATGATAAAGAGATATAAAGGAAAAGCACCAACAAGTATGCTACGTAGTAAGAAAAATAATGCAAAGATAAAATAGCAATGGAAAATATCACCTTCGTAGCTACAAGCACTCAAGGCAAGTAGTGGAAAGAGAAATATTGTGAATCCTCCAACAATAGTGTTATCACAATAAATGTGGTGTAGAGGCCAAGAACAATAGCTCACAAACAAGAAGATAGGAGCTTGAGAGTGCAAGAATGGAGATAAGATCAAGAAGAAGCTTGAGAAGAGTGTTCAAGAGTTCAAGCGTGTTCAAGAAGCCAAGAGAGAGTGGATAAATAAAAAGATATATTTGAATGAAAAAGGGGAGGTAAAATACCTATTTTTCATTTGTCAAGGAGGGAGGGGATGTTGCACTTCATTTCCAATGGATAAATGTAATGCCTCTATGGATTCTAGAGGCATGAATCCTATCAGGATGATAGCTCAGTGCATGAACATTTGCATGGTGTGTGTGCATTCCTGACAATGATTCCTCCACCAACGTGAAAAGATGTGGCCAAGTGGATGAAGTGAGGTGGCAACAATGGAATCTCATCATCAAATTTACATTTTTCTAAGGTAAGGTATATGAAATGGGGAATTTCCTAGGGATGCAAATTCACTCCATTACATAAAGGTACTTCAACATCTTAAACCAAATGAATTGATGTGTCATTTATTGTATTATGGTGCATTTGATTCAAAGATAGGATATTTATTAAGGGATACAAGTCCTGGAACCCTTAGGGAGGCATATTCTACTACAAAAAATATTGAGAGAAACATGAGAGCATTTGACAAGTAATTGAAAAGAG
Organism: Sequoia sempervirens; assembly: GCA_007258455.2. Taxonomy (NCBI): domain Eukaryota; kingdom Viridiplantae; phylum Streptophyta; class Pinopsida; order Cupressales; family Cupressaceae; genus Sequoia; species Sequoia sempervirens. The sequence continues at coordinate 80,054,816 of VDFB02358134.1, read as the reverse complement.
CTAGTGTGAATTTGGCACAATTAGATAGGGTAGTTGCAAATAAACCTAGGTTGCAATAGAAAATAAAATGGATAAATTGATGGGTTCCATGAATGACCTATCTTACAAAGTATAAATATTTGAGAAAAGGTTGCCACCTCAAGGAGCATCCACACATATTAATGGAGGGAAAAAACTACACAATAGACCTTATAATATTGACTAGTCTAAAAAACCATAGTAGTACAATGGAAGACCAACCCAAAAGAATGTGAACTTCATACAAAAGGAAAAAAAATTCCCGATCCTTTGACCAAGGAGGTTGTAAATTATCAAGATGATAATTTATGGTGTGATTCTTGTTTCCCTTCCACATTATTCTCTAAATTGTGTTATAACACTCTCCATGGAAAGAAATAAAGAATTTTCTAATGATGAGGGAGGTCCTAAATGCCATGAGGAAAAAATTGACCAATTTGATGAATTGGTCCATGATTATACAAATGATACATCACATTTTACAATAGTTATAGTAGTCATAATCAAATTCTCCAAGTTGATGGGCAGCCAGGTTAACAACCTTACCAACTTCCATCTCATAATTTTGAGCACACGAGGTTTCTAGTGCAGTAAAGGTATAAGAGAAATAAACCTTCAAATGAAGATATTTGAGTTGTTGCATGTGTAGCTGTAGTGTAGCGCTAAAGTGGTATCCACTTGAGGAATAGGACCATCTTATTGTAGACATAGAACGCCAACAAGTCAAACATAGTGACATAGAAAGTTGATACAAGTTAACAAAAAGGGAATGCTGATAAAGGACAATAATTTCTAGAAAAGAAGGTTGTTGATAAAATAAAAATTCAAAAGCAACAACAAGACAAAAATAAGTATGTTCCCAAGATTTAGTGCCCATTTGTACAAGTGAAATATCCAATTTTTTGCAAAAATAAGGTTGCACATACAAAAGAGTTTGGGAAATATGGAGTGGTAGAAAACCAAGTACCTACTAGCACCTAAAAGGATGTAGTGAGGTAAGACACAAATCGACTATTTCTTCTTCCATTTGTTTGATATCATGCATCCTAAATGTAGATGTGGTAATTATAGTGCCAAACACACCTCTTCTACAATACACCCCGATTGATACATGGGACTAAATCTAATTTAGGTAAGAGTTTCATTTCCTTTGTTTGAAGCTCTTTGAATCCTTGAACATAGATATAAAGATCAATCTTTTAATTTTGAAGTTGTACAAGAGTCGTCAACCAGTGTTCTAATTGAAGAAGAAAAAAAAATGGAAGATGTTATGGAGGTGTACCTTAGTGCATTGATTGTAAATAACTAGTTGAATGCTAAGCTATTTTTATGCCACATTAATAATTAATATTTGGCTTCTCTATAATTGTATTATTGATTCATGTGCATCTAGTAATATCATGCCATAAGAGATAATGAATGATCTTGGCTTAAACGTGACAAAACTTTATGATAATTTTTTTTCCATGGACTCTAGAGAAGCAAATGTCATTGTGATGGTAAGTGATATGTTGAAGCAAGGTTATCGACTTACCTATACAAAGTGTTCAAGATGGATGTTGCAGTGGTCGATTGTCCACCTAAATGGGGAATATTCTTATCATGCAAGTGGTATTCTTTTATTAGTGATAGTATGCAAATAGATCTATCATACACCACTATTCCATTGCATGGTGAAAATGTGAAATTGGATAGGGATCAAAGAGTTCAAGAAAACATTGAAGATAGGTACAAGTTCCCTAATTAGGTAAACCTTTTTGAGGCAAGTATTGGTCACTTGATTGGGACTCGATGAAATGGATTCCACTATTCTAATAGGCACTAATAAAGATTTGAAATATGGTCTTTGGACCATGTTCTTTGATGGATCCTTCTCAAGGGAAGGAAATGGTGTTGGTATTGGGTTGATATCTCCTAAGGATAAGATTTTTTTTTAATTTTAGGTTGACATTTGCATGCACAAATAATATTATTGAATATGAAGATCTATTACTAGGGTTGAATGTTTCTCATAAGCGTGGTGTCAGATGCTTGAATATTTCAAAAATTAAAGGGTGTGTATGTATCGAAAGAAAAAAAGCTTAGAACATATAGGAATGATGTCTAAGATATCATGGAATTGTTTGATTCCATTGGAATTGAATGGCTAGATAGATGTGAAAACTTAGAGGCTTATGCTCATGTTGTTGCAAGATCTAGGTACAATCTAAATGTAGATCTTCCTTTCCTACAAAAAAGTGTGGAAGTCTTAGAAAGGAAAATCATAGCAAAAAACATATACAACTAGTAGTTATTTGAAGGTAGCTAGCATATATATATATATATTCCTAAATGGTATGGATGAATTTGACAATTAGGTCATTCATTAGGAACCAATAGTTGAGATGGAAGAAGGAAAAGAAACACCATTTGAGAATGAAACAATACAAATGAAGATAAATACAATTCCCAAAGGATTGGATTCCTGAGAAAAGATATTTGATAGTGTAGGTCAATGTAGAAACAAAATAGATCAAATCATCAAGATTATATTAAGGGAGTAAACTTATGGATAGTTGAGAGCCCTATAGTTTACATTGGTAAGAGGCTCAAACCTAATGAGAAGAGAATTCTTGTTTCCTTGTTACATAAGTTCAAGAAATGCTTTGCATGGTCTTATGATGAGCTAAACTCTTATAGAGAGGAGTTTTTCAACACACTATTCCTCTTGATCCTACTAAACCATTTAGGAAAAAATAGTAACCTATTAACCCTACCCCTGCTCCCTAGATGTAGGAGTTGATGAAAATGAACGAATTTGGAATCATAAATTATATTAGACATTTTGAATGTGTGTATAATATTGTCTTGGTAAGAAAAAAATTTGTATAAATAAGGTTGCAGGGCGGGTGCATGAAGTTGGGTACCAATTTTCTGGCCACTTTTTAAAAAAAATTTACAAAACGCGCTCGCATTATTTCACGTTAAAAAAAGAAGAAAAAATTGAAATTATTTGCCTTGGAATACCAACCCAAAGGCTTGGAGGGCATTCCCAACAAGGCCAAAGACGTGTTTTTGCAAATTCTGCAAATTTTCACATAATCGGGTCCATGTTCACCATCAAGATTGCATCTAGTTCAATATCGACAAAATAAAAAACATGGGTAATGTTAGGTTCTCTCTTAGCTATCCAAGGATGTAATTTTTTTCACTTTTTGACAATGTTAAGCCTTTCATCCATAATTTTTTTTGTTTGTATGTCTGTTTTTTTCCAAAAAGAAATGTTTGGTGTTTTTTTGTTATAAATTAACCGTTAATAAAAATTTAAAATAAATTACATTTTTAGAAACTAGACTCCATTCTAAAAATTTAAAAAGAAAAGAAAAAAAATCAATTATTTTCAAAAAAATTTAGGGGGAGCACGGCCAAAATTTTGCTTTTCAGGAAGTTCCCATTTAGAAAATTAGTAAAAAATCAAATATTCATTAAAAAATTATCAAAAAGTTTTTGCATCAACTAAATACTGTTAACTAACTTATGACTCTAGCAATTTTAAAAATACTACAAAAAAGTTCACCGTGCTCAGGTCATACAAGAATTGCTATGTTATGTTTTTTTGACAAAAACAACACCAATTTGTGTACATCTCTCTGTTGAACCCCTTAATCTCAACCATTTTCAAAATAAATTAGTAGTTTAGAAAGTAGACTTGGAGAACTTCAATCCTTGTTTTTGTTCCATCTCAAAATTTTGAGTGTAACTATCCTCAATTTCATGTCCAAGGTCAACATTTCCTGATTTCAGAAAAAAAGTGGCCACTTAAGCCCCCTTTTTGGGAACCATCTTGGTGCACTTACCCTGCATCTTGACTTCATAAACCTCAACCTTAAATCTCTTAAAGATAATTACCCTCTTCCAACCATTATCACTTTTTGAACCAAGTCATTGGATTAGAACCGATGTCCATGATAGATGGGTTTTAAGTTTACAACCAAGAGGTTGTAAGGGAATCATAGCAACATAATATGACATTCACTACTCCTTGAAGTACATATGTGTACGTGAGGATGATTTTTGGATTGAAGAATGTAGGTTCAACATTTCAAAGAGCAATGAACATGGATTTTGATGGTCTCATTGACTAGATAATGGTTGTATACCAAGATGAATTTATTGCATTTTCAAAAGAAAGAGGTGATCATTGAAAACACCTCAAACTAATTTTTGAAAGATGTTTAGAATTTGTGATTTCTTTAAACCACAAAACATATAAATTTGGTGTGGAGGAAGGAAAAATATTGCGACATACTGTGTCAAAGGAAGGGGTGAGAATAGACCCTAAATGAGTCAAGACTATCAACCTCATCCCTCAACCCAAATTTGTAAAATGAATCCAGTCCTTCTTTGGGAAGATCAACTTTGTTAGGAGGTTTGTTCCTAACTTTGCCGAGAAAACCAAAGCTATATCTAAGATGCTCAAGAAAGGATAAACAATTGAATGGAGTGCAAAGCCAATTGAAGCATTCAAGGAAAAAAATCAAGCCATTTCTAAACTTCCTATATTGGTGAACCTAGATTATTCCAAACCACTTTAGTTATTTTTGTTTGCACCATTTTATACTATTGTTGCAGTGTTACTACAAAAGAATAGGGATGTGTATGAGAAATCAATATCCTTCTTTAACAAATAATCACAAGTAATTGAACTAAAATATTCAATGATGGAAAAATATGTTTATTCTTTATTAAGAGTTGTGAAGAATTTTAGATCTTATCTAGTAGATGCAAAAAAAAGTTGCATATATTCCACACACAATTGTGAAAGATTTCTTCATGCAACGAGAAGCTTCACAAAAAAAATGTTGCTAGATAAATAAAATCTAAAAATATGAAATGGATATTTAGACTACTAATCTTGTTAGAGGTCAAGTCCTTGCCAAGTTGATGATGAATTCTAATCTAGAGGAAGTGGAAGTAAACAAGGTAAGTATTAATACTCTTTTTTTTGTTGTGTGTGTCCTCTATGAGGATCCTTGGTACAAAAATGTTATCATTTATTTGACAAACATGAATTTCCCACTGTTCATAGATGAATTCCAAAGAAGAAAACTCAAGTTGTAGTTGTAGAGGTATGTGTTGGTGCAAGGAAAATTGAAGTGGAGAAACCATGAAGGATTTTTTCTTAGGTGCCTTGACAACACACAAGAAGATGAAATGATGTATGAATGTCACCATGGTGTATGTTGGGGACATTATAAGGCCAATACCACTGTACATAATTTATCAGATAAGAAAATATGACGCTTGTCAAAAGTTCTCAAGCAAGTTGAAGTTTTCTTGTGGTCTTCCTTTATTGTAGTTACCATTTGAGGTTCACCAAAATGTAATGGAACATAAAGTTATCTCTAAGATTAATCTAGGATAATTAAATAAGATGCATATAATTCAACACAAATCAACCTACATTAAATAATTGAGAGCATTGAAAAGACAATTGATATATTTAGCTAATGGGCTACATATAGTGTGAGATTTAAGCCTGAAACAAGTCACACCTACAAACAACTATTGAGCCATTGGTAAACAAGTTTCAACTACCATTAAATGAAAAATATGTTGTTTAATGGTAAAAGCTTCCAAAAAATTAGGTGAAAGCCTCCAAAATCTCACTTATCATGTAAAGGCTAGATAAATATTGATTTGCCAATTGGACGAGTACATTCTATTTCCATTTGTAGTGTTTCTTTTCCAAATTTCATGGCAAAATTTTCTTTTTCTTTTTCATTGCTTTATGTTTTATATTTGCATACAAATATTTCAAAATTAGACAATACCTAATTTCTTTAAGGTAAAAGTCTAGATTTGTCTAAGCTTATTTCATTCCATTATTTAGCACTTATTATTAATGGTTTAATCCATATACTCTCTAATATATTAGCATACATATAATTTTCTATCGATGTAATCCTTGAACCTTCTTTAGGTACAAGTGCTAGTACAATAAATCAAATGTTATAATGTAAAAATAAATAGAATATATACTTAGCTCTATTAGTAAAGAGTACTTGGGGTATGATCTAGAGGCTCAATCCAATATTGCCTCTCTTGATATCTAAAGAATATTTTAATTAACCAATACTTTTGATGTATTGTCATTAGGTCACAAGAAACACTCACATAGATCAACCCCTTTAAATTGAACAATGATAATAAATAACAATATTCAATCATGCATATTTTCGTAAAATGATGTGCAAAGCTAGATTTCTTTTAGAATATTAATTGAAACATGTACGCCAAATGATTTCTTCTTTTCTTCCAATAATTAAACTAAAAACATTGAATGCATGCAAATATAGATGATACAATACTAAATTACTTCAACTTTATACTTGAAGAATGTTTAAATTTGAACATTAAATTAAAAAAATAGGAAGATAAATTGCACATATAGATATCATTGAAACATAATAAAGATAATACATTTGATAAATATAATTGAAGCACATGAATAAATGTACTTGAAGCACATGGATAAATATAACTGAATCACAAAAGAAAGAATTACTTATTAAAGTATAAGAATGTGTCAGCGACTTAAGACAGGATACCCATGATTTTGCTTTTAGTGATTGACAATGGTGGAGGAACTTCAATCCTGGCAGCATCTTCCAAAGTAACGCCATTTTATCACCATTCCATGTTATTTCCAAAGTGGGCTCGACGGTTACATTAAATCGGACCGCGAAATATTTCATTGCCCCGCTGTCCTTGGGGCAGAATAAAGTCATTAAAAACCTTCAATCCATTATAAACTTTCGCTTTTTATAATTATCACACATAAGTCAAACATTAAACCAAAAAAAAGGTTATGTCCAATATTCTAAAATTAAATAGGAAAGGAGGTTGGATATATATTTATGTGAATGATTTGCACTATTTTATATGGAAGTTATTATAACAAATCTATTAGTAATATTTATATGTTGTCAAATTATTGTGATGATATCATCATCATTATAGTAAAAATATAATTATATCAAATATTTTTAAATTATTTGTAACGGTAATGTAAACAATATGTTGACTATGTTTTATTATAATAGTTTCAAATTGTCTGTTGTGGATTTCAATTGTTTTGTTAAATTATATGAAAAAAGTAATTTATTAGGTGTTTGAAGTCTTTGTTTCTTCTCCTATCTTAATATTTTCCTTTCCCTTAATCCCCTTTACCTTTGACGGATCTATAACAAGAAGACTTTTAGTTCATTTTGGGGGCTTGGTTGAACATATAGAAAATTTAATCCTCTAGGAAATTCCATGTTAGTTTAGTTTAACCCTAGGAAAGCTCTACACTCTTTACACATCTTGTCTTGTAATCCATTGCATTCCTCTAATAGATCACTCTTGTTTAGGAAATTATAATCAATTGATTATAATTGCAACCCATTGCGACTTTCAAGTTCACATTCTTTTGGGACTCAAATTTGCAATTGCCCTTTTGCTTGAGTCCCTTCCCCTTACATCCCTTAGTCATTTTTCCCAAGTTTATAACCGATTTGAGAAATAATTCACGGGTTATGTTTTGTCAAAATTTCTTAGCACTAGTGGACAAATCACGAAAAACTAAGTCAAGTTTCCTTTTGAAGTTTTGTAAAATTCTTTATGGTTAAAAAGTTATAGGCTTGTAGGTTTTATACGTTCATCTGGTTCACTCCATCTAACCCACAAATATCACGTCTAGATGAATTTGTATGCTAATTTTCAAATTTGGTTCATTCTCCCACATGGTGCAATTCATCATATTTTTTCCACAAAGGCCTTAATTGCTAAAAATTTGACTAAGTGTCAAACTTGTGGGAATCTTTCTTCCATTCAAACTCCACCTTTTTGTCCTTCACATGCTAGGTTCACTTAGAATCTCCCACTTTCCAAGAAAATATTGCCCAACAATAAATTTACAAGTATTTCCATTTGAACTAGCATGTTCCACATGCTAACATTTCTCTCACATTTTCCACTTTCCTTTCAAGTTCTTGCAAGCACATTTTGAAACAGACTAAGTAAAATTTTGTGGGCAGTTGGAGCCCATCTTCTCATAATGCTAACATCATCTTCCTATTTGTGGGCATTTGTAAGTGAACTTCTCCTTTCATGTGCAAATGTCTTGTCCACTCCATTTTTTTGCATTTGTAAGTAGATGACGTCCTATTGATGTCATCCTGGATCTTCCTTACATCATCACATATGTGACATCATCATATTCAAGCCTTCCAATCCATCTCATTCCCTTTTTCTTATATTATGTTGACATCAACCCATGCTAATGTCACCAATGAGAGTTTCCATTCAAACTAGACATGTTGATAATGTACAGATGCACTTGGTTTTTTTGTCAGTTCCACTTGGAGGTCAATTACCTACCACAACCCAATGGTGCCTTCCAACCCATATCAAGTTGTTGAAGATAAAAAATACTAAGGAGATAGTTTGTGGGTGATCCAATGTGAACCAAATGTATTTCTCAAAAGGTGCAGATGCACTTGCACTCAAACTTCCCACAAGAACATGATAGGAGTATTTTCTTTCCGGTGCCAGTTACAACCATTTTTTTCTCATGAGTGCACCTTGTAGGGATTTTCTACTGATTCAGAACATATTTGGATGCCCCTTGAAATCCCACAATGTGTTGTTTTGAGTTCCAAGTGAGTTTTTGAATCCTAATTGATTTGAGTGTTACAATTTTGGTCTATGATTAACTTAGAGGATTTTCCATGAAGATTAATGAACTATTGGTAATTCTTACACCAACCAAGAATTTTCACTACAACTCTAAGTAGGTATCTTGGCTCTTGTTATTTCTATCTGCAAATTTAAAAATAAACAACTAGTTGCATTACTACTATTTGCAAATATGTTTCATCTACCTACATTAATGGTGCCACTCTTTTACCCACCAAAAGTTATCGTAGATTCCCTTGATCAATTTGATGCATCAATTTTGGGGGGGTGTTTTTCAAATGCCAATTATCTATGAATTGCTACAATAATCACTCCTAGGGTTTCTTTTATCATTGGGTTTTATTTATATTTGGATGATCTTTTTTAGTATGGTTGAACATTATAGGAGAGTAGCTTAAAATAATTAGAAGAAGCATAAAGTTGCAGAAAACCAAAAAATAGTTATAGGGGCACATTGGTTTTGATGGAATTTTGTAAGAATGTTGTAATATCATTAATTTCTATATGTAAAACTCATAAAGTATATCAAATCTAATATATTTTCTTCAACATATTTTCTTCTATAGATGTAATCAATATTAGAAGAATTTGAAAAAATTCTAAGTTTGTTGTATGAGTTACAATAACTCTTTTATATGATTTCATATGAGTTTGGGTAGTTTAGTAATATATAACTAAGTATATAACTATTTGAATGATATTCATTGATGCTTCATATAAGTAGATCACATTAGTTTGTTTCCCCCTTGTGTTTCCTCCTTGTTGATTGTGAATTTGTTGCCCATCATAAGGTACTAGTCTCTTGTATATTCTCTAATCATCCACATAAAACAAATTCATAAAAGATGATTATTTCTAATTTATTTTAGTGAGTTCATGATATCATTGTTTTCAAGGAAAATATAAAACCATTATCTATGAATCATGAAGCTTACTAGGAATTGTTGGCAAGAGGAAATAGGAAATTATAGTTTGAATATTTGTACCCTAATATCCCTTATGTAGTTTGTTTATGTAGACATGGAAAATATATCGACACACTTAATCCTGATTACTAACATCATTTCATCATGAATCATCTTCTTTGCTAGTCATTTAATTAGATAGCCCTTATTTGATTAAATTCATCACCTTTCGTCCCTTGATTAAATAAATCAAATTTCTCTAATTAAGTTGTCATCTCATGTTAATTAAATAAATCAATCTTATTTAATTAATCCTCTAATCTCCATTTAATTAAATAATTCATTTTATTTAATTAAATCCCTAAGGTCATTCTATTTTAAATTAAATCAATCTTTAATTTAATCTAACATCATCTCCTTTTAATTAAATAAATCAAAAAATTTCATTAAATTAAGTCTAAGTCATCTTTCTCTCATTTTGATTTAAATTAATCCTCAAATCTAAGTCAAAATTGTCACATCAACTAATCTCCTTTTAAACTAATCAAATCTTGATTAATTTAAGTCTTAATCACCTAAATCCTCTAGATTTTGCAACTTGTGCAATAAATCATTTCTTTGATATATTAATTCCCTTAATTACTTTCAACATGGCATCAAAAGGGAATATTCCTCCAAGTTTGAAAATCCCTCCAAATAGACTTTGTACATCCAACAAAGCATTTAACCCTCTTACATGTCATTGTGCATTGAGCCAAGTCGCATTCAATTCATTCCTTTCTCCCTCCAACATGCCATTTCACAAATTTGAAATTCCACCTAATATCATTTATTGTCCACATTCATCAAAATGTGCTCATCCTTCCTCCATTCACATCTTGACAAGTGGCATTTGGGCATTGGATGTTGAATGATCCCACATTCCTCCATTTCTCTTATTCTTCCATCTTGTTCTTCTATAAATACAATACTCTTCTTCTCATTTTGGATCCACAACTTAGAGTAAACTTACTATCTTCATATTTAGAGAAAATTCATCCATTTCCATAGCATTTTTCCATCATCATAGCTAGGTTATTATAGATTTCATCAAGGAAGCACATGGTTCATCATCATCAAGTGGATCAATCTTCATCAAGCTTGCAAAGGAGTTGGGAAAGGGACATTTTCCACATCAAAATGACACCAATTCCCCCATGGGATTGAGAGTTTGCATGCTCCAATAGGATTTAATAGCTTTTCTTGTTTTTTTCTTCATTTCTTTCCTATTTTGAGCATTGTCGATGAATTGCATGGGGAATCTTAGTTCTAACTTGCATATGGATCGAACATTGTGTTTATTTGCTATGTTTGTGCAGGTCTAGGATTGGGGTTCACATTTTGGCGCTAGGAGGATAAATCTCAAGATATTAACATGTTTTTTGACAAAATTACATGGTTTTTTTGTGATTCTTTTTGTGCCTACAGAAAACTACGCCACTATTAGTCTAGCGGTGCCATACAATGATGCTACCAGTCCAGTGGCGCCATACAAAGACACTACAAACTCCAAATGCTATCGCTAAAGTCTTCCCACCTAGAAATTCAAAATTTCAAACTCTGACGCTGGGCTATTTTCTTATCGTTGAATTTTCAAATTCCAAACTATGTCGTTGATCAAAATAGTGTCACAATTGCACTCTCTAGTCTTGTTGTAGAGCGCCACTGTCAGACCTGGTGGTGCCATACAATGCCGCTGATTCTTCTAAACTACGATGCATATGCAGACTGCATCGTTGGGGTAGGGTGAAAGGTTATATTTCAAGTTATTTTGACATGTGATTTTTTACATTTGATCATTTTGAGTTATTTTCCTATTTTCTACCTTTGTATTTCTTGGACTAATCAATTTTTGTAGGTGGAAACAAGGAAGAAGGAAGGAGAAGCTTGAGTCATGGCATCATCTCTTTATTGTATCAACTATTTTTAAACACTTTTGGAAATAATTATAATTCCAAATTTAAAGAGTTTTTTTCTTTAAGCTCTTTAGGACTCACTAATTTCAATTTGGGTTTAAAACGATCAAGACAACAGGATTAAAAAGAATCTTAGGAAAACTTACTAGATTTTGTTTAAGGTTAACAATTGAACAAACAACTTTCACTTTTCCTTTTGGTGCTTTAAAAAAGAATCCAAATTTTTCTTTGAAGGTTTAAAATGAACATGCACATCTATGTTTTGTAATCAATTATCCAAAATAATATCATATAAAAGATGTATGTGCTTCTCTCATGCCTCACGTTAATCTTGAGAATCAAAAGGCTTTTTTGTGATATTAAGTTGTATAAGTGATTACCTCCACACTTCAATTTGGATTCTAAAATTGAAGAAATCTTGCGAGTGTGAGTGGAACATATCGTGTGTGTTCTCTCTTTGTTTCTCAACAAAGATTGATTGAACTACGGATGTGATTGCTCACTTTTTATATGTTGAAAGAACATTGTAATAGTGCTACAATTGACTGTGGTTGGCCAATTGTATTGCTGCTGTGTAATATCAAAGAACTAATACCAGGAAGGAGGGATCTATAACTTTGTTGTAATTTGTTTTTACTGTGAATAAAGTGACTTTTCTTCGGTGGTGGATTTTTCTCTTGAAAGGGTTTTCCCACTTAAATCTGGTGTCTATTCTCTATTGATATTATTGTCTATTCTTTTATTTGTGAATCTTAATGCTCTGTAATTTGAAATTAAAAGTACTCCTACATTATTCCCTTGTGAATTGACATTAGGAAAGTGATTTCCACACTAGAGTCTTTCCTTACAAGTGGTATTAGAGCCTGGCCAGTTGTGTTATCCTTGTGGGTTGGTTGGGTTTTTTGTGTCAATTATGTTCAGTGGGAGTGTTGTAGAAGTCTGGTAATTGTAAAATTATAGATTGAGATGGCACTAGCAAGTACATATGGAAATATTGAAATTGAGAAATTCAATGGCAACAATTTTGAGTTGTGGAAACTCAAAATGGAATATTTGTTGGTTGATTGCGATCTTTGGATTGTTATGTCTAAAATGAAACCTTCTGGAATGAAGCAAGAAGATTGGGATATTGTAAATCAAAAATCAAAGGGGCTGATAAGGCTCTATTTGGTAGACTCTATTCTTCTTAATGTGCATGAAGAGAAGACTGCAGCCTCCTTATGGAAAAGACTTGGGGATATTTATTAGGGTAAGTCCTTGGTAAACAAGTTGTTCTTGAGGAAGAAGCTATATTCTTTGAAAATGTAGGAAGGGGCATTTGTTGCTAATCACTTGAATACTTTTAATATGTTGATTGCTCAGTTAACATCTATGGGTGTGAATATTGAAGAAGAAGATCATTGTATGTTGTTATGTTCTTTGCCTGATTCTTGGGATCACTTGGTGATGGCCATTGGGAGTACAACATCCACTTTTAAGATGGAAGATGTTGCTTCTTTGTTATCAGAAGAAATGAGAAGAAAATATTTTGAGATGGAGGCTCTTGCTATTTGAGGCTGATCTAAAGAAAAAGACAAGAAGGACAAGAAATCCAAATAAAAATCAGAAGGGAGATCAAAGTCTCCTGGAAAAAAGTTTAAGGTGAAGTGTTGGAACTATGGGAAGCCTAGTCATGTCTGAAAGGATTACAAAGAGGAGAAAAAGAAGAAGAAGAAGAACACTTTTGACAATGATTCTTCTTAGAGTGAAGCAGATGCCTTCATTATAGCCTTGGCAACTCAGGCATCAGATGATGTCTGGTTGATTGATTCTGGAGCATCTTTCCACATGACATCTCATAGAGACTGGTTCACAAAGTATGAAAAATATGATGGTGGAAAGGTGTACTTGGAAAGCGATTCATCCCTAGATATAGTTGGTTGTGGAAGAGTCAAAATTTAGTGCCCTGATGGAAGGGTGAAGGGAATCAATGATGTTATGCATATACTAGGTCTGGCTCAAAATTTACTTTCTGTTAGTAGGCTAAATGATGCTGGTGTACAAGTCTCTTTCTCTAATGGTGTTTTTAAGATGACAAGAGGCTCTATGCTGTTGGAAAAGGGTGCTCGAATTGGTACTCTGTATAAGTTGGACGCCAATGCAATTCAATGCAACAATGCTTCTAAAAAACCATGCAAATCTATAGGGAAAGAGGTGATTGTTCCAGCAGGAGCTAATTCTTTGAAGATGAAGCTTCTAGCTAAGAAAACAATGCTATGGCATCACAGGCTAGGCCACATTGGAGAAAGAGGTTTAAAAACCTTGAAAAATAGAAACCTGGTTGTAGGGCTTGATGACTGTAACCTTGAATTCAAATTTTGTGAACATTGTATATATGGTAAACAACACTGTGTTTCATTTTATTCCAATCCTCATAAATCTTCTGGTATACTTGATTACATTCATTATGATGTGTTTGGTCCAGTAAATGTTCCTTCATTATCAAATTCTAAATATTATGTTTCTTTTATTGATGAATATTTGAGAAGGGCATTTGTGTATTTTTTAAAGAGTAAATTAGAAGTGTTCAGTCATTTTAAGGAATTTAAAAACCTTGTGGAAAATCAGATTGGAAGGAAAATAAAATGTTTAAGGATTGACAATGGCGATGAGTTTTGTTCTGATGAGTTTGAAAGGTACTGTAAAGATCATGGAATTAAAAGACATAAGACTACACCCTATACTCCGCAACAAAATGGAGATACTGAAAGGTTCAATAGGACAGTGATGGAAAGAGCATGAAGCTTGGAGGAGAAGTTCTGGGCTGAGGCAGTTGCAACAACATGTTATTTATTAAATTTTTCTCCTAATTCTACTCTTGTTGAGAAGACACCTTTGGAAGCATGGTCTGGTAAGAAGCCCTCTCTTAGACACATTAGAGTTTTTGGCTGTGAGGCATATGCATATGTGCCGAATGAAAAAACATCTAAGTTGGAGAAAAAAGTTGTTAAATGTATATTTGTTGGCTATAGTGCTGGCATAAAAGGATACAAGCTTTGGAACACTGTGATTGAGAAGGTTTTGTACAATAGAAATATTATTTTTCATGAGCTGAAGCCTTCTACTTTGGATCTGTAGTAAGAGATAAAATCAAAAAATAAAAAGGATGTAGTTGAAATTCCTCCAACACTAGATAAAGAGGAATTAAAAATTCAAAACGTACCTAAATTTGAGGAGAGCTCAAACAGTTCTGAGAGTTTTGAAGAAGAACAACAACCTCAGCCTCAACCCTTGAGGAGGTCGACATATGAAAGAAATGAACCTGATAGGTATGGGCTTTCTATGTTAGATTCTACTTGTGCCTATGCTTTGATTACTAGCACTGATGAGCCTAGGACTATTAAAGAGGCAATTAATATGCCTAATGCAAACTCTTGGTTGGAAGCCATAAATGAAGAAATGGAATCATTAGAAAAGAATGACACTTGGAGTTTGGTGCCCTTGCCTGAAGGCAGAAAAGATATTGGCTGTAAATGGGTATTTAAAAAGAAAATGGGTTTGGATGGTAGTGTTGAAAAGTATAAGGTGAGGCTTGTAATACCCCTCATGTTACTGTTTGATTCTTGACATTCTCTATGGTTTTTGTTTGGCACATTGTGGTTTTGATGGTACTGTTGATATCATGTTGTGGTAGCATAGATTGTTACTGATTATATACTCTTATGATGCCATGGTTATTATGATGATATTTCATTATGATCGTTTGATGAAATTATTTGGAATTCAATAGACTAGAAAATTGTAATTGATGATATTAATGCAAATTAATGTAAATTTTATAATGCTTTATATGATGATATGTTTTGGTGAGGGGATAGGTAGCATCACTCATTCGCGAGTGCCTTGCTACACTGTGAATCCTTCTCACGATGCTTTGTAATTGATTATATGTATATATGCTGTATATCACCTTGTTGGATTCAGACTTTGTAGGAATAAGACTTGATTCCACCTATTTCGATAGGTCTGGGCGAGCATTGAATCAACCCAATGGCAGGAAGTTGAACAAAGGTGGCATGAAAAGTAACTCCGTTCCAAGGTGTCAACAGTCTTGTACCTTCTTGGTTTGTGCGTACTGGTCACATTCATTTGTGTAGTTGCATTAGTCTTTGTATGTTATTGTGATTTTATGATTTGTCTAAAGTGGTGAATGGTTTTATGTGGTAAATTAAATAATTAATTAATTAATAAAATAAAAACATAAAATAATATTTAAATATGGCAATGAATAAATACTAGTAGTAATAAAAATATTACATTTATTTTGTATCCTACAATGGTTGATTTTAATTGTTTTAATATGAAAGTAATTAGTTAATAAAGTATTATGGAAGGATGTATATATTTATTTAAATAAAAGTTCATGTTTGTGGATTTAAAATTTATTTAGTTTTAAACAAATGCATGAAAAATGAAAATGAAATATGGAAAAGGAAACAAAAGGGAATTAAGGTTAAATATTATTTGGATTTATTTCTTGAAATGTGACCTCTGGTATTCATGGGAAGAGGAAATTGAAAGGATTCCTGGGCATGGATTTTAAGAAAGGATTTTCTTTGTTTGAGGGGATTGTTCGAAGGCTGGAGAAATTTTATTTTTCAATCATTTTCTATCCTTGGTTTCTTTTTCTGTTTTCTAGAGAAAATTGGTGAAGAGGAAGAAAGATTTGGATTTGTGGCTGGAAGATCGATAGCAAGGAATTGGTTCAGCAAGAGGGACAAAGCGCCTACAGTTTTCTGCAAGCGTAGGACGCCAGGTTCTCTTTTTTTTTTTTATTATTTATTCTCTGTTAAAATAGGAATTGTTCTCTGTGTGTGAAATTTTTTATCTAGGGTTGGAAATCAAGAGTTTGTGGAAAGAAATTTGTTGGGATTATTGATTAATCAATGGAAAATTATCTGGGGTAGGGTTTGTTATATGTTGAAAAAGAAATTTTGGGAGATTCTGGACTGTTGTTTATTGAAAGGGGATTTTTGCTCGAAACCTGGAAATGAACAGTATTTCTGTTATTTCGTTTTGTTAAAAATTAATTTTGAGAACAATTTCCTTTCAATGAATTGCTGGTTCATATATATATACCTTATAAAACATTTTTGTTTTTATTTCAAACATGCACAGTGAATTGAAGGTGTACAGTAATTTTCTGTTCCCTATTATTGTAATGTTCAAACTCCTGTGTGTATATATATACATATATATATATTAGATATATACATATATATATATATATAAATATATATATACACATATATTTTTGAACAAATGAAATTTTGAATGAAAATTAAATTTATTGAAAACTCGTCGCCACTGTACATTAAATTTTGTGTTGATTTTATATATATTTATATTGGTTGTGTGTGGGGGGGGTTCGACCTTGGCCGTACCCACTACCTCGCTACCGGACCGTGTGACAGTCTACGGACTGTCCATGGCAGTCCGTAGACTGCCCACGGCCGGGCGGCGTCTATTGCTGTGCCGGTGTATGGGTATGAATACCCATTCAAATTTATTAATATAAATTTTATAAAGTGCGAATTTTGATTTTATCTACTGTGCAAAAATATACTTCTTAAATATGTTTCATTTATATATTGCGAAAGTTACTTTTATATATATATGTATATATATGTGTATATATATATATTTATATTTGTATATATACTTATTGATGTATTTATTCAGATTTCAGTTATTTAACTGGTTGCTGTAACCATTTAATTTTATCAATAAATATTCTGTTCTTTTTCCAGTTAAAATAAAACATAATTTCGTTATAGTGGAAACAATAAAATAGAAAGAAATCTTTTGCTTATCATTATTATTGATTTGTTAATTGTAGGAGGATAATTTAGTAAGGAAATCAATTTATAATTTTATGACAGCATTGTTTATTATTTCTGGTTTAAGTATGAATATATTTTAGGAATGGAATTTACTATGGAATCTATTTTGGAATTAAATAAGTTGTTTCTTTTATTTTATTTCATTTTATTTTATTTTTGATATTGAGTGTTGTTGAATTGTTGGGTTCGGGACATTGTTAATTCCTTGATGTGGGGACCCGTTTGTGTTAACACTTTAGTCTTCCAGAGGATGATGATTTTGTTGATTTTATACCTTTTCATCTTGATTCCTGTTGAGTTATGTTTTATAAATGGGGTGTACTGAATTATAAGATTTTGATATGGTATTTAATTTGCGAGATGAGTTATGCCTCGTGTAATATTTTGTTGTTGCATTTTGATGTTAAGTTTGGAATTGTACAACCCCTGTTTCTTTCTGGTTTTGGTTGGGTCTCTAGGGAGAGTGGCTCCTCGTGGGGGCCGACGCCCTGTTTAAGGGGAAGGGCTCAGGATAACCCACGAGTGAGTTAGTAAACAAGTGAAAGCCTAATAATTAACTTAGGAGGGTTGGGTAGTAATATCATTACAAGATTTAAAAATGGATGCCTCGTCTTCATTAGTGCTTCCGTAGACTAATGGAAGGCTGAGAAGGCCATGGTTGGCAAGGTCGTGACCTCGTCTTCACGAGAGGTCTACGGCTCCGCATGAGCTACCCTATGGTGCCGGCGCCTCAAGTAGGAGGAAGGGCCAGGATATCCATAGATGGGGGCCGGTGCCTCAGTTTGGAGGAAGGGCCAGGATAACCCATGTAGGCTATGCGATGACACTCTCCCCTAGTTGCCCATGTGTTTTATTTTATTGTGTTCCTCTGGAAGGGGGTAATGGGAATTGGATTGGATTGTTGGTTTATTGGATTTAATTTGATTTATGATTTAATTTTGGTACTCTTATGGTATTATTGTTCGATGCTATTATTTGTTTCATTGTAATTTGGAGTAGTGTGTTATGGTTCTATGTTGGCACTTTCTGGTATACTTGTTGTCATTCTTGGTCGGAGTTACTTCTCTGTCACCTCTTAGCATGGGGGTGGTCGGGTGGAATGTGCTCCGCACACCGTCGGGTTCCCCATCAGCATTCGTTGGCTTCAGTCTCTTCCAGTCGAAGATTTATTCTAGTTGATCTCTTTGTAATTTGATAATCTTGTACATTGTATTCATCCCACATGTTTGGGAATCATGATGTAACCATATTGATATGATGTAAAATTTGAAAGGTGTTGTAATGTAGTTATCTACTTTGTAACTTTATTTGGCTATGCAATTTCTCATGGTTTTATCTTGTGATGGAATCTATGTATGTATATATCTTATGTTGTCATTTATAGTTCCTTTTGATATCTTATGAGTTGATGTTTAGTAATGTCTTTTTTGATGTGACCTCGTGGGCTCCAAAGGACATAGTTGATTATGTTGTTTGTATTGGAATGAAATGAAGTATACTCCAAAGGACATAGTTGATTATGTTGTTTGTATTGGAATGAAATGAAGTATATGTGTATGTATATGATCATTTAATATTTAGCATGTCGATTATTATTGTTTTGTTTAAAAAAAAATTGCGTTCTTTATTTTTTGTTCTTTGGGGCTTGCACGACGGGCGTTACAACTTGGTATCAGAGCGAAGGTTGCACACGCTGGGGTCTCTAGGTAGTTGTGTCCTCTAGATAACCTTTGCGTGTTGGCTCTTGAGCTCATGTGTACCTTTGTCTTGTTGTGCAGAAGCATGCCTTGAGGCAGAGGTAGAGGTAGAGGTAGAGGCCGAGGAAGAGGCCGAGGTGGTGGCCGTGGGGCCAACCAACCGAATCTTTCACCGCCAAGTTCTCACGGTCCTGAGTTTGAGGAGCAACAAAATTCTCAGAACAATCCGTTAGGTGGTGGACCAAATCCGGAGCAGCCGGGGTTGGATGGGCAGTTGCAGCATCTTTTGGGTGAGCTTCTTGATAGATTTGGTCCTAGACCTAATGGGGATCAGCCGGTTGAGAGAGAAAGAGAAAGGTCTCCAAGGCACAGGGGAGCTTCAATTGATTAGGATGCTTTACTAGTAGGTCATATGAGGGATTTAATGAGAGCTCATCCACCTACCTTCGATGGCTCTGGAGGAGGGTTGGAAGCTGAGACCTGGTTAATTGATTTGGGCCAATGCTTCACAATGCACCCCTACGGTAGTAATACCAAGGCTCGATGTGCTGTTATGCATTTGTGGGGCTTCGCGTCCACTTGGTGGCAGCTTGAGGAACAAAAGTTGCATATGGATATCAGTATGGTTACATGGGAATTTTTCTTGGAAAGGTTCAGGGCTCGCTTCCTCTCAGATCATTGGAGGTAGCGCAGGGTAGATGAATTCCATGATCTTAAGCAAATGGCAATGTCAGTAGAACACTATGAACGTCGCTTCTATGAGCTGAAACAGTATGCAGGGATTAGCCATGATGAAGGGATGTTGGTTCAGTACTTTGTTCAAGGTTTGAACACACGCATCAGTGGTGGTGTAAGGGTCTTCAAACCTAAGACTATGGAAGTTGCTGTCAAGAAGGCTCGTTTGGTAGAGGAAAAATTGGCTATGGCATTGGGAGGTCATGTAGGAGTGCAGATTGGTAGTGTGCCCACTCCTAGAGCTGTTTCTTAAGGGGGTCAGACACAGTCAGCAGGACCTTCTAAGAGTCATTTTGGGCCTTCAAGAGGGGGTCAGCAGTAGCAGTCTCAACCAAAGCACAAGAATGCTACTTCTTATTAGGGTGGTCAGTTTTAGTTTCGCAGGGATCGAAGCCAGAATCGTGTTCGTCAGGAGCAGCCTGCTTTGAGTTTTCAGTCTCCACCTAGTCGTGGGAGTTTCTAGCAATCAAATGCTCCATCTGGGGGAAGAGTTTTTGGTCGAGGTTCTAGATGTTTCTCGTGTGGGTAGCAAGGGCATATTGCTAGGACGTGTCCTCAAAAGAGTGCTTCAGAGTTTAGTTAGAAACCAGCTATGTCCGAGCCAACAGTGGGTGATGCAGGGAGATCTCACTGAGTCTTCGCAACAGTGGATAATCGACAGGCAGATCATCAGAGCACCATCATTGAGACTACAGGTTTATTGCATAAGTCTAATATTTCAGTACTTTTTGATTTTGGTGCATCTGATTCTTTTATATCTCCTTTAGTTGTTGAGCGATGTAAACTGGGGGCAATAAAGCAATGCAAAAAGTGGCAGGTTGAGTTAGCTTCAGGATCCAAGGTTGTGGTCGAGAAGTTGGTGCAAGGTTGTAGGTTAGAGTTAGGGGCAATGTCAACTAAGGTGGATCTCAGAATTCTTCCACTTGGTTCTTATGATGTAGTTTTGGGCATGGATTGGCTAAGCTCACATCATGCTTTGATAGATTGCCATCGTAAAGCAGTGCAGTGTGTGGATGATTTTGGTAAAGAGGTGGAAATAGTGGGTGTTCAGAGGCCTGTTTCTTTGAGAATGATCTTAGCTATGCAGTTAAAAAGGTTTTTTCGTCAGGGTTGTCAGCTCTTTGCAGTATCGGTTAGTGACCTTGAGTCGGAGGATAGTCATGAGGTGTCATTGAATGATTACCCTCTTCTTGTAGAATTTTCTGATGTTTTCCCTATTGAAATACCAGGTATGCCTCCTAAGAGAGAGGTGGATTTTAGGATAGATTTGGTGCCTGGGGCTGATCCCATCTCTCGGGCTCCTTATAGGATGACCACGTAGGAGCTCCAAGAGCTTCGTCTGCAGTTAGAAGAATTGTTAGCTAAGGGGTTTATCCGCCCTAGTGTCTCTCCGTGGGGAGCACCAGTGATCTTTGTCAAAAAGAAGGATGGTTCTCTCCATCTTTGTATCGATTACCGGCAATTGAATAAGGTAATAGTAAAGAATCGTTATCCCCTTCCTAGGATTGATGACCTCTTTGATCAAATAAAAGGGGCAAAGGTATTTTCCAAGATCGACCTTAAATCAGGGTATCATCAGTTGCGGATAGCAGAGGTCGATATTCATAAAACTGTATTTCGCACTCGGTACAGACACTATGAGTTCACAGTGATGCCACAGACACTACGAGTTCACAGTGATGCCGTTCGGGTTAACGGATGCACCTTCAGTCTTTATGAGTCTAATGAATGGGGCGTTTTGAACTTACTTGGATAGGTTCGTCCTTGTGTTTCTTGATGATATTTTGATTTATTCTAAGTCTATGGAGGAACATGAGGTGAATCTAAAACAGGTTTTGCAGTGCTTAAGAGATAACCAGTTGTATGCTAATCTGGCAAAGCGTGACTTTTATAAGACTGAAGTTTAGTATTTGGGCCATGTGATTTCTGAAGAGGGAATTTCTGTGGATCCTGCTAAAATCTAGGCTATCATGGAGTGGCCCGTGCCCATTAATGTCTCAGAAGTTCGCAGTTTCATGGGTTTAACTGGGTGTTACCGGAGGTTCGTACAGGGCTTTTCAAGGATTGCGCATCCTATCACATCACTTTAGAGGAAAGGAAAGAAATTTCTTTGGACAGAGCAGTGTCAGTTAGCTTTCCAAACCCTTAAGGAGAAACTAACTAGTGCTCCAATTTTGGTAGTGCCGGATCCTTCAGGTGATTTCGTGGTTTGTACTGATGCCTCTTTGGAGGGTCTTGGAGCTGTGTTGATGCAGGATGGGAGAGTGATTGCCTATGAATCTCGGAAATTAAAAGATCATGAAATCAATTATCCCACACATGACCTTGAATTGGCCGTAGTTGTTCATGCTCTTGTGAGATGGAGGCACTTTTTGTTAGGGCACCGGTTTGAGTTGCATACAGATCATCAGAGTTTGCAATATATCTTCACTCAGCCAAATTTGAATGAAGGAAGAGAAGGTGGATGGAATTTTTGTGTGAGTATGATTTTGAGGTTAAGTATATTCAAGGTAAGGAAAATGTGGTGGCTGACGCTCTAAGTCGACGTAGGCATGAGGTTTCTGCAATGTCTCTTGAGGTGGATTTGAAGAGTCAGATTCTTGCAGCCCTTCCTTCAAATAGTTGGTATTCAGAGGTGAAAGCTGAGGTAGAATCAGGTAGAACTTTGGAGGGGAAATTTGCTGGTTATTCGTTGGATTCGGACAGTGCTTTTCATTTCTCGGGATGGTTGTATGTACCTCCTTCTAAGGGTCTTCATACCTTGATTTTGACAGAAGGTCATCGGGCACCTTATGCAACACATCCTGGAGTCAAGAAAATGTATGCGGATTTGCGTTTGCTTTACTTTTGGTCAGGAATGAAGCGGGATATCGCCGACTTTGTGGCTCGATGTCTTGAATGTCAGAGGGTGAAGGCTGAACATCATCATCCAGCAGGATTGCTATAGCCTCACCTTGTTCTGGAGTGGAAATTGGATGTTATTTCCATGGATTTCATTGTTGGGTTGCCTATGTCATCTAGACGGCATGATGCTATTATGGTCACAGTTGATAGATTGACTAAGGTAGCTTATTTTTCTCCGGTTCGATCTTCATATACGGCATCTTACGTTGCTAAGGTGTTCATGAATGATATAGTTAGATTGCATGGGATACCATGAAGGATCATTTCTGACAGAGACCTGGTATTCACATCTGCATTATGGACATCTTTGCAATAGTCTTTGGGAACTAAGTTGAATTTCAGTTCTGCCTATCATCCTGAGACTGATGGTCAAACTGAGAGGGTTAACCAAGTGCTAGAGGATATGCTTCGCATGTATGTCATGGATCAGCAATCACGTTGGGAGGAGTATCTATACTTGGTTGAGTTTGCATATAACAATGGGTACCATGGTTCTATTGGTATGGCTCCTTTTCAGGATTTGTACGGTTGTCCTTGTTGTACTCCTCTGAGTTTGGATCGATTGGAGGACAGGGTGCTTCTTGGGCCTGAGATGCTTAGAGATATGGAGCAACAGGTGTCTCGCATTCGGGAGCATCTTGTAGCTGCCCAGGACAGACATAAGAAGTATGCTGACGCTCATAGGGTTGATTGGCAGTTTGCAGTTGGTGATCGGGTGTTCCTTCGAGTGCGCCAGCGGAAGAGCCCAATTCGTTATGGAAAGGGTTTGAAGCTTGCACCTCGCTTTGTTGGACCTTTTGAGGTGTTGGAGTGGATTGGACCTGTTGCTTACCATTTAGCTTTGCCACCCAGTTTGTTGCGGATCCATGATGTATTTCATGTTTCTATTCTTAGACCATATTTTCCTGATGTTACTCATGTTTTGGACTGGAATACTCTTCAGGTCGAGGATGGGCAACTGGCACTCGAGCCCATGGCCGTGCTTCAGCATCGGCAACTCACCATCAGAGGCAGAGAGATTGATCAGGTGCGGGTTCAGTGGGACCCGAATGATGAGGCTTCAGCTACTTGGGAGGATGCCTCACGTATTAGCGATTCTTATCCTTATCTTTTTACTGGATTCCAGGAGTAAGCTGAATTTTAGGGGGGGGATGTAATACCCCTCATGTTATTGTTTGATTCTTGACATTCTCTGTGGTTTTTGTTTGGCACATTGTGGTTTTGATGGTACTGTTGATATCATGTTGTGGTAGCATAGACTGTTACTAATTATATACTCTTATGATGCCATGGTTATTATGATGATATTTCATTATGATCATTTGATGAAATTATTTGGAATTCAATAGACTAGAAAATAGTAATTGATGATATTAATGCAAATTAATGTAAATTTTATAATGCTTTATATGACAATATGTTTTGGTGAGGGGACAGGTAGCATCACTCGTTCGTGAGCGCCCTGCTACACTGTGAATCCTTCTCACGATGCTTTGTAATTGATTATATGTATATATGCTGTATATCACCTTGTTGGATGCAGAATTTGCAGGAATAAGACCCGATTCCACGTATTTCGATAGGTTTGGGTGAGCATTGAACCAACCCAATGGCAGGAAGTTGAACAAAGGTGGCATGAAAAGTAACTCCGTTCCAAGGTGTCAACAGTCTTGTACCTTCTTAGTTTGTGCGTACTGGTCACATTCATTTATGTAGTTGCATTAGTCTTTGTATGTTATTGTGATTTTATGATTTGTCTAAAGTGGTGAATGGTTTTATGTGGTAAATTAAATAATTAAGTAATTAATAAAATAAAAACATAAAATAATAATTAAATATGGCAATGAATAAATACTAGTAGTAATAAAAATATTACATTTATTTTGTATCCTACAATGGTTGATTTTAATTGTTTTAATATGAAAGTAATTAGTTAATAAAGTATTATGGAAGGATGTATATATTTATTTAAATAAAATTTCATGTTTGTGGATTTAAAATTTATTTAGTTTTAAACAAATGCATGAAAAATGAAAATGAAAAATGGAAAAGGCAACAAAAGGGAATTAAGGTTAAATATTATTTGGATTTATTTCTTGAAATGTGACCTCTGGTATTCACGGGAAGAGGAAATTGAAAGGATTCCTGGGCATGGATTTTAAGAAAGGATTTTCTTTGTTTGAGGGGATTGTTCGAAGGCTGGAGAAATTTTATTTTTTAATCATTTTTTGTCCTTGGTTTCTTTTTCTATTTTCTGGAGAAAATTGGTGAAGAGGAAGAAAGATTTGGATATGTGGCTGGAAGATCGGCAGCAAGGAATTGGTTCAGCAAGAGGGACAAAGCACCTACAGTTTTCTGCAAGTGTAGGACGCCATGTTCTCTTCTTTTTTTTTTAATTATTTATTCTTTGTTAAAATAGGAATTGTTCTCTCTGTGTGAATTTTTTTACCTAGGGTTGGAAATCAAGAGTTTGTGGAAAGAAATCTGTTGGGATTATTGACTAATCAATGGAAAATTATCTGGGGTAGGGTTTGTTATATGTTGAAAAAGAAATTTTGGGAGATTTTGGACTGTTGTTTATTGAAAGGGGGTTTTTGCTCGAAACCTGGAAATGAACAGTATTTCTGTTATTTCATTTTGTTTAAAATTTTTTTTGAGAACAATTTCCTTTCAACGAATTGCTGGTTCATATATATATACCTTATAAATTTTTTTTTTTTTTATTTCAAACATGCACAGTGAATTGAAGGTGTACAATAATTTTCTGTTCCCTATTATTGTAATGTTCAAACTCCTGTGTGTATATATATACATATATATTTATATATATATATATTAGATATATACATATATATATAAATATATATATATACACATATATTTTTGAACAAATGAAATTTTGAATGAAAATTAAATTTATTGAAAACTCGTCGGCACTGTACATTAGATTTTGTACTGCTTTTATATATATTTATATTGGCTGTGTGTGGGGGGGGTTCGGCCTTGGCTGTACCCACTACCCCACCACCGGACCGTGTGACAGTTTGCGGACTGTCCACGACAGTCCGTAGGACTGCAGTGAGCAGTCCGTAGACTGCCCACAACCAGGCGGCGTCTATTGTCGTGCTGGTGTATGGGTATGAATACCCATTCAAATTTATTAATATAAATTTTATAAAGTGCGAATTTCGATTTTATCTACTGTGCGAAAAATATACTTCTTAAATATGTTTCATTTATATATTGCAAAATTTACTTATATATATATATGTATATATATGTATATATATGTGTATATATATATATTTGTATATATACTTATTGATGTATTTATTCAGATTTCAGTTATTTAACTGGTTGCTGTAACCATTTAATTTTATTAGTGAATATTCTGTTCTTTTTCTAGTTAAAATAAAACAGAATTTAGTTATAGTGGAAACAATAAAACAGAAAGAAATCTTTTGCTTATCATTATTATTGATTTGTTAACTGTAGGAGGATAATTTAGTAAGGAAATCAATTTATAATTTTATGATAGCATTGTTTATTATTTTTGGTTTAAGTATGAATATATTTTAGGAATGGAATTTATTATGGAATCTATTTTGGAATTAAATAAGTTGTTTCTTTTATTTTATTTCATTTTATTTTATTTTTGATATTGAGTGTTGTTGAATTGTTGGGTTTGGGACACTGTTAATTCCTTGATGTGGGGACCCGTTTATGTTAACACTTTAGTCTTCCAGAGGATGATGATTTTGTTGAATTTATACCTTTTCATCTTGATTCCTGTTGAGTTATGTTTTATAAATGGGGTGTACTGAATTATAAGATTTTGATATGGTATTTAATTTGCGAGATGAGTTATGCCTCGTGTAATATTTTGTTGTTGCATTTTGATGTTAAGTTTGGAATTGTACAACCCCTGTTTCTTTCTGGTTTTGGTTGGGTCTCTAGGGAGAGTGGCTCCTTGTGGGGGCCCCATTTAAGGGGAAGGGCTCAGGATAACCCACGAGTGAGTTAGTAAACAAGTGAAAACCTAATAATTAACTTAGGAGGGTTGGGTAGTAATATCATTACAAGATTTAAAAATGGATGCCTCGTCTTCATTAGTGCTTCCGCAGACTAATGCAAGGCTGAGAAGGCCATGGTTGGCAAGGTCGTGACCTCGTCTTCACGAGAGGTCTACGGCTCTGCATGAGCTACTCTATGGTGCCGGTGCCTCAAGTAGGAGGAAGGGCCAGGATATCCATAAATGGGGGCTGGCGCCTCAGTTTGGAGGAAGGGCCAGGATAACCCATGTAGGCTATGCGATGACACTCTCCCCTAGTTGCCCATGTGTTTTATTTTATTGTGTTCCTCTGGAAGGGGGTTATGGGAATTGGATTGGATTGTTGGTTTATTGGATTTAATTTGATTTATGATTTAATGTTGGTACTCTTATGGTATTATTGTTCGATGCTATTATATGTTTCATTGTAATTTGGAGTAGTGTGTTATGGTTCTATGTTGGCACTTTCTGGTATACTTGTTGTCATTCTTGGTCGGAGTTACTTCTCTGTCACCTCTTAGCACGGGGGTGGTCGGGTGGAACGTGCTCCGCACACCATCGAGTTCCCCATCAGCGTTCGTTGGCTTCAGTCTCTTCCAGTCGAAGATTTATTCTAGTTGATCTCTTTGTAATTTGATAATCTTGTACATTGTATTCATCCCACATGTTTGGGAATCATGACGTAACCATATTGATATGATGTAAAATTTGAAAGGTGTTGTAATGTAGTTATCTACTTTGTAACTTTATTTGGCTATGTAATTTCTCATGGTTTTATCTTGTGATGGAATCTATGTATGTATATATCTTATGTTGTCATTTATAGTTCCTTTTGATATCTTATGAGTTGATGTTTAGTAATGTCTTTTTCGATGTGACCTCATGGGCCCCAAAGGACATAGTTGATTATGTTGTTTGTATTGGAATGAAATGAAGTATATGTGTATGTATATGATCATTTAATATTTAGCATGTCGATTATTATTGTTTTGTTTAAAAAAAAAAATATTTGCGTTCTTTATTTGTTGTTCTTTGGGGCTTGCATGGCGAGTGTTACAAGGCTGGTTGCAAAAGGTTATTCCCAGGTAGGGGGAATTGACTATGGAGAAATATTTTCTCCTGTAGCTAAGCTAACATCTATCAAATTTCTTTAGTCACTTGCAACAGTGTATGACTTAGAGATTGAATAAATGGATGTGAAGACAACATTTCTTCATGGTGATCTTTAAGAAGAAATTTATATGTCCCAGCCTGAGCAATATGTGGAAAAACGTAAAGAACATCTGGTATGCAAGTTGAAAAAATCTATGTATGGATTAAAACAATCTCCTAGAATGTGGTACTAGAAGTTTGACACATTTTTTTTGTCTTTGGGATTTGTAAGATCAAAATATGATCATTGTGTGTATTTCAAATCTAAAAATGATCATGTCTTAGTTATTGCCCTGTATGTGGATGACATGTTGTTCATTGGGAATAGTAAGCTTATGATTTCTGATCTAAAATATTAGTTGTCTGTAAAGTTCAAAATGAAAGATCTTGGTGCAGCTAGGTATATTATGGGGATGGAAATAACCAAGGACAAAAATAGCAGAAAACTTTGGCTCAGCTAGGGTAAGTATATTAACATTGTTTTGGAGAGATTTGGTATGATTGATTGCAAGCAACTAGTTGTTCCAGTTTTGTAGGGAACATAACTATCTGTTGAAGATTGTTCAAAATATCCTACTGAGATGGAGGACATGACCAGAGTGCCTTATGCAAGTGTAGTTGGAATTTTAATGTAGGCAATGGTCTACACAAGGCTAGACATTTCCCAAGTAGTGGGAGTTCTTAGCCGCTTTATGGCGAATCTAGGAAGGACACATTGGGGTGCTGTGAAAAGAGTTTTTAGATATTTAAAAGGTACATCACAATACACTTTGTGTTATCATGGTAACTCAATTTGATCACAACATTCTCTCAGCATTAGAAGTTATGTGGATTTTGATTGGGAAGGGGACCTTAACAGCCGTAGATCCACCAATGGATATATTTTTATGTTGAATGATGGTGTAATTAGTTGGATGAGTAAGCGGTAGGCTGTAGTTGCTCTATCCACTATTGAAGTTGAATACATGGTAGCAAGACACACCTACAAAGAACTTGTATGGCTTAAACATTTGTGTTCTGATGTTGGGTTCAGTACAAGGAAAATTTTAATTTGCTATGACAGAGTGCTATTTGTTTGGAAAAAAATCCAACTTTCCATGCCAGGATGAAACATATTGATGTGTAGTATCATTTTGTAGGAGATATGGTGGAGGATGGAAAGGTTTGTTTAGAAAAGGTGGATACTTTGATAAATGTTGCAGATGTGTTGGAAAAGCCTATGAGCATGGACAAGTACAGGTGGCGTGTTAGTTCGATGGGCCTTGGAGCCCATGACCTTCTTCAAATTTGAGTTTGGAGGAAGCCAATAAGTCTTCGTCAAGTGGGAGATTCTTGGAAATTGTGCCTCAACTTGCTGGCTTGTATCTCTGTTCAAGTCTTCATTATTGACCAATCATTGAAGTTCCTAAGTTTGTAACCTTGTCACGGAGTTTGGAAGTTTCGTAACTTCCCGACTGACCAATCTCCTTTGTTGTCATGACATCGATGATTTATGTAACTTAAGAACCTTGTCGTGGAGTTTGGAAGTTTCATAACTTCTCGACTGACTGATCTCCTTCGTTGTCATGACATCGGTGATTCTGTAACTTAATAACCTTGTCGCAGAGTTTGGAAGTTTCATAACTTCCCGATTGACTGATCTCCTTCATTGTCATGACATTTGGTAAATTTGTAACTTGTATACGGGAGTTATGAAGTTTTCGTTTTCTCCGACTAGGCGAAAGTGGTATTGTCTTGTCGCGGGGATTGGTAAATTTATAACTTGTATGTAGTGGTTATGAAGTTAACATTTTGAGCAACGCATCGATGGGTTTTCACTTTTGTGGGGCCATGCCGATGGTTAGTTTGACCGCGAGTGTACGAGTGAGTTGGTAATCAAAAGGGATAACTCATGGATACCTAAAGTCTTTAGGATTTTGTTTATAAACTAATGACTATTAATATTCCATGCCAATGTGGGATAATGTCGACGGTTGAGCTTCTTGGTAGTTGAGCAAACCGAATTGGTTTGAATAGTAGATTCCTAGAAATTGAAGGGTTGAAGTGAGTATAGCAAGAAGAATGGCAGATTGATTGGTATTGTGTGTTTAGTAGACTGTATGTTGAAATAACATTGTAACAGTGCTGCGATTGACTGTGGTTGGCCGATTGTAATGTTGTTGTGTAATATCAGAGAAATAATACTGGGAAGGAAGGGATTTGTAACTTTATTGTAATTTTATTTTACTATGAATAAAGTGACTTTTATTTGGTGGTGGGTTTTCCTCCCGAAAGGGTTTTCCCACATAAATCTGGTGTCTATTCTCTGTTGATATTATTGTCTATTCTTTTATGTGTGAATCTTAATGCTCTATAATTTGAAATTAAAAGTACTCCTACATTATTCCCTTGTGAATTGATATTAGGAAAGAGATTTATGCACTAGAGTTTTTCCTTACAAATATCCATAGGGTTGTGCATGTTCTTGAAATCAAAACACTTTGCTTGGATCTTAAACATTGGAAAACAAACATTCAACATGATCATCAAAATTTCAAACCCTTTAGGAAGCAAATATCTTTGAAAAAATTCAAGTGTTATTGCTTTCAATAGGGATTTTATCCTTAGAGGTTTCTAAGCATTTGAATTTACATCTCAATTTTCTCACTAAAGTCAACGATAGGGAACATTTTCCTTAATTTCCTTGATTTCCGCATAAGGGACCTTGTGGGATGAGAAGAAATTGGGACATTGGACATTCAGTTTGAAAACCTAATCAAGAATTGTTTGCGGTAAAAGGAAGTCATTAAGAAAAGTTAAGAAACAATTGAACCTCACACATGTGCTCTTTCAAATGATTTCTTGAAAGATCAAGATCCAAAAACCAAAGACCCAAGGTTTTGTTATGCCTTGTGTAACCACCCCATTTCAATTTTTGGAATAAAATGGGTCCCCCTTGTTTTTGTTTTTGTCTTTGGTTTTTTTTTGGGTCTTAGGATTTGTTTGTTTTTCTCGTAAGTATTTCTTTCTTTTTCTTTATTAGAATTGGAGCCAGAAATGAAACTTGATTCTGAACTTTTTCAAAGTTCCTAGTTCAGGTTCTGTTCTGACTTCGGGTCCGTCTTCTTTCCTTGTTCTTTTCATTGTTTGTTAGCATGTTTTAGGCTCTTGGGATTATTCTTCCGTCGAGTTGTTTTTTGTTTTCCTTATGTTTTGATTAAGCCCGAGCGGAAGCAGAACCAAAGTTGGAAGTGAATTTGGAAATTTTTCAAGTTGCAGTTCTTGTTTCTGCCCTGATTTTGACTCAGCTTGTTTGTTTTGTTGTTTTTTTCTGTTCATGTTTGGGCTGGGTCCGGTCTTGTTCTAGTACCACTTCCCATCATTTGTTGTTGTTGTATTTGCTTTTTTTCTTGTTTGTTATGAGTGGAACTGGGGTTGGAATTGAATGTGGAATTTTGTAAAAGTTCAAGTTTTGGTTTTGGTTATGACCCCACCCCATTTCCTTCTATTGTTGGTTGCTTGTCGCGAGACCCAGAACTGAGTTTGGAGTTAGGTGAGGAACTTATCAAAGCTCTCTTGTTTTGTTCTAGATCCGGGTTTGCATCTGCTCTACCTTTGGTTTCCATGAGAGTTAACTATTTGTTTGTGTTATTCACTCCACCCGACCTACCATCTTTATTGCATTAATTGCAAGTCCTTCACACAAGTGAAATCATTTTTAAAACCATAATTATGATTAATTGGCTCATTATCCTTATTATCTAAACTATTTTAGTGAACCAGAGTTGGGTGAACTACAAGAGAAGTGATTTGATTGTGGAGGTGTCATAGAGCGAATCTCTATATGATTTTAGGCTTTCCTTGTGAGTGTTTTAAGGTAGGGTCTCTTTTCCTTTCTTTTCCCATTCTATTTTGTCATTTCGTCTTCGCGTTTTGCATTTTTTTTTTCATGTGTTCGTAGAATCTTCTTTTCTGTGAATCTTCACTTTCTCTCTTGTTTTCTTTTTATTTTGTTTTGTTCTTCTTTGTTTGTCCATTCTATTTTCTTTCTTTCTATTTTTCATTTTCTGTTTGTTGTCACTTTTGAGGTAGGTGGGTTTTGTCATGCTCTAGTTGCTAATTGGGGTTTCTGTTTACCGAGGTTTTTCGTACTTTAAGTTTTTAATTTTTTTTTAAGAAACCTTTTGATCTTGATTCCATGTCTATTTTGTATCTTATGTGATGGGTTTGTGATGCCCTAAATTTTTGAGTCAATGTATTGTGCAAACTAGGGTTTGCTTGATAACCCTTACAAAATAGTTTCCTCTAGGTTTAAATTTGTTTTTTGTATGGTTGAGGTGTGGGGGTTAAGTTCTTCTATTTTGGATTTCCTTGTAAATCATGTGACCTAGGTTCTTAGATTCAAGTGAAAATGTCTTTAATGAGGTGCTCTATTTTATGGTAAAACTGGCAGAAGCGGACTTGGGACCGAACTTGTCTTGAGGATGTTTAGTATTGGGATTCATTCTTAAAATGGTTCCACTTCCGGTCGTTGATAATTTTGGTCTTCATGCTTGTCCTTAAGTGGAATCGAAGCTGGAGTGGAGGTTGAACTTGGAGCTAGCAATTAATTTCTGGTTTGGTTTCTATTTCGGTCCCGGTTCTGGTCTTGTCCTAGTTTCGGTTCCAACCCCAATATCTATTGAAAACTGTTTCATGTTTCTCATGCTTATGTGATTTCACTTTCGATGAGATTGAGATTTGGTTAAGTATGAAAGTTATCCTAAGGAAGTAAAGGATGGTATTACATGATGAATTTATTTTATACTTTTGTTCATCTAATACAAGAGTTTATTGTAGAAATTAAAAGATGTATGGAGCATCAAAAGAGGCTTCTCAAAGGAGCCAACCGGCAGAAACTTCAAGGTAGGGATCCAGATTGAAGAATGTTAAAGTGGAGCAGCTCCCCTACACTTTGAGGTGTAAACATAGAGAATCTACTCTCATTGCTATCAAGATGAAAATTTTAATGAAGATGTTACACCAAGGGTAGGAAGGATTGTCCAATCTGGATTAGCACACGTTGCTAACTTCCCATTGTTTGTTCAATGTTCAAAATTTATATTAGCAATAGTTGGAGCCTATAATCCTGCTACTAGGCAGTGCATGGATTCATAAGGGAATGTTCTCATTGATTTAACTGACCAAATGATCATATTTATGCTTGGTGTACCTGTCCCTCAAAATCTTAAGCAGCTAAATGAAGCAAAAGCTTTGAAGCTTTGTAGTGGGAATAAAGAAACCAATAGATCCCACATGAACAAGCATTGGATGAGGGTAGAGAAGAAGTCTCTAACTAAGCTTCCTGATCAGCCTAAAAGGGAAAACTTTGAAAATGAGATTAGGGACATAATCATGTTTCTCTCTAGGGTATTTGGAAAAAGAGATGCTTCTCAATTTAAAGAATGAATGTTCCCATTTATCCAAGCTATCTTGGATGGAAAAAAATAGTTTGACTGGCCTATGGTGGTGTTAGAGACCATTCATAATTAGATGGTCAAAGTGAGAGAAACCAAGAGATTCTTCATGACCTCTTATGTAATATTTGTAGCTACCATGATGGGGATCTTTCTCGCACTGAATATAGTGGGGATATTGGGAGAAGCCCAAGGACAAAAGAAGGTGTGGGAGCACTATAATTAGCTTACCTTGCAAGCATTAGAGTCACATTATAGGAGAGTTAATGATGCATTCATTTATGTTATCGTTATCAGGCTCACTGGAGATGTTGGGTACAGATTGAGTAGGGGGAAATGGCCTTCATCAATGAATAGAGACATTGGTTTATTCAATACCCAACATTTACTTATTTTAGATTGGGAGGGTTTGATGGTCATCCTCATTTTCTCCCTAGGTGTTGCAACAATAGATTTGTGTTAATGGAATTCATTTACCAAGCTCTTGCTGTTAATTTCAAATTTGGTACCAAACAAAAGATTGTTTGTCTAAGTTTCCCAGGAAGTTGGGTGAGTTTAGCTATCCACACATTGGGGAAGCTAAGGAGGTTTGTGATGAGTTGATTTATCTAAAACTGGGTTTATACACTTCTAGGAAGCATTATGACCCCAAACACAAGATGCAGGCTTTGCTTACCAGTCTCTTTGAAAAACATTTCAATCTATTGGATCACTTTTGGATGGATCTACAAGATGAGTATGATCTTAGGAGGAGAAATTATGGAATATTATCTATCCCACTTATGGTTGAGAATGGGATCAAGGAGGACATTCTAGAGACATTGTTTGATGATGGGGTAAATTTGGATCCCCAATATGATACAAATAAGATAAGTACTAAACATCTTGATCTAGTGGATTGGAATGCTGAAGAGTCTATTGATATAAAACAAGTTGCAAGACCAATTTTGGATAGAAGCGTGTAATGGGTTAGCTTGAGGGTTAACCAGCTTGAAGCTCAACCATCGAAAAAGAGGAAGGTTTTATGTAAAACTCAAGGATACAAGAGGAAAAAGAGAAGGGTATCTCCTAAGGAACCCTTAGAGTTTATGCCTTCTAATGTAGAAGAGGAGGTTTTTTCCCAAGACCTATCGGAGGTACAAGAAGGGGAGACCATTACAGAAGCTGATGCTTCAACATCTATTGTAGGAGTAGCATCCACTCAACCCCTTTTTATAGAGCAACCAAGTGAGGAAATTACTATGGGAACTCTCCACAAAGAAGCTGAGTTGTTGAAGGAGAAGGAGCTTGAAATAGAATTACATGATATTGCAACAGATTCTGAGGCTACCCCATTTGATAAAGAAACTCATGCAGTGGCTTCCCATGATGTAAAAAATAATGTAGGAATAGAGTATGTGTTAACATACGAGGATCAATGGAAACTCTTTGAGGATGCTAAAAGGGAAGTGGATTCCAGTGCACAAGCTAAGGTATTGGCCAAACAATAGGAAGATACTGCTAAGGAACCATCTGATATATCAACCAAGCAACAAGAATTGGAAGCTCAAGCTACTTTTGATGAATTGGATAAGAAACAACAACAAAAGGAGTAGGAGCTTAGAATTAAGGATGAAAGGGATAAATTGGCTTTGCAACAAAGGATCCATGATCTCGAGGAAGAAAATTCTAAGTAGAGGAGAGAGAAAGAAGCTATTGAAGCTAAATTTAAGGCTATGGATGACGCTCATAGGAAGAAGGAAGAAAAAAAATGCTTGGAGAGAGAGAAGGAAGTTGCAGAGCTTGCTCTACATGAGAAGAAGTCCAAAGAAGCATGGGATTATGCTGAGGAGTTGAAAAGGAAAAGATACCAATTGTTAGAGGAAAGGAGGTTGGAAGAGGAATGCCTAAAGGAGTTGGAAGCAAAGAAATTGCAAGAACAAAAAGAAAAAGAAGAGGCTGAGAAGCTTGCAAAAGAAGAGGTACAAAGGGAGTAGCAAAATGTGCAAGAGGTTGACTCTCAGCCTGAGAATATAATATTGCAACCTCTATCTTCTACTACTGCCACTTCTTCTTAAGCACAAATAGCTACTAATCCTACAACTCCTACTTGGTTGAAGCTTGACTTGGAAAAGAAATAAATAGTTCAACCTCAACCTCTTAATTGGGATGAAAGGATGAGGGAAATTGAGAAGGAGAGACCCAAAAAGAAGGCTAGGCTTCTTCATTCCACCAAACTTACAGACACAGGAGAAATAATTTCTGAATGTGCAATACCAATGGTGGATAAGAACTGAGAGGATATGCAAATGACTAATTATCAGTTGGGTACGGTAAATTTGAGAAGACCTACAAAAAACTAGCAAATGAACTTGATTGATATTGTAGCTTCCTCTACCGAGTCTGGGATGATCAAAGATAAGTAAAAGAAGGATGAGCTTAAGGCTCAATTGGATCAATTGCATAAGTTTTTAAAATATGTCTCAACTCCAATTACTCCACAAGCTACAACTCTCGAATCACTAGTCTTAATTACAAAGAAGGAAGCCGATGACTTGGTGCATATGAAGAGTAAGGTGGGAATGCTAGAAAGATGGATTGATAAGCTCAATCAAGAGGTAGATGAAGCCTTAACTGATAGTTTCAAGGTTCATGAAACAAAACTTGAGTTGGTAGGGGATTTGAGCCAGCATGCAGAAGGTCTAGACAAGTAGGATGAAGAATATAAAGTATATATTGAAAATCTTAAGGACATTAGCAAGGTACCTAGGTCAACTCTGCTTGAGTAGCTGATTCTTCAGGATGATAATGCAAATTTTTTTGATAAAACTGTGAGTATAATAGGATAAAAATCCAAGTCTATTCATGAGCATAAAAATGAGATTCAAGAGGTGAGTAAAGATTTGAATCAATAGATTTATGAATTAGAGGCAATTGTGGCTATTTTAGTCAATCTAGATACCTCAGTAAAGGAGGGTCTTTCTTTGGATAAGACAAGGGAGAAGCGGAGGAGTAGATTTGAAGAGGTGATGCAAAAAGGAGATGATGGAGAGGATTTTTTATTGGATGGGTTTATGGACATCAAGGAAGAAGCAAAGGCTGCTAGAAGAGAAGTGATCAAATTGAAGGAGGTACAAAAATTGGTTTTAGAAAAATTTAAAAGGATTAAATTTGAGGATGATTGGTTGGATGGGCCTGATTTAGGTACCCTTCAACAAGTGTTCTCTAATTATGATGAGTACATGCTTGAGCATGCAATGTAAAAATGAGTTGGTTCTCTTCACTTGGCACACCATCTTCTTCTCTCCTTTTTTGCAGGGCTTTGATATGAACTTGACTTCAGTTCCTTTCCTCAGTTCCACCTTCTTCTTTGGGCATCAAAATTTTGTGCAATAGAGCACTCCAATCTTGTAACTTAAGATTAGCAGTCCAGTCCTTTGTTTAGTTCTAGTTCCTTAATTATTGGATCTAAGCTATTGATTGAGAGGAACTTGTGCATGATATGTCTATATGTACTTTTGGCCCTATATTGTAAAGGTTAGCTCATTGAAGGAAGATTAGCCACGCGATGTTAGCAAATAGAAAATAGTCTTTGGATTTCATTGTTATTAGAAGATACTTTAAAAGTTCAGTTGAACTTAGATACAATTTCTACAGTTTTTGTACAAGTTTTCATGTTATCAAGTTTGGACCTATTTGATAAGGTTAATGATTCATAATCAATCTGTATGCTACTGATTTGTTGTGCCTAAGTGTTTTCTATTTGATGAAAATCAATAGAGGAAACTGGATTTAAAGATTATCTCATTGAATTATCTATGGATGAAAATTGTTGTTATATCTATTTGATCTGTATTTTGATGATGAGTGGATGATTTGTTTCAAATTATAAAGTAGAGTTTTGTGAATGGTTATGATTATTGAATTAGCATAGTGGATGTATGCAATGGTATAGATTATTTTATGGATTTTCTCATGCTATGGTTGTGGTTGGATGAAGAAACACTTATTATTGGTATGCATGCTTGGATATTAAGTAGTTTTATTCATGTTCTTCTATTTTAAAGCTCTGATCTATATTTTTATCTTTATTTAAACCCCCCAAACATAGGTTAGTTGATTTTATGTAGTTATGTTCCTTATTACCAGCGAAGGCCCCTTACACATTACAATTACATTGACCATTGAGCAATATCAGTACAGTTGAGAGCCAACTACTAGGACCTTGGGAGTTAGATTACTATGTGTTGCCTTTCTTTTTTAGGAGAAATAGAATAGATATATTTTGTTTAAATGTTGTTGTGCTAATTTTAACCATTAATAGATCTGGCGCTAGGAGGGTCTAAGCAACAAACTAAATCAAATTGGGTCATTTTCACTAGATAGGTACGAAAGAGTTCTTAGATTTTCCTTGTCATGACCCCTATTTTATGCTTCGAGTATTCTACAATGTTTGATTAAATTAATTGGTGTTGAAATAAAATTACAATAAAATAAAGAGGGATTTAATTAAAATTTAATATAGACTTTATTTATTCCAAATAAATGATAATACTTTGTTAATTAGAATAATTGTTTTATTTAGAATTAAATAGTAATTCTTTATTATGGATTGTGGAAAATCGTCTCACGTATAGTTAAATTGATTTTCTTTATTATTTATTTAAATAGATAATTAATTTGTAATTAAAAAAATTTACTTCCTTAACATTTACGGTGAATAAATATTGTGCATGAATACAAATTTTATTTTGCAGAATTTCAAGATTAGGTATTGGGGAAAACTAAAATAAATCTATAAAGGAGGAAACAATAGCAAAAAATCAACAAATTTCTTGAACTTAATCTTTCTCTACAAGAAACTATAAGGAAAAATGGTGTGCCCATAGAATTATTTTGGGGTATAGTAAAATAAAATTGGCAGAAAGAAGGAGAGAAATACAGGAGAAGGAGAAATAAGAAGAAGAAAATTCTATAGTGAGTAATGTTCCAGGGAAAGAAAGAATGGGAGAAGAGAAGAAAATGAGGGAAAGCTCAAATGAAAGGAAAATTCCAAGATTTGAAACCTCTTTCATTGCATTTAAATTTCAAATGTGGGATTAATTGATTGTATTATGAAAAGATTTAATTTCTTGTTTGAAACCCCTTTTTGTGCATAGTCTCTGTAATTAGGTGTTTGGTGTAGGAAATTCATTATCTTGACTATAAAACCTGAATGTTCTTTCCTATCTGTTTATATATAAATATATATCCAACGACTCCTTGTAATGAGTATTTGGTGTACCAGATTGAGGCTCCAGTCATGATATTAAATATTTGCATATTCATATACATGTAAATATATATATATATATATATATATATATATACATCCGAATATACATATACTCATACTTACAAGTTAATAGTTAGAATGAAATTCATTTGAAATGCCATAGCCATCTTTCATCTTTGAGAAGCAAGTTAGTGGAGAATTGAGGGAGAGGGCTCCACAGTCCCACCCTCCCCATTGGGAGAGGGCTACATTGTGGAGGACAACGCCCTCCATAGGCCACAGCCTGTGGAGAGGGTACTGCCCTCCATAGGCAACGTCCTCCCCAATGGGGAAGCCGCTAGCCATTGGGCCTATCCAAATTTCAATTTTTAAACCTTTAAAATCTGTTCAAAATATGTAATAGTTAAGTTTGTTTTGCTTACGCCAATGCCTTCGTAGGGTTGTATATATATATATATGGCAGTATAAAAGTATAGATATATCTTCCTGAATCTTCATATAGATATATATGTGAGTTCTTTATTTTTTTATTTATACAAAAGAATATATGGAAATATATATATATATATATACAAATATATATATATATACATATCTATATATATATATGTATATATATATACATATATATATCTATATATGTATATATATATATATGTATATATATATACATACATATATATATATATATATATGTATACATGTATATATATATATATATATCTATGTATATATATATATGTATATATATATATGTATATATATGTATATATATATACATATACATATATATATATATATATGTATATGTATATATATATATATATCTATGTATATATATATGTATATCTATGTATATATATATATATGTATATCTATGTATATACATATATGTATATCTATATATATACATATACATATATATATGTATATATATATATGTATATATATATATAGGTGTAAATTGTTGTTGACGGAAGAAGTATTTCTATGTTTAAAATTATGAGTTTATATCTGAATAGATGTGAAATATCCATATAAATATACTTGTACATATGTATATATATTTATATTTTTAGGCATTTCTAGAATGAATAGATAATATAATCTGACCTTGAAATGGTAAATTTCCTGTTTTAAATTGATAAAATTCTGTATTAAATTGATTACATTTGAAGATATTTTAATATGTAAATGTATATAAACATATACATATACATATATATATATACACATATATATGTGTATATATATATGTATATGTATACACACACACACACACACACACATATATATATATATATTTGAATGTCTATATATATATTTGTATATCAACATATGTTTATTTGAATAGAAAATTAACGCTCTAAATTATAATAGAGTATATATGGTTGTGGACGCATCGATTATGGGCATCGATTATTAATTTCATTGCAATGAAATGTATCTACTTCAATTTAAAAGAGTGAGTCATTTGTTTATAAATATATTTATATACATAAATTATATCTTTATGTAAATACTTACACATTAGGTGTAAGAGTTGGTAATTGATTTTGAAATGAGTAGTTATGAAATATGATTGGTAATGACTAATACTTTTGCTTAAGCTGATTGAAGGGTGTTCCTTAAAATTTACATAAATCTGTTATTTTGGCTAAATCATCCCAAGTAAGAGATAGAATGTTAGATATTCAACACTCATGTAGAAATAAACACATATGCATATACTTGTTTTTATTCATTGGAAGTGTGGTAGATTGGTTAGAATGAATTCTCAAATGTTATGCAAATTTGTTATTAAACCATTTAATTTGGAAATGACTTATTGGATAAAAACAAATATGAAGATACACCTTTGGATTAAGTTTCCTTTATCCATTGAAATGTTAGAAGAATGATTAAACCAAGTTAAACGTGGGATATAGAGACCAGAGGTAGAGTTTATTTCTTGTAAGCATTTCTTTTATGAATATGGAATTTGAGACCTTGTGTAACATTAGATCTATATATATACTTAAATTGCAATTCACCTATGCATATTAGGTACTGTGAATCAATTGAGAATTTTTTAAAAAGATAGATAAACATTGAATCATATCTTACCATATTAGAGTTCAAGATCAATGATGGCACTCCTCTCTTGCACCATGGGTTATCATAGAATACCTCACTTAGCTGATCTTGAGTTTGAATTGCGTAAGGATGTATACTTATTGACTAGCTTATATATGTATTCTCGATACCTTCATAACTCTTTTATAGTCTTGGTTTCTTATTGTTGAACTTTTTATGCATCAAGAATTTTGGAGGCAAACTTTTGGTTAATGATTACATAGGCGTGAGTACATTCTAGTAGATGCTTTACATGAGTGGTTATGTTTTTTAGTGTACTTGTGTAATATGTGAGAGGTCATTGGAGGTACAATTGTCTTAATTGTAAATATTAGAGCAATTCATGATAACACATACATTACCTTAACATCTCATGCAAGGATGATGCCTTAGTGACTTGAAAATGTTGCTTGTAGAATTATGAGACTTATAAAAGAACTCCAATATGTTCCTTGTTAAGTGCAATATGTATGAAATCCAGAAAGGTGAAATGAATGGTCATCAGTAAGATAGTATGACCAATTCCTGTGAGGCATCTTGTAACCATTGATATTTTGTGGCCATTAAGGCTATGCCAGTAAGGCATTTCATTAAGCTAGTGAGGCACTTTTATGAGTGGTTTTTCATTCCTACGAGGGTTTTCCACTCATGAAATCTTTATGTTATGGTTTCCTTGTGGATGCATTTATGATCTTGCTATCTCCTTAATTTGCATTACATTATTTGAATTTACATGTATTGATGTGATGATAATTCATGTGTAAGCCTACATGGCTAAATCTAATGAAGGAACCACCTTGATTAAATATACTTTGATTCATTCACATGTGTAACTCCATTTGAATTTAGTGATGAAGTAATTTAATTAATCCTCTATTTTTGCATCATTTTATAACTATAATTTTACTACCTTAATTTAGAAATTAAGGGTTATAATCAGTGAGTGAGTTTTTGTATCGTTACAGTTTGGTATCAGAGCACTCAGGTTCAACACTCGGGCCTCAAATCTTTTGTGATTTGGTTTCCTTGAAGTATATGAACCTGTTGTATTTTATAGGTAACCCTAGTATAGGTGATCCTTTGATGGTTAGTTGGAACCGATTAGAAGTATTGATTTAATTTGAATTAAAACAAACCAACGAGGGATGCTTAAGGAAAGCATGCTTGAATTGGTACTAGGGGAGGCAAGTTGATTGTTGAGCAATGTCTTATTCCTTCAGGAATTGGATTTGATTGAATCCATGAGATCTTTTGAAAATGCAAGGTTTTGATGTCTTGAGAATCTTCAAAGGTAATTCATGATAGAATTTGATTTGATAGATATCTTGATCTATCTATTTGACAAGGCATAATTGATTGAGGTGATGAATCTTATATGCTTGATTGTTCTTCATGAAAGTACTTGTACAATAATGTATTTCTCATGGTCTGTGTGAATGACACAAATGTATGGATGATTGTATGCATTTCATAGAAAATTGCTGCTTTA
Source organism: Sequoia sempervirens (assembly GCA_007258455.2). Taxonomy (NCBI): domain Eukaryota; kingdom Viridiplantae; phylum Streptophyta; class Pinopsida; order Cupressales; family Cupressaceae; genus Sequoia; species Sequoia sempervirens. Next base: position 80,012,503 of record VDFB02358134.1, on the reverse strand, counting down.
ATTACTCACTATTTATACTTGAACAAGAAATATTCTCTATACTTATGTGAGTGAATGCATATTTCATATTATTGTTTTTCTTGTGCAAGTGATGCACTAGAGTAGGTTCTTAATTCCTTTGTGTGGATAAAAATCTTAAGTAATTATTTCATTGTGCACTGCACTACTATAATTTATGCATATTTCACCTTGTGTGTGAGTAATGCACTTGTGAGAGAGATGCACTTATCATATTCTTTGTATGAAAACTTGAATGAGTACTACACATTATGTATGAGACATGTTCCATATTTGTGCGAGTGAGGCACTACAGGTAAATTATGCATTCATACCCTATGTGAGATAGGCACTAGAGGTTATGTATTCTTGTTTATTTTATCATTGAAATAGATGATTTGTAACAACCTTATTGGTGTATGTACATTGATAATGTTATATGAAATTTCTTTGAGCATTTGTGGATAATTCATGGAATACATGTTATGTATATATATTTCATGTTATGGATATACCTCTATCTCCTTACTTGAAAGTGTGGTGTGTGATAAATTTTAAGCTTACCTTCTAGGACAGGATGCCAAATGTGGATTAATAGAGAAAGTGATCTTCTTTTCCAAGATCAACCAAATTTTCTTCTATATATGCTTTGGCCAAAGCGATTTGTACCATTGAAATAGATGAATAATGAAAGCCTAGAATTTTCATATGTTATATGTTTCTCAGCCACATCCTATATGCAAGAAATATGTTCATTCTAGTATAAGAATGCATATAAGGCATCGAGCATGCATTGAGAGTTTCCTCCTGCCCTATTATTATTGGTTCCTAGGAACCTCATGTAGGGACCAGTGTTCTTTGAGTTAGGAAGAATCCCGGGGAAGTGTTGTGCTTCATGGTTGGGTGGGAAAAGCACCTTAGCCATGCTTTGACCTTCAGCTTATAGAAGACCATTTGGTTATGGCAATTGAAGATTGATTAAATGTTATATTTTCTTTATGAAATTCAGAAAATGGATATGTATCATCGCATGGATAATTTTATGGCTTGTTTATTCAATTAATACACTTCTCTCTGATGCACTCTTGTTGCATTTGTGAGAAGTATTGAGCTCTAGATGATCTCCCTGACATCGGGTGTTCCGGGTTGCTATGGTAATCAACTTGAACCTTTTGGTGAGTGACACTCTTATCTTTTCAAATTGTTGATATTTTTCTTTGTTGGTATTTTAATTTGTTAATGATGATAACAAGTAGTATGGGATGCTTGTTTCTCATCATGAATACAATTTTTTTGATATCTCACATGAGTAGGCTTGTTGATGAAATAAACTTAACTATTTTATTTTGTCAGAAAATATCTTGGAATATGAAAAGAACTGAATACGATATAGAGGATTGTATGAAAGAAATGGATTAGTTGGAAACATTTTATTAGGTTGAATTTGATGAAGCCATGACAATCTAATAATATGTGCAAGTTTAGGAATGCTAGCCACAAATTTTTTTTGTTATTATGAATAGATGGGTGTTTGAAATAAATGATAACCTTGTCAGGTGGGCTATTTTTGACATTAAGGTAAAATAGAGTAAAGAGGTATGAAAATTTTAATGTTTTCGACTTTGAATAACCATGAGTGGAGTGATAGTCAGAGACTTCAAAGTTTATGTATGACATATCATTTCTTGATTACCGCTTGTATGGTGCACTAGCATTGGTAAGATTGTTGTGATTCGTAAACATACTAACATATGAATGATGCACTTGTACATGTGGAGATATAACTTATATGAAAATTATATGCATTGGTTCAATTATTGTTGCTTTTGGTTCATGTATATTGATGATCTTGGATTGTAAATGAGTCTCTCTATGAGAATCATTTTGTAAGGACAATATACCTTGGTGAATTAAGAATGTGTGTCAACAATATATAGACACACAAGACTATCATTCGTAAAAGAAGGTATGCAAAATATTTTTATATGCAGTCCTACATACTTATGATCAAGTGGTGACCTAGCTTAAAACTATTCATATATCCAAGTAGTAATATTTTTCTTTGTAATATTTGATCCTTCCATGAGATACTGACATTTGAATGAGATAAAAATAGCACAACTGTGTATAAGAAAAGATAGGAATATCAAAGAGGAATCACGAGCAACTGGACCAACTTATCAAACCACAAGGGTATGGTAAGAATAGGTATATAGGCGTAGGAATATGATTTTGAAGTTAAGAAAATATTCAAAATTGATTATTTTACTTAAGTATTGAGATGATTAAATCTTATGAGGATGAAAAGAAATTTTTCGAAGATTTTTTTTGAATTTGAATGGGTACTAATGTTGACTAAAGTGCAATGTTGTTTTCATGAGGTCATAGAAAGACCATTACCATCACAATGAAGAGAACAATGCTAGGTACATGTAACCTATCTTTGTGAAATTGAATGGTAGAAATGGAATACACACACTCACATAAAAATAGGTTGCATTTATTTTGTCAAATGTGTGTTTAACCTAGAGAAATATTGTGAATAACTATTTTGTGTATGTTTAAATTTTATGGATGACCAATGATTATGCTCAAAGATTTTTACACCTTGGAAAGATAGAAAAATTGTGAAGTAATCAATTTAGTTAAGTTGATCATTGAGACAACAATTCTTAAGGGGGGGAGGATGTCACAATTCGTATTTTATGCTTTGAGTATTCTACAATGTTTGATTAAATTAATTGGTGTTGAAATAAAAGTACAATAAAATAAAGAGGGATTTAATTAAAATTTAATATAGACTTTATTTATTCCAAATAAATGATAATACTTTGTTAATTAGAATAATTGTTTTATTCAAAATTAAATAGTAATTCTTTATTATGGATTGTGGAAAATCATCTCGCGTACAGTTAAAATGATTTTCTTTATTATTTATTTAAACAAATAATTAATTTTCAATTAAAAAGAAGTTACTTCCTTAACATTTACGGTGAATAAATATTGTTCATGAAAATGGATTTTATTTTGGAGAATTTCAAGATTAGGTATTGGGGAAAACTAAAAAAAATCTATAAAGCAGGAAATAATAACGAAAACACAACTTTCTTGAACTTAATCTTTCTTTGCAAGAAACTATAAGGAGAATTGGTGTGCTAGTAGAATTATTCTGGGGTATAGTAAAATAAAATTGGCAAAAAGAATGACAAAAATACAAGAGAAGGAGAACTGAGAAGAAGAAAATTCTACAGTGAGTGATGTTCCAGGGAAAGCAAGAATGGGAGAAGAGAAGAAAATGAGGGAAAGCTCAAACAAAAGGAAAATTCCAGGTTTTGAAACCTCTTCCATTGCATTTAAATTTCAAATGTGGGATTAATTGATTGTATTATGAAAAGATTTAATTTCCTATTTGAAATGCCTTTTTGTGCAGTCTCTATAATTAGGTGTTTTGTGTAGGAAATCCGTTATCTTGACTATAAAACCTGAATGTTCTTTGCTATTTGTTTATATATAAATATATATCTAATGACTCCTTGCAATGAGTATTTGGTGTACCAGATTGAGGCTCCAGTCATGATATTAAATATTTGCATATTCATATACATGTAAATATATATATATATATACATCCGAATATACATATACTCATACTTACAAGTTAATAGTTAGAATGAAATTCATTTGAAATGCCATAGCCATCTTTCATCTTTGAGAAGAAAGTTAGTGGAGAATTGAGGGAGAGGGCTCCACAGCAGCGCCCTCCCCATTGGGAGAGGGCTGTGCTGTGGAGGACAACGCCCTCCATAGGTTGTAGCCTATGGAGAGGGTGCTGCCCTCCACAGGCAGCATCCTCCCCAATGGGGAAGCTACTGGCCATTGGGCCTATCCAAATTTCAATTTTTAAACCTTTAAAATCTGTTCAAAATATGTAATAGTTAAGTTTTTTTTGCTTATGCCAATGTCTTCACAGGGTTGTATATACATATATGGTAGTATAAAAGTATAGATGTATCTTTCCAAATCTTCATATAGATATATATGTGAGTTCTTTATTTATTTTTATTTATACAAAAGAATATATATATATATATATATATATATATATATATATATATATATATATGTTTGTAGGTATTTCCAGAATGAATAGATAATATAATCTGAACTTGAAATGGTAAATTTCCTATTTTAAATTGATAAAATTATGTATTAAATTGATTACATATGAAGATATTTTAATATGTAAATGTATATAAACACACACACACACACAAATATATATATATATATATTTGAATGTCTATATAAATATATATTTGTATGTCAACATATGTTTATTTGAATAGAAACTTATCACTCTAAATTATAATAGAGTATATATGGTTGTGGACGCATCGAGTATGGGCATTGATTATTAATTTTGTTGCAATGAAATGTATCTACTTCAATTTAAAAGAGTAAGTCATTTGTTTATAAATATATTTATATACATAAATTATATCTTTATGTAAATACCTACACATTAGGTGCAAGAGTTGGTAATTGATTTTGAAATGAGTAGTTATGAAATCTGATTGGGAATGACTAATACTTTTTCTTAAGCTAATTGGAGGGTGTTCCTTAAAATTTACATAAATCTGTTATTTTGGCTAAATCATCCCAAGTAAGAGATAGAATGTTAGATATTCAACACACATGTAGAAATAAACACATATGCATATACTTGTTTTTATTCATTGGAAGTGTGGTAGATTGGTTAGAATGAATTCTCAAATGTTATGCAAATTTGTTATTAAACCATTTAATTTGGAAATGACTTATTGGATAAAAACAAATGTGAAGATACACCTTTGGATTAAGTTTCCTTTATCCATTGAAATGTTAGAGGAATGATTAAACCAAGTTAAAAGTGGGATATAGAGACCAGAGGTAGAGTTTATTTCTTGTAAGCATTTCTTTTATGAATATGAAATTTGAGACCTTTTATAACATTGGATCTATATATATATATAGACTTAAATTGCAATTCACCTATGCATATTAGGTATTGTGAATCAATTGAGAATTTTTTAAAAAGATAGATAAACATTGAATCATACCTTACCATATTAGAGTTCAGGATCAATGATGGCACTCCTCTCCCTCATCATGGGTTATCATAGAATACCTCACTTAGTTGATCTTGAGTTTGAATTGCGTAAGGATGTATACTTATTGACTAGCTTATATATGTATTATCCATACCTTCATAACTCTTTTATAGTTTTGATTTCTTATTGTTGAACTTTTTATGCATCAAGAAGTTTGGAGGTAAACATTTGGTTAATGATTACATAGGCATGAGTACATTCTAGCAGATGCTTTACATGAGTGGTTATGTTTTTTAGTGTACTTGTGTAATATTTGAGAGGTCATTGGAGGTAAAATTGTCTTAATTGTAAATATTAGAGAAATTCATGATAACACAGACATTACCTTAACATCTCGTGCAAGGATGATGCCTTAGTGAAACTTGAAAATGTTGCTTGTAGAATTATGAGACTTCTAAAATAACTCCAATATGTTCCTTATTAAGTGCAATATGTATGAAATCCAGAAAGGTGAAATGAATGGTCATGTCAGTAAGATAGTATGACCAATGCCTCTGAGGCATCTTGTAACCATTGATATTTTGTAGCTAGTAAGGCTCTGCTAGTAAGGTATTTCATTAAGCTAGTGAGGCACTTTTACGAGTGGTTTTTCATCCCTACAAGGGTTTTCCACTCATGAAATCTTTGTGTTATGGTTTCCTTGTGAATGCATTTATGATCTTTCTATCTCCTTAATTTGCATTACATTATTTGAATTTACATGTATTGATGTGATGGTAATTCATGTGTAAGCCTACATGGCTAAATCTAATGAAGGAACCACCTTGATTAAATATACTTTGATTAATTGATGTGTGTAACCCCATTTGAATTTAGTGATGAAGTAATTTAATTAATCCTCTATTTCTGCACCATTTTATAACTGGAATTTTACTAACTTAATTTAGAAATTAAGGGTTATAATCGGTAAGTGAGTTTTCATATCATTACAGTCCTAGAATTGAGAACCACTGACTGAATTCCAAACTGCTGTCAGGTATAGACCCCAAACCTGTGTGGTCTTGATCCAACCATTGTCACCACCACTTACTCCACCTGGTTTTCCATCCAATCCACCTATTCCACCACTAGTTGAACTAGTTCCACCACCATGATGTATGGATTTCTTTGTGAATAAATCCTCTCCATTAGGGACTATCCTTGGGGGTATTCATGATTTTCAAAAGAATCTTGAGAGATTCTATCCTAAGTACATGCATGGAGAATCAAGAAAAACTAAAGAGCACATACATGCATTTAAGGATGCCTGTACTCATGCTCAAGTGGCCCATCATGACGTTGTGTGCAGGTTGTTCCCCTATTCTTTGGGAGACATGGCATACAATTGGTATCTAAACTTACACCAAGGGTCTATTCTAACTTGGAAAGACTTGTAAAACACCTTTATCAATTAGTTTAGGGTTTATGTAGACCCTACTATTCTATACCACCAGTTTTCCACAATAAGAAAAGAGCATCACAAACCATTTCCTTTATTCAACACCAGGTTTCAAAGAATGTATCAGAGATTACAGGACCCCTATGTAGTTGCTAAGAATATTGCCATTATGACATATTTGAGGGTCGTAGATCCTCTGATTGGCTTATTTTTGCAAAGGACATATAATCCCAATGAAATAGATTCATTGTGCAAAGTCTATCATCTAGCCATCAAGTTGCAACAACAGATAAGTTTGCAATCAGGGAGCTAGGAGGAGTTCTTCCTCCCTTAGCATATTAGATGCCTAACCTAGCTCCGTTGTTCAACACGGTACCAGGGATGTCTTATTCCCAATATGGACCCATTTATGAGTTGCAGGCTCAACCTCCCCTACCATTCTTCACCAATGGTCCCTAGGATTCCCAACAAACTTAAAATCACCAAAATCAAGTTGGAGGATCAAATCTTGTTAATCAACCCTCTATAGTAAAGACTGTAGAAAGTGAAAAGACTCTGCAATTGAGTAATGAGATGGAGACTCTCAAAAAGACCCTATCTCAAATGTCTAACGATATGGCTCAATTAAGACAGAACCTTCCTCAAAACCAAAACCAAGGCTTTCAAAATCAAGGAGGGTATTCAAATCAAGGTGGTTATTTTAAGAAAAATGCTAATCAGAATTATAACTCCAACCAAAATTAGAGAAACTATTAGAATTAAAATTACCCTAATCAAAACTATCAAAATGAGAATAGGGGATATAAGCAAAGGTCTAATAACAATAGATAGTGGAACACCTGGCCAAAAAATGGGGAAGTCTCCCATTATCAAATAGGTGATGAAAAGCCACACACTACCAACGTGGTAGACCTCAACTTTATGAACAATTGGTGTAGGATACACGATACTGTAGCCCATTTTGAGGTAAATTTCCCAGAGATGGAAAAGATGGTTAAGATAGCCCAAGATGATGCTCCATTACAAGGTGCTCCCAACAAATCTAGCAAATCTACTGATACTGCGATGACTTATGAGCTTTTTGAAGAGGAGTCTTCATTTCCTAGTCAGGAAGAGAATGAACCAATGGAAGATGTGTATGATGCCCAGGCTTTCCAAACCAAGGGAGGCCATTTCCTTAAAAATAAAAATAAGGGGCCATTCACCACGTCTGCTCCTCCTAATAACATGGTCCTACCAAATCAGAATGCAGATAATAACCCACCACAACCAAATGAGCCATTAGATTTTCAGAATAAAGGTATTCCACATTTCTTTCCTAAGTATTAGGTAAAGAATGATTGAAAATTTGATTTCATTGCGGAGATGCAAACATATAAAACTTCAATGTCATTTTTTGACGTTATGAAGTGGTGCCCTACTCAAAAGAAATTTTTGTTGAAAGCCTTGGAGGAAGCAGACAAGTCAAAAGGGAAAGGAAAGGTGACTCCCACTAATGAGATGAATGCAACACTTTATAAAGGTAAGATTGGTACTCCACCTCTCCTTTTGAGTTTAAGAATTTTTGGAAAGAATCTACACAACTGTCTACTAGATTCTGGGGCGTTGAGAAATGTCATGGCCTTTTCAATTTGTAGGAAGTTAGGTTTGAGTCCACTCCAGACTAACAAAAATGTTATTTAATTAAACAAAACGAAAGTTAATGTGGTAGGAGAACTTTAAAATATCCATGTACAGGTTGGATTTGATCCAAGGATCCAAACTTATATGGATATCCAAGTTGTCAATATCCCAGAAGCCTATGGTATGCTCTTAAGTAGAGACCTAATGAAAAGTATTGGGGGATATTTGTCCTTGGATTTCTCACACATGTGGCTGCCCTGGAAAGGGATAGCAACCCAGATGAGAATTGAAAGTGAGCCTAGGTTCAAACACATGATCATCGAGTATGATTCCCCTAATGAGGTAGCCTATTTCAAGACCAAGATAGAAGTTTACAAGCATGAGGAAATCATGAATTTATCTATGCTTCATTTTGATGAGCTATTTCCTCTAGAAAAAATTTCTTGATGACTATAGTTAACCAACAAGTCTTAATAAAAAAGTTGCAACAGGATAGGCCGGTATTGGGAAAAGATGCTGATATGTGGAGTTTGTTGCTTCCCAATTGGTGTAGGGTCCATTACTAGAATCATTCTGAGTTAACTTGTCAACCCTATGTAGATATCTTGAACCAGGTCTCCCAAGTTGAAGAAGCTTGTGAATGTCAACCTCAAACCTCCACCAATAAATTTCCATTTGAATTAAAAGATGCAACCATCCTTATGAGAGCCAGTCTTGCTAAAAAAGAATCATCTTCCCAACTCAAGTAGACTCAGGTTCTATTCTTTGAACTACAAAGAGAGATTGAGGAATCTCAGTCTTTTCCAATTACACCTACCTTAGATACCCTTCCAATGCTTAAGGAATTAGTGAAAAATGTACTAAATCATGATTTGACCTAAGAGGAGGTTCAGGAATCAGTTCCTGGACAAATTTTGAATCTAGGAGAACCTTCTGGTGAACCGTGTCCCCAATTATCTTTAAATCTTGATGACCAGCACAAGTTCAAGCCACCACATGCTTCTAGCAAGCAAATAACTATGGCCCTAAAGAAGAAAGAGATCTCAACTCCAGATCAATTATGGAGACTAAAATTTGATGGCTCTAGGTCCAAGCTAGGAAGTGGAGTAGGGATAGAGTTAACTAACCCAAAGGGGAAAACTTACTTTGCTTCTTATAGGTTACAGTTTGTATGCACTAATAATGTGGCAGAGTATGAAGCACTTGCTTGAGGTCTGATGTTTTCCCATAAAAAAAAGTCACATCTCTCATGGTTATGGGAGATTCTGAAGTAATTTTCATGTAGGTCTGTAGCCAATATACTTGTCATAATAAAAGATTTTCTTCTTACAGAAATAGAGTTTGGAATCTAATTGAGGACTTTGACACTTTTGGAATCACTTTGATTCTTAGGGAACACAATTAGATTGTAGATTCCCTTGTAGTCACTACTAGCACTCTAGAGCCTATGCAGGTTTCCAAGTTGAAAATATTTTTAGTTGAACTAGTCTCAATCCTAGCAGTCTCAAATAATATCCATAATTTTTAGGTCTTTGATGATGACCAACACATACTCACCTTGTTGGCAAGTTATGATGTCTTTGAAGGACATATAATAGATGAGTTAGAAAGAGATCATGGGGATTGGGACCTTGAGAGTTGTGACACTGAAGGAATAATGAATTTGAAAAGCAACAACATTCCCAAGGGGATGGTAGCTTTGGAAAGAATATTTGACTCTTATCCTTGGGCTCGTGAGAGGGTGCCAACTCAAAGTTATGGATGGAAGTACAAATCTATTAATCTGGCTAATTCAGGTCCTGAAAGAAATGTTTTTATAGGAAAGACTTGCCCTGAGGAGATAAAAAATGAAATAGTTAAGGTGTTAAAAGAAGACATTGCAACAATTTCTTGGAGTTATGAAGATTTAAAGACTTTTGACACCTCTGTGATCACACATACAATACATCTAAAGCAAGAACCAAAGCCCTTCCGTCAAAAGTAGCATTTGGTGAATGCTTTGATCATGCCATTAATTTAGAAGGAAGTGTAAAAGCTTTTGTCAGCGAGAATCATCTTCCTAGTACGACACTCCACTTGGGTTGCCAATTTAGTTCCAATACACAAGAAAAGTGGAGAGATCAGATTGTGCATTGACTTCAAGAACCTAAACAAAGCCTCAGAGAAGGATAATTATCCACTTCCTTCTCTAGATGAGGTATTACAAACTGTTAATAGATCTCAGATGATGTGATTCTTGGATGGCTACTCTGGGTATAATCAAGTGCTTGTCATTCATGAGGATAGAATGAAGACTGTCTTCACTACTAAGAGGGGACATTTTCCTATTGCAGAATGCCATTTGAACTTATCAATGTTGGAGCTACATTCTAGCATTCAATGGATGTAGCATTCACGGATCTAATAGGTAAGTGTATCATTATCTATGTAGATGACTTAACTATTTTCTCTAAAAACAAAAAGGACCATGCTGTTGATTTAGAAAAAGTCCTCAAGAGGTGTATAAGCTATGGAGTATCCCTAAATCCTAAGAAATGTGTGTTTGGAGTTTCTAAAGGGAAAATTTTAGGCCATGTGATATTAGAAAGGGGAATATCCATAGACCCTAATAGAGTTGAAGCCATCTTGAAATTGACAATGCTGGGAAGTAAAAAGGAGATGAGATCCTTCTTTGGAAGGATTAATTTTGTAAGAAAATTTATAATAGGGTTTGCAGAAATTGTGAAACCACTTAATGAGATGATGAGGAAAGAAGAGGAGAGGGAGATGAAAGGCCAATTTCTTTCATGAGCTCCCTGTTCAAAAATGCAGAGGTCAGGTACCCACCTCTTGAGAAGCAGGCCTTTGAATTGGTCCTAGTAGTAAAAAAATTTAGACATTACATTCTCAGGAGCCAAGTTTTTGCCATAGTTCCTGATCCTGCTATCAAGTCTCTCCTTATGTAGAGTGAGTTAGGAGAAAGAAGAGGAAAATGAAAGGCTATTTTGCAAGAGTTTGATCTAGAGATCCATCCAATGAAGCTTGTCCAAGGACAAAGCTTTTCCAAGGCTATGGCAGATGTTGATAGGAGTATCACTTGTTAGTAGTATATAATGCATTCATTCACTAGGGATCCATGGTACATAGATTTGATTTTATTCCTCCTCAACAATAGATGCCCAGAGGGGATGAATGTGACTCAAAGGAGAGAACTTAGGATGAAGAGTTCCCATTTCATGCTCAAAGGAGTTTCCTTATACTGAATAAATTATGAAGGAGTTTACCTAAGATGTTAGATCAACAAGAAGCTAAGAATGCTATTGCTGAATTTCATGGTAGGCATGGCATAGGGCATGGATCTGCAGATTCCTTGGCTCATCAAATTCTCAATTTAGGGTACTATTGGCCCCACGTATTTAGGGATGCACATCAACATGTTAGGACATGTCACATCTATCAAACCTTTACACCAAAGGAACGTAATCTAGCAATGTCGTTACAACCATTTTAGGGGTAATTAACCCAAATTCTTCTGTAGGGCATAAGTTCATCTTAATAGCTACAGACTACTGCATGCGCTGGACTGGGGCTCAACCATATAAAAACAACACCATAGAGGTGGTTATCATATTTCTTAATGACAACGTTATCACTAGGTTTGGAGTACCCTTTTCCCTGGTGTGTGATAATGGCTCCACTTTCTCATTTGCTGAATTTATACAATGGGCCTATGAACATAAAATCATTTTGAAGTATTCATCCAATTATTACCCACAGGGAAATGGTGTAGCAAAGTCTACCAATAAGAACCTGTTGGAAGTAATAAAGAAATTGTTAGTGAACAATCCTAGAGACTGGCATACCGAGTTGAGATCTTCCTTATGGGAAGATCAAACCCGTATTAAAGTTTCTCTAGGAAATTCCCCATTTAAATTAGTCTATGGCCAAGAGCCAATTTTCCCCATACATTTGCAGACACCTATTCTCAATTTTATGCAGGAGTTTTATTCCAAGGATGACCAAATTGAGGTAAGACTAAATAATATTTTAAACATGGAAGAATAGAGAGACGTTGCTTTACAATAGTTCTTCAAACATTAGGCTATTGTCAAACATTGGTTTGACAAAAGAGCTAAGATCAAGACATTCAAGATATCAAATCTTGTGTTGCTATGGGATAAGGCTAAAGAGAAAAGGGGTGACCACCAAAATTTTGATAGACTTGGCTGGGTTCGTATCAAACAGCTGAGATCTTGGGTGAGAACACTTTTCACTTGACCACCTTAACAGGAGAACCTGTTCCATTTCTTGTCAATGGATAGTTTCTCAAGCATTACTTTGGCCCATAAGGGTCTAATTTTTGAATTATTTGTATATATGTATCATGTGTAATTATCTATTCATTTTTTGTTGTTGGTTGTTTGCTTGTTTGTTCTTTGTTCTCCTTGTTTCTTTTGTTGTCTTGTTGTTTTTGTCTTTGTCTTTCTCTTTGGGGACCCTCTTTTCTTTCCATTTTTGAAATATAAGGGTTGTTATTCAGAGTACACTATAGGCACTAGGAGAGAAATTTATTAAGGAATTTTTAGGCATATTTGTCAAGGGATTTCATTCTAAACTTATGTATTATGACCATTTTAGCATTGGTTTGAAGGTTATTAAGAGTAATGTATACTATAGATAACCTCATGAACTATGATTGAAATCTATCTCAAAATAGATAAAACATCTGATCATAAAGTACCTATTCATCTTAGGGTGATTATATCTCCGATTCTAGTGAAAATTTTGATTCCCAAAATTGTCATAGGGTCCACTGTAGTTCTCAACCCATATTTTAGACTAGTAATTTATGAGTATTGAGAAAGTTATTAAAATATTTTCCGCAAGTGAAGCCTGTAAAAGAAAGAGAAAAGAAAACTACTGAAATAAAGGTAAACTCAATACTAGATGGGTGAATCAAGTATCTCTATCAGGGCTATGGATGCCTGACTGGCAGTAGAGCAATGCTTTGAGAGAACTGGAGGTATCTCCATTGGGGCTATGGATGCCTGAATGGTAGCAGAGCAATGCCCAATATTTCATTGCACGATAGTTGAAGGACTCAACCTATGTAGCTTAGATCTTAGATATAGTTGTTCAAGGGTGTAGGAAGCTCTTATGAAGAAAGATGCACCATATATGCACACACTCAATTTCAAAAGTAGTTTATGTTAATTTACATTTGAGATTCTAGCTAAACTATACTTAAATATAATGATCATACTTAAGTTAACATGTTTCATAAACCGAAGGTTTTGGGTAACTGAATTATTTAGTATCTTAAAAATGTGTAAACCATTTTCCCAACCGAGTCGCCATTTGTTATGCTTTGCGTAAGTACCCCATTTTAATTTTTGGAATAAAATGGGTCCTCCTTGTTTTTGTTTTTGTCTTTGGTTTTTTTTTGGGTCTTAGGATTTGTTTGTTTTTCTCCTACGTCTTTCTTTCTTTTGCTCTGTCAGAAGCAAAGCTAGAAATGAAACTTGATTCTGAACTTTTTTCAAAGTTCCTAGTTGGGTTTCGTTCGACTCCGGGTCCACCTTCTTTCCTTGTTCTTTTCATTGTTTGTTGGTGTGTTTTGGGCTCTTGGGATTGTTCTTCCCTTGAGTCATTTTTTTTCCTTGTGTTTTGTTTAAGCCCAAGTGGAAGTGGAACAAGAGTTGGAAGTGAATTTGGAACTTTTTCAGAGTTCTAGTTCTTGTTTCCGCATTGATTCTGACTCTGCTTGTTTTCTTTGTTGTTTGTTTCTGTTCGTGTTTGGGTCAGGTCTGGTCTTGTTCTGGTCCTGCTTCCCATCATTTGTTGTTGTTGTCTTGGCTTTTGTTCTTGTTTTTCAGGAGTGGAACTAGGGTTGGAACTGAATGTGAAATTTTGTAAAAGTTCCAGTTTTCATTTTGGTTTTGACCCCACCCCATTTCCTTTTGTTGTCAGTTCCTTGCCACGGGACCGGGAACTGGGTTTGGAGTTAGGTGAGGAACTTATCAAAGCTCTCTTGCTTTGTTCTAGATCTAGGTCGGTGTTCGCTCTACCTTTGGTGTCCATGGGAGTTAATTGTCTATTTGTGTTATTCACTCTGATCGACCTACCATCTTTATTGCATTAATTGCAGGTCCTTCACATGAGAAAAATCATTTTTAAAACCATAATTGTGATTAACTGGCTCATTATCCTTATTATCTAAATTGTTTTAGTGAACCAGATCCAGGTGAACTATGAAAGAAGTGATTTGATTGTAGATGTATCACAAAGTGAATCTCTATCTAATTTCAGGCTTTCCTTGTGAGCATTTTAAGGTAGGGTCTCTTTTCCTTTATTTTCCCTTTTTTTGTCGTTTCGTCTTCAAGTTTTGGATTTTGTTTTTTTTTCACGTGTTCGTAGAATCTTATTTTTTGTGAATATTTGCTTTCTTTCTTGTTTCCTTTTTGTTTTGTTTTGTCCTTCTTTGCTTTTCCATTCTATTTTCTTTCTTTCCATTTGTCATTTTCTATTTGTTGTCACTTTCGGGATAGGTTGGCTTTGTCGTGCTCTAGTTGCTAATTGGGGTTTCTGTTTACTGGGGTTTTCCATACTTTAAGTGTTTAAAAATTTGTTTAAGAAACCTTTTCATCTTGATTCCATGTTGATTCTGTATTTTCTATGATAGGTTTGTTATGCCCTAAATTTCTGAGTCGATGTATCGTGAAAACTAGGTTTTGCTCAATAACCTTTACAAAATAGTTTCCTCTAGGTTTAAATTAGTTTTTTGTATGGTTGATTTTTTGGGGTTAATTCCTTCTATTTTGGATTTCCTTGTAAATCATGTGACCTAGGTTCTTAGATTCATGTGACCATGCCTTTAATGAGGTGATTTTTTTATGGTAAAACTAGCGGAAGCGGACTCGGGACCGAACTTGTCCCGAGGATGTCTAGTATTGGGATTCATTAAAATGGTTTCACTTCCAGTCGTTGATAATTTTGGTCTTCATGCTTGTCCTTAAGCAAAATTGAAGCTGGAGTAGAGGTTGAACGTGGAGCTAGTGATTAGTTTATGGTTTGGTTACTATTTTGGTCCTGGTTCTAGTCTTGTCTTGGTTCTGGTTTTGACCCCGCCATCTATTGAAAATTGTTTCATGTTTTTGATGCTTCTGTGATTTCACTTCTGATGAGATTGAGATTTGGTTAAGTATGAAAGTTATCCTAAGGAAGTAAAGGATGGTATTACATGGTGAATTGATTTATAATTTTGTTCATCTAATATAGGAATTTATTGAAGAAATTGAAAGATGTCTAGAGCATCAAAAGAGGCTTCTCAAAGGAGCCAACCAACAGATACTTAGAGGTAGGGAGCCAGACTGAAGAATGTTATAGTGGAGCAGCTCCCCTACACTCTAAGGTGTAAACATAAAGAATCTACTCTCATTGCTAGCAAGATTGATTCTAAGTGGGTGGATATTATAGATACAAACTTAGGCCCTTTCAATTATGAGGAATTAGCGGATGAAACTTTTAATGAAGATTTTACACCAAGGGTAGGAAGGATCGTCCAATCTGGATTAGCACATGTTGCTATCTTCCAATTGGTTGTTCAATGTCTAGAATTGAAATTAGCAGTAGTTGGGGCCTATAATCCTGCTACTAGGTAGTGCATGGATTCACAAGGGAATGTTATCATTAATTTAACAACCCAAATGATCAGATTTATGTTTTGTGCACCTGTCCCTCAAAATCATAAGCAACTAAATGAAGCAAAAGCTCTAAAGATTTATAGTGGCATTAAAGAAACCAAAAAATCCCACATGGACAAGCACTAGATGAGGGTAGAGAAGAAGTCTCTAACTAAGCTTCTTGATCAACCTAAAAGGAAGAATTTGGCAAGGAGATTGGGGACATAATCATGTTACTCTCTAGGGTATTTGGAAAAAAAGATGCTTCTCAATTTAAAGAATGGATGTTACCATTTATCCAAGCTATCTTGGATGGAAAAAAATAGTTTGAATGGCCTATGGTGGTGTCAGAGAGCATTCATAATCAGATGCTCAGAGTGAGAGAAACCAAGAGTTTCTTCATGACCTGTTACGTAATCTTTGTAGTTTCTAGGATGGGGATATTTCATGGACTCAATATAGTGGGAATATTAGGAGAAGCCCAAGGACAAAAGAAGCTGTGGGATCACTATAATCAAATTAAATTGCAAGCATCAGAGTCACATTATAGGAGTGTTAATGATGCATTCCTTTATGTTATCATTAACAGGCTCATTGGAGATGCTGGGTACATATTGAGTAGGGAGGCAATGGCCTTCATCAATGAATGGGGACATTGGTTTATTCAATACCCCACATTTACTTATTTCAGATTGGGAGGGTTTGAATGTCATCCTCATTTTCTGCCTAGGTGCTGCAACAAATAGAGTTGTGTTAATGGAATTCATTTACCAAGCTCTTGTCGTTAATTTCAAATTTGGTACCAAACACAAGACTGGTTGTCATAAGTTTCCTATGAAGTTGGTGAGTTTATTTATCCACACATTGTGGAAGCTAAGGCTATTTGTGATGAGTTAATTTATCCAAAATTGGGTTTATACACTTCTAGGAATCATTATGAACCTGAACACAGGATGCAGGCTTTGCTTCCCAATATCTTTTACAAAAAAATCAATCTATTAGAGGACTTTTGGATGGATCTGCAAGATGAGTATGATCTCAGGAGGAGAAATTATGAAAGATTATCTATCCCACTCATGGTTGAGTATGGGATCAAGGAAGACCTTCTAGAGACATTTTCTAATGATGGGGCAACTTTGGATCCCCAATATGATACATATAAGATAGGTACTAAAGATCTTGATCAAGTGGATTGGAATGTTGAGGAGTCTATTGATATAAAACAAGTTGCAAGACCAGTTTTGGATAGAAGCGTACAATGGGTTAGCTTGAGGGTTAACTAGCTTGAAGCTCAACCATGTAAAAAGAGGAAGGTTGCAAGTACAACTCAAGGATACAAGAGGAAAAAGAGAAGGGTGGATCTTAAGGAACCCTTAGAGTTTATGCCTTTTAATGTAGAAGAGGAGGTTGTTTCCCAAGACTTGCCAGAGGTACAAGAAGGGGAGACCGTTGTAGTAGCTGATGCTTCAACATCTATTGTAGGAGAAGCATCTAGTCAACCCCTTGTTATAGAGCAACCAAGTGAGGGAATTCCTATGGGCACTCTCCACAAAGAAGTTGAGTTGTTTAAGGAGAAGGATCCTGAAATAGAAATACATGATATTGCAACAAATTTTGAGGCTACCCCATTTGATAAAAAAACTCATGCAGTGGCTTCCCATGATGTAATAGATGATGCAAGAATAGACTATGTGTTAGCTGAATAGGATCAATGGAAACTCTTTGAGGATGTTAAAAGGGAAGTGGATTCCAAGGCACAAGCTGAGGCATTGGCCAAAAAATAGGAAGATGCTGCTAAGGCACAATCTGATATATCAACCAAGCAACAAGAATTGGAAGCTCAAGCTATTGTTGATGAATTGGCTAAGTAGAAGCAACAAAATGAGTAGGAGCTTAGAATGAAGGAGGAAAGGGATAAATTGGCTTTGCAACAAAGGATCCATGATCTTGAGGAAGAAAAAGCTTAGCAGAGGAGAGAGAAAGAAGCTCTTGAAGCCAAATTAAGGGCTATGGAAGAGGCTTATAGGAAGAAGGAAGAACAAAAATGCTTGGAGAGAGAGAAGGAAGCTGCAGAGCTTGCTCTACATGAGAAAAAGTCCAAAGAAGCATGGGATTATGTTGAGGAGTTGAAAAGGAAAAGAGACCAGGTGTTAGAGGAAAGGAGGTTGGAAGAGGAACGTTTGAAGAAGGAGTTGGAAGCAAAGAAATTGCAAGAACAAAAAGAAAAGGAAGAGGCTATGAAACTTGCACAAGCAGAGGCACAAAAGGAGCAGCAAAATGTGCAAGAGGTTGACTCTTAACTTGAGAATACAATATTGCAACCTCTATCTTCTACTATTGTCACTTCTACTTTAGCACAAATAGCTACTACTCCTACAACTCTTCAGACCAAAAAGGAAGGCCAAGGTTCTTCATTCCACCAAGCTTACAAACATAGGAGAAATCATTGCTGAATGTGCACTACCAATGGTCGATAAGAACTGAGAGGATATGCAAATGACTGATTATCAATTGGGTATGGTAAATTTGGGAAGACCTACAACAAGCCAACAAATGAAATTGATTTATATTGTAGCTTCCTATACGAAGTCTAGGATAATCAAAGATAAGAAAAATAAGGATGAGCTTAAGGCTCAATTGGATTAATTGCATAAAATTTTAAAAGATGTCTCAACTCTAATTTCGCAGCAAGCTGCAGCTTCGGAATCACCAGTCTTACTAACAAAGAAGGAAGTTGATGACTGTGTACATATGAAGAGTAAGGTGAGAATGATGGAAAGATGGATTGATAAGCTCAATTAAGAGGTAGATGAAGTCTTAACTAATAGTTTCAAGGTTCATGAAACAACACTTGAGTTGGTAGGGGATTTGAGCCAGCACGCTAAAGGTCTAGACAAGTGGGATGAAGAATATAAAGTATATATTGAAAAGCATAAGGACATTAGCGAGGTGCCTAAGTCAACTCTACTTGAGCAGTCGATTCTTGAGGATGATAATGCAGATTTTGTTGAGAAAACTGTGAGTATAATAGGATATAAATCCAAGTCTATTCATGAGCATAGAAATGAGATTCAAGAGGTGGGTAAATATTTGAATCAACAGATTGATGAATTAGAGGAAATTGTGGCTATTTTAGTCAATATAGATACCTCAGTCAAGGAGGGTCTTTCTTTGGATAAGATGAGGGAGAAGTGGAGGAGTAGATTTGTAGAGGTGATGCAAAAAGGAGATGATGGAGAGGATTTGTTATTGGATAGGTTTATGGACATTAAGGAAGAAGCAAAGGCTGCTAGAAGAGAAGTGATCAAATTGAAGGAGGTACAAAAATTGGTTTTAGTAGAATTTAAAAGGATTAAATTTGAGGATGATTGGTTGGATGGGCTTGATTCGGGTGGCCTTCAACAAGTGTTCTCTAATTATGATGAGTACATCCTTGAGCATGCAACACATAAATGAACTGGCTCTCTTCACTTGGCACAACATTTTCTTCTCTCCTCTTTTGTAGGGATTTGATGTGAACTTGACTTGAGTTCTTGTCCTTAGTTCCACCATCTTCTTTGGGTGTCAAAATTTTGTGCGACAAAGTGCTCCAGCCTTGTAACTCAAGATTAGCAGTCCAGTCCTTTGTTCAGTTCTAGTTCCTTAATTTTTGGATCTAAGTTGTTGATTGAGAGTAACTTGTGCATGATATGTTTATATGTAATTTTTGGCCCTATTTTGTAAAGGTCAGCTCATTAAAGGAAGATTAGCCACTTGATGTTAGCAAACAAAAAATAGTCTTAGGATTTCATTGTTATTAGAAGATACTTTAAAAGTTCAGTGTAACTTAATACAATTTCTATAGTTTTTTTACAAGTTTTCATGTTATCAAGTTTGGACCTATTTGATAAGGTTAATGATTCATAATCAATCCGTATGCCAGTGATTTGTTGTGCCTAAGTGTTTTCTATTTGATGAAAATAAATAGAGGAAACCAAATTTAAAGATTATCTCATTGAATTATATGTGGATGAAAATTCTTGTTATATCTATTTGATTTGTATTTTGATGATGAGTGGATGATCTTTTTCAAATTATAAAGTAGAGTTTAGTGAATGGTTATGATTATTGAATTAGCATAGTGGATGTATGCAATGGTATAGATTATTCTATGGATTTTCTCATGCTATGATTGTGGTTGGATAAAGAAACACTCATTATTGGTATGCATGTTTGGATATTAAGCTGTTTTATTCATGTTCTTATATTTTAAAGCTCTTATTTATATTTTTATCTTTATTTAAACCCCCCAAACATAGGTTAGTTGATTTTATACAATTCTATTCCTTATTAGCAGCAAAGGCCCCTTGCACATTACAGTTACATTGACCATTGAACAATATGAGCACAGTTGAGAACCAACTACTAGGACCTTGGGAGTTAGATTACTATGTGTTTTATTTATTTTTCAGGAGAAATAGAATAGATATATTTTGTTTAAATGTTGTTGTGCTAATTTTGACCATCAACAGGTCTTAGTAAAAAAGATCACAAGAAAAGGTTGTCTATGCTTTATGAGTTTAGAGAAAGATTGGCCTTCAACTTTTACAAACGTGCATCAAGGAACAATGAAAATTTGTACTCATTTTACTACTGTCAAAATCCTACACTTTTTCAAAGGTTTGAGTATCTCACATAGGAAGTACTAGCATGTTCTTCAACACCTTGGTCTAGTAAACAAAATTCTTTGTAATTCTCTTAGGATCAAAATCAAACTTTCGTCCATCTTTCAAACATCAAACCAAAATTCACCTCACAAACAACTCTTGTCAATCTTGAAACAATCCTTTATGCTAAAATTTGGGAAAATCCTCTTGAAACCAAAAATAAAAAATCATCTTGTTTGACTATGTGTGTATAGATGAATCCTTCTTTGTACACTTAGTCAAATTATCTTCTTGTGGAAAAGTTCACTCTAGGAAAACATCTAACCTCCTAGAGTGTATGAGTTCATTATCCCAAATAAAAATAAAAATAAAATAAAATCAATCCAAAATCCAAAATCAAAACATCAAATCCAAAGTACTAAGGTTTAGAATCCCCTTCAAGGTTTCCTAAGATTTCAATCATCCACCAATCCTCCACCTTTCATCATCACCATCATCATTCTTTTGATCCTCATTGTCTTATACTTTCTTTTTTGTAGCTAAAGATTAGATTAATCCAAAAGAATTAGAGGTTCATCTCTTACATTCTTGAAAATTTATCCTCATTTTATGGTTCAAACTAGATCAGAACACAAGAACATGGAGACGAACAAAGAAAAATCAACTTCAAGTGACCTAAGTCAAAACAATTCTGAAATCAATCCCATTGGATCAAGCAATCCCCTAACCAATCTTCCTTTATCATCACAAAATCCTCAAGAGGAAAGCCAAGTGGAAGACATCACCAATACTATCTTAGGGATGAAACAAGATGAGATCATTGACATGGTTCAAAACATTGAAACTCATAGAATTTTCAATGCCATGATGAGACTCAATCCCTCCCAATACATGCTTGAATTAGCTAAAGGGGCTAAACTCCCTTCCAATTTTTATGTAAGAACTATTATGGAGAAGCCTCCTGAGATCATGACCCCAATCTCATCCAAACCTCCATTTCGAAGCATCACCCAAAGCATCCCTCAAATTACATCATCCATATCCCCAACTCAACCCATTGTTAACAAGGGGAGCTCATTTCTTAATGCATTACAAACACACCTCCTTATGAACAACCAAGATTTGGACGTGAACACTATCTTGGGTCAATCTTTCCCATTGAATCAATTACATACACATGTTCTTCTCACCTTTCAAGACCCGAATGACCCATAATAATATTTTCTTCCAAACCCAATGTACCCTCTCAACACACAAACTTCTCTCCCTATGACTTCGCAAGGAGGAGGAGGGCTATTTGGACCAGGGGGCATCTTTGACCCTTCATCCTCATCATTTTCCCAAGGGAGTACACCACCCATTTTTCCACCAATTCCACCTTTTCCATTAACATCCACATCACCTCTTGGTTTGGGGTTACCTCCTTTACCACCACTCAATCAAAATAAAAACAACCCCCCAATCATCAATCAGAGCATCATACTAAATCCTTCGACCTTGCCATCAATATCACAACAACAAATGGCCACCATCCCAATAACATAAGCAATAAACACATCATCTATTATCCCCTAACTACCTCAAAATGTGGTCTCTCAAGGGCCAAACATATCAATCGCACCATCCACTACACAAGTCCCAATCATCAATACAATGGTGCCTCTCATCACAACAATGAACACCATTTTGAATCTGCCACCACCACCACCACCAAAATTGAACATAGTAAACCAATATAGCATCGTGTTGCAAGCAACTCAACAATCTACCTATCAAAAAGTGCTTCAAAAAATTCAGAATCAACAAGCTGCACAACTAGCCACTCAACAAGCCCAAGCTGCCCAAGCTGCTCAAGCAACTCAAGTCGCACAAGTGCAACAAGCACAATAAGCACAATAGGCTGCTCAAGCTCAAGCTTTGTTACAACAATAGCAAGCTGCCCAAAGCCACCTAAGTTACTCAAGCTACACAGGCTGCATAAGCTACCCAATAGGTGCAAGCTCAGGCACAAGCTCAAGCTCAGGTGCAAGCTCAAGCACAAGCTCAAGCTCAAGTGAAAGATTGGGAAAAAGCCCAATACCAAGCTCAACAAGCACAAGCACAAGCTCGATACTAGACACAAATACAAGTGGCCCAAGAACAAGCATATTAGCAAGCCCTACAACAATACCAGGTACAACAAGAAGCAACATTACTAGCCCAACAACAAGCGTTTGACACAATAGAAAAATGACCAACAACAAGCGTTGTTGGCACAACAACAACATGACTAACAACAGGCGTTATTGGAACAACAACAGTAAGACCAACAACAAGCATTGTTGGAACAACAACAAATGCAGGCATATCAACAAGCCTTCATCACACAACAGATTTTGCAAAAAACTCCTACCTATTCACCCAACACTCCACCCATCACTCAAACATCTCAACCACTTAAAAACACATTCACTCCACCCCCTAATCCACAAGATGATGTAATGACACAAATCAAAATACTCCCGCAACAAGTGCTTAATCTCCAATTAGGTAAGACAACAAAGACACCAAGCAACTTGTGTCCCTATACATTCAACATGAGCCTCACAATGGTACCATTCCCAAAGGGGTTTGAAATCCCTAAGTTCGACAAATATTGTGGGCTTGGTAATCCTAAAGATCACACCAGGGAATTTTAGGTACATTGCATGTAGGTTGCATATGATGATATGTATCTGATGCGGCTATTTTCTCAAAGTTCGGTTGGTCCTGCCATGGAGTGGTTCTCCCACCTTCCTCCTAGCATCAAAAAGTTCCAAAAGATTGTAAATGCATTCATAAAAAACTAAGCCTTCAATATCGGTATGGATGTTAGTCTAGAGGAACTATCTGCGCTTAAACAAGCTAAGGAGGAATCATTCACTTCCTTCTTATAAAGATGGTGATCCAAGGCCAATAGAAGCGAATGGGCCATGCCTAAAGAACAAAAAGTTTGCACCATCATCACCAACCTTGAGAAAACCTTAGTGTTTCATCTTAAAGACAATGTATCACCACTTATGACCAATTGATCCCAAAGGTGCTCAACATTGAACGAGCCCTTGTTACACAAGGGGGAACATCGTCATATCAATAAAATCACCCATCCACCAGCTATAATGAGAAACCTCGCACGTGGGAAAGAAACAAGAATGTCACCAATGACGGTGTGGTGGACGCCAAGGTCATAATCAGTGCTCTGAAGCAAAGCATCTAAACCTACCAACAACCACGAAATAAAAATGAAAACAACACACTAACCAATGCGGTACCAAAACAACTAGCCAACAATCAAGTCAACAACCTAAATAATCAAGGAGGACCACCTCCATGAAACAAAAATCCCCCCAAGTGAAATTACACTACACTTGGGGAACCAATTGAAGCTATTATGAAATACTAATTGTGAACCATTTGAATCTAGACCTTGCACAAACACAATAAACATGAAAACAATTAGATCAAACACAAGATTAGAAACCAATGATTCCTCAAGAAATCCATTTGAAATTTGCAAAAGATAAGAAATGAAAATGAAGAACACAAATGAAACAATTAAATCCTATCTAATGCAAGCAAACTCTTGATCTCTTGAGGGAGTTGGTGCAAATAGGTGTGTGGAGATTTGCCCTTTCCCAACTCCTTGAATGCAAATGTTGATTGAAGATGATTGATCCACTTGATGAAGACTTTGAATGTATGCTCCAAGCTAAAATCTGCAAAAAACCTAGCTATGATTCAATGAGATGAATGAGAATTGCTAAGTATTTTAGCATGGTAACTTTGCTTGAGATGTGGATGATGAAATGCATGGTGAAGCATTCTATTTATAGAATGTTGAAATGGAAACAAAGCCAAAATAGAGCAATGTGGGACAAAGATTTGGCCAATGGAAAAATGCCATTTGTCCAAATGTGATTGGATGAGGAATGAGCAAGTTTTGACAAATGTGCCAATAAATGCATTTTTGAATTTGAATTTTGAGAAAAGACATGTAAGAGGGGGAAAGAAAATTGCATTAAATGCCCCTTGGCTCAAGGCAAGGACATGTAAGAAGAAGTAAATGCCTTGTTGGAAGGACTTGTAAGAGAGAGTAAATGACATGTTGGAAGGACATGTCATTCAAATTTTGAATTTGAAATAGAAGAATATTCCTCCAAAAGATGCTTTGTTGAGGGAAAATGAAGATTTAATAAATCAATAAATTGATTTATTTGTGCAAGTGGAGATATCTAGAGAATGCAAGTGGGAGAGATTAGTATTTAATCATGGTTAGATTAAATAAATGATGATTATGTTAGTTGACTTATTTTGACTTAGATTTTTGGATTAATTTAAATCAAACAAGAGAGGAAATGATTTAATGAGTTTAATTAAATAAACATGTTTTGATTATTTAATTAAAGAGATTGAAGTAAGATTAAATTAAATAAGATTTTAATTTATTCAATTTAATAGATAGACTTTAGAGATTTAATTAAATAAAATTAATTATTTAATTAAAATAGGGATAATTAGATCAAATGAATTAATTTAATTAACAAGGGAAAGTGACTTAATTAGACAAAAATAATTTATTTAATTAAGAGACAAAAATTGATGAATTTAATCAGATAAGGGAATTTGATTAAACAGTTAGACCGAGGGATGATTTAGGAAGAAACAATGTTAGTAGATCAGAGTTAGATGCGCAATGTCAACTTGTACATTTTGCGTGTCTACACTAATAAATGAAAATCTCATCAAGATTCCCATTTACGAGAACTATTAGGAACCCCAAGTCAAACAACCATGGTACAATGATAATTACCTCTACAATTTCCACAAAATCAAGGGGCACACAACAACCAGTTGCGTGAGGTTGAAAAATCTAATCCAAGACCTCATTGATGACAAGATCATAAATGTTGAGCAACTTGTTGGGAATCCAAACTGGAAAATATACGTGAATCTGATGTCGGATCATAACCAAGGGAACAACTATGGAAAAAAAAAGTATGCTAATGTGAACCATGTGTATGATCATGTTTTCACATCCATTGATGAAATGGTCATCGTTGTCACCATGAAAGGAGCCAAAGCTAATTGTGGAGTCACCACACGCGGCGGAAAAGTCACTGTTTCTAGACCATCATAGCCACCTAGAGCATCCATTTCAAATTCTTGAACTATTCCTAATGGCTATAACATCCTAGACCTACTGAAAAGAACCCCAACTCAGATCTCCATCCTGGAGTTGCTGAAGATATTGCCCACCCATAGAAAAATCCTAGAGGAAGCATTAGCTTCATCCACCATCTCTGCGGATCTAGTTGCTGACCAGTTCCAAGCTATGGTTAGATATATCACCACCTCAATCCTCCTAATGTTCTCTGATTAGGACTTCCCCGCACAACCATCTCAAAATTGTGCACTCCACCTTGAATTCTTGGTTCATAAAAACAAAGTCAAGAGGGTATTGGTGGATGGGGGTGCAGGTCTCCACATTTGTTCCCTTAAATTAATAAAAAACTAGGATTCTCAGAGGATTCCATTGAAAAGGGCAAGGGAATCACAATAAGAGCTTATGATGATCAAGAAGAGTGTCTCAAGGAACTATTCAGCTCCCTATTCAAGTAGGGCCTGCCATTATGGAAACCACATGCCAGGTCCTTGACCTTGATTTACCCTATAATATCCTTCTAGGGTGTCCATGGATCCATGGGATGCAAGTCATCGCTTCCACCTTCCATCAATGTGTCAAGTTCCCATACCAAAATTAGGAGATCACAATTCATGGTGATCCCAAGCCCTTCACCTACTGTAAAAGCCTAGAAGAAAAATATTATAAAATCCCCCAAGTTCTGAAAAATGATGAGGGCCCTACCACTCCATATGTAGATCTAGCTACATTAGCCTCCACTTCTGAGAAAAAGACACCCGCCATCCTTGACATATCCGAAATCAAGGTCATCATCTAGGACAATTGGTGTGGGGATTACAGAATGAAGAAAAGTGTTTTCATCATAGGGGAGTTACCTCAATCTCCTAGGACTCATGGGCAACCCCAACCAACTGAAACAACATCCCATACCTTCAAGGTAGATCCCTCTAGATTCCGGTCTTGGGGGGATCTAAGTCAGGAAATAGTAGATGAAAGAGACATTTCCAATCTCTTATATCAAGATGAAAGGCCTGTTCCTAATATTTTAATGGATGAAAGTAGCAAAGGCCTACAAATGATGCTTGATATGGGATATGACTAAAACAAGAAGCTTGGGAAGAGTGACAACAACCTATTTGAACCCTTCATTCCAGAGAAGTGACTAAGAAATCTTGGTCTTGAATGTACCTCTCCAAGTGTGACCATACTTGGCAAGGGTGCCTCGGTCAGAAAGGTAAAAAATCCTGCTTAGCAATCAACAATTGCCCTTCAATTACCCATATCCACAGGTCTATCTTTAGACAACTTTAACTTTGACATAATTGATGTGTTTAGTAGTGACGAGGATCCCATAACTGACTTTCCTATGCTTTTCAAAGATTCCCCCCTGCTCATGATTAGTACCTTGTATTTTGAGACTAAACCCATGAAATAAACCTAGTCTATCCTCAACTCGTCAATTATGACCAACGAGGACCTCCAATTCTAGACACTTTCAAAAATGGTGAGGCACTCTCAGAATTCATGGGTTTATAGGATAGGGTACCATATGGAGATCACAAGGCTGAATTCAATATCATACTGGACACACAATCCTATTACAAGGAAACAATTGAATCCTTTAGCTGCAAAAGAAAAAAATGAGAATAATCTCTAAGTATTTGAGTGAAAACCACAATGTGGCACTCTCTAACTTGAAAATGGTAAAAATAAAGGACATATCCAATGGTGAAAACCTCTTTGAGGCACCAAAAGATGAAGGATTCAATCTTCCTTTGAGTATAATTCATCAAGAGAAGTCAGTAGTATTAGCTGAGAAATGTAATCTAGTTAACTTGGGAACAAAGGAAGAACCACACAACATTCTATGAAGAGTCACTTCTCATAGAAGAACATGAACTCCTAGTTGCATTCCTAAAAGAAAGAAAGAAAAACTTTACATGGACCTATTTTGACATGCTTGGGCTTGACCCAGAGGTTGTGGTTCATCAACTAGCTATGTGTCTTGAAGCAAAGCTCGTTAGACAAAATATTAGAAAGATGCATCCTCAGATTGCGTTATTGGTCAAAATGGAATTATAAAAGCTCCTAGATGCATGGTGTTAGAACTGTAAAAATCTGAAAATCTTTACAAGTTGATCATACCCATGCATTTCCAAATGAATCTTTACCATATGCACACAGTCCTCTCCTCATAATTTTTTTCCTATATTTGGCCATGTGTCTCCATAGAATCCATCTCATCCTGAGTATTTCACTATATAATTCCTATCGACATGAGTTGAGGAGGGTCTCCCCTATCCATAGTGCTTTATTTTTCCAATATACATATATTGTAGACTATTGACAAGACTTCTTTAATGTCACATTGATTGGAATTCATCTACAGGAACCTATCGGCAGGACACACACATTGTTTCGGCAATAGAGGGATCCCATCGGTAGGAGAGTCATCATCATAATGATGTCATAGAAAACTCATCATGTCTTACCGAATGACGCTCAATGACACATTTCAGCCAAAACCTATGTCTTCAGTATGTGGTCTTGCCAAATGCATTATGTCTCACCGACTAGCACATAGATCGATGTATCGGCCAAACTAAAAGGTCTCAGAATGATGTCTTACCGAACGCTTCATGTCTTACCAACCAGTGTCAGAAAGAACATATCAGTGAGAAATTTTTTCATCGGAATAAGTCATAGCAACCCATATGTCACAACGATGAAGATATACATATTGGTAAGACTAAACGGTATCTCTATGAAGTCTTAGCGAATGCCTCCGGTCTTGTCGACAATGCACAAGAGAGTTCTATCAATGGTTCTAAGAGTAAGGTTATACAGTCCTGCCGACTCTTATGTCACATCGATATGTTGTTTCATCAGTGAGAGAAAGATTATGTCTCAGCACCCAAAAAATATCATGGGGTATATTGGTAACACATAATATAATCTATGAGACCTCTTCCCGACTAAGAATTATCACGGTGATCAAAAGTGAACTTAAGGAAATGTTTCAGTAGGACATAATATGATATGTGGGACATCTCCCTAATAACAGAGGTCACAATGAAACACAAATGATGAAAGGATATCTGTCAGTGAGACTTTGATGATCAGTATGACTACAAGATGTCTCAGTGAGTGTTCAATGGATGTTAACAAAAGCCTGAATACAATTGATCGTCGATGTTGGAATTGCGAAGGGATGTGTCTTTTCAGATACAAATGTATAAATATCCATTTTCAATTGTAAAAAGGTGATATTAGATTTTAGATAGAATAAGTAGATAGGGTAGGAAAATAATTTTGATAGAACAGAGACTATGATGCATGATTTCAAAATGGAGATATTAATGAGAATCAGTTGATGTGGCAGCATATTTCTGGTGTCAATTGTCTGTTGTGCTTATTGAAAGTATTACTAAAGTTGTCTCCAAGATTGATGCTTTCTGGTTATTTAAATTGATGTAACAAGTTTATATTTAGTTTGTTAGTGCACATTTGTTGAATCTGTGTGGTTGATTGATTGGTTATTTCAAGGAAAGATTAAACCCTTTTAATTAATCATAGTAATCAGGGAAATTCATCTAGATCATTAAGAAGAACTTGGTAGTCACAGTCTTGCATGTTTATACAAGTTATAAACAAAAACATATTCCAAAAAATTTGAGTGTTTTCTAGAAATAAGTTACCCATTTAGATTTCATTTGACTCTGCATACCCAATAAGGCTTTAGTCTTTGCACTTTTCATCATTCAGTTTCATTCATTTCTTACATTTGTTAATTGAACATATTAGGATTTAGTTTTGAATATTGCTATACAATTTACACCAAATTTAGTTTTATTTGTCCACTCCCACCTGCCATTGTGGGAAAAAAATTTCAAGAGAGATAAGCACATTAAGTCTACTTCACTCATATAGGTACACCCACCTAGGTCTAGCAACACCTGAAGAGTAGAAGGTCTAAATCTTTTGACCTTGTCTGTTACCTTGAAACGTACCAAGAGATTGGCAACCTCTTGAGGCATTTCGCTTGTGTTTTTGAGAGGTAACAAATTGGTGACTCTGCTAGGGACATGTTATGCCTTGCATAACCACCCCATTTTATTCTGGAACAAAATGGGTCCCCCTTTGTCTTTTCCCTTTGGCCTTTGGTTTTTTGCCTTAGGCATTTTTCTTTTAAGTTTTTCCAAAAGCGGAATTGGGACCAATACTAGACTTGGAAATTCCTTCTAGGTTCTGGTCTTGTTCTGTCCCCAATTCTGGCTCCGACAATTCTTTGTCTTCATCTTTTATTCTTTCTCGAAGTTGGGTCCAAGTCTGAATTAGAATGTTAAACTTTATGAAAGTTCCAGTTTTGGATTCCATCCTGGCCCCAACCCCACCTTTCCTGGTTCTGCCTCTTTCTTATGGTTTTCCCCTTCATGTTTTGGTCGGTTTCAGTGGACCCAAAACCGGAACTGGAACCGAACCTTGGAACTTTCATAAGTTTTAGGTTCTCGTTCCATTCTGGTCCCTGTTCTACATTTTTCATTCTTTGTCTTTTTGTTTCTTTTTGTTTTGTCATGGGATTTTCCTCCCCTTCCTCTTTTTTCTTTCTTCTTCCTTCTATCTTTTTCGGGTGTAGTTGGAGGCAGGATCGGAATGAAATCTGAACCTAAAAATTGGAAAAGTTTCTAGTTTGAGTTTGGTTCCGATCTCGATTCCGCTGTGTTCATTTATTTTTGCCCTGATTATGATCGTTTGGTCACGGGGGCTCTTTTTTCCTTTCCCCCTTTTCTTTTTCTTCTTTGTGTTTGTCAGAGACGGGTCTGGGATGGAATCCAAAACTGAGACTTTGAAGAAGTTTCAATTTTGGATTTGGTTCCACCCCCGTCCCCGCTGTGCTTCACTCAAGATTGGTTTTTGCTCCGACCCCGCAGGTGTTTTGTTTCCGTCCTTTGCGTTTTGGTTTCCTTCGCGGGCGCGAAGCCGGAATGAGAGCTAAACTTGGAAATGTTGATTATTTCCATGGTTATTTCCCATTCTGACTCCGGTCCTGATTCTGATTTATTTTTGGTCTTGACCCTATAGGTTTTGACGGGGGGTGTCGTTTCTGGGTCGTATTTTGTCCCAATCCCAGTTCTGCCAGGACTCGTCTAAATTTGCCTCTCGTGTGGTCCTGGTCCTGATTTGGTTCCGCCTTCACCAGAAGTAAGTATTTTCTTGCGAAGTGTAATAAAATGAGAGGTATTATGGGTAAGTTTGAGGATGATATTTTTATGATTTAGAGGACTAACAAAGACCTTGTTTTGTAGGATCAAATTGTGTGCCTAAGGATATTTCTTGAAAAGTCTCATCGAAAGATGTAAGTTTGGTGTGATGTCTAGCCGAAGGAACAAATGTCTTGTCGACTCAGAGAATCTCGGTGAAGGGAGGCAATCTCGGTGAAAAGTCTTGCCGACCCGATAGGGGCTCGCCGACATGTTTTATGCCCTCTGTGTGGAGCGTTGAACTCGCTATGATGTCTTCTCGACTGATGTTGGTCTTTCTGATAGCAACAAACCTACCAATGAAGGAAGATATCACTATAACTCTTAGCACCTACCATAACGTCTTGCCGAATACGAATGTCTTGCTGATGGAAGGAGACATTGTAGTATATCGCTTGAGGTCTCGCCAATTGTTGTATGTTACTCTGAGAACTTGCAAAAGGATAGATCTAGAGTGGGAAAAAGGGCCGAAGGAAGAAGAAGGAAGTAGTGAGTCATAATGCTAGCTGGTCTCTACTGACAGAGGTAGCTTGACATTAATGGTGATATTTTAGGGCACTCAAAGCAGCCCCGCTGGAGTTCAAAAATGGACACGGAGGCGTGGGAGTTAATGCGGTAGCTGCAAAAGATCTACAGATCATTCCAAGAGATAATCTTCACCAACATGGATGGAAGGAGTGTGCATTTAATGCAGAATGGACTCCCTTCAAAAGATCTGGATGCTGACCCTTTGGCACCATAGATATTTTGCAAACCCTAAAAAATAGGCGTCGACATTCTTTTCGGGAGGTGGTGTATATATGGCATTCTTGCCTCTTTGTAAAGGAGGGGATCTTTTTTTTAGAAGTTAGAAGGTTAGAATTGCTAGGGTTAAAAAAGGTTAGAAGAAGTTTTAGAATATAGAGAGAAATAGAGAAAAGATAGAGGAGATGGAATGACATCTTGATTTTTTGTAATAGGAGCTTCTTTTTTCTTCTCAGTTAGAAATTAGATTTAGCATAGGATGGAATGTATCTTTCCAGTTTCATAAGTGTAGATGGAAGCAGTCTGAAGACACGGGTTTTTTGTACACTGGTGATTGTGCTAGATTTGTAAATGTTGTTTATCTATCTCACTGACAGTAGAAGCAACTAGATTCAAATTTACTAAATAAAAATCAACAGGCATTGATTAGAAAGCTGCAACAAGATTAGCTAGTTTTAGGGGAAGATGTTGATCTGCAAAGTCTTCTGCTCCCTAATTGGTGCAGGGTACATTACCAAAATCATTCTAAATTGACTTGTCAACCCTGCATTGGCATTTTAAATTGTGGTTCCCAGGCTAAGGAAGCTAGCACATGTCACTTTGAGACCATTGTAGAACACTTCTCATTTGAAGCCAAGGAAGCAATAATGTTAACCAGGGATAGGGGACCTTCAAAGGAATCTCTTTCTCAAATTGGGTCTACCCTAGATATATTTCCAAATCAGCATATTGATGAGGAGCAGCCCCAAGGTTTGTTTGACACCCCTGCGCTCACGAATATACCAAAATCCAAGGGGGCAACCAAAGATACAAGTGAAGGTCAAGAAGATAACCTTGGGTCGCATGATACATCTTTGCAGGGATTGGAAATTACTCTTGAGGAACCAATTGAACACCCATTCCCTATATCTAATCCAAAAGATCAAGTTACCCCACCCCTAGTTCATTCTACCCAATTACCCACCATGACCTCAAAAGGACCAACCCCAACTCACAATCAGCTATGGACCCTCACATTTGACGGATCCAAATCTAACACAGGCTGTGGTGTTGGGATTGAACTAACCAGCCTGAAAGGGAAAATTTTAGTTTCTTCTTATAGGTTGCAATTCAGGTGTACTAACAACATAGCTGAATATGAAGCTTTGGCATGGGGATTGATGTTCGCACATAAGAAGAAAGTCACAGACTTGATGGTCAAGGGAGATTCAAAAATTGTTATCAAGAAGGTGCACAACCAGTACACATGTCACAACAAAAGGTTGGTAGCATATAGAAATAGGGTATGGAATATGATCGAGGACATTGATGCCTTTGGGATTAGCTTAATCCCTAGGGAAGAAAATTGGGTAGCTGATTCATTGGCTATTGCTGCAAGCACTCTGGAACCTATTCAAGGCTCCAAGCTAAAATAATTCTCTATGGAATTAATTTCCACCCTTGCTATTCCTAAAAATATCATGAAATTTTAGGTCTTTGATGATGATCAAAACATTCTTGCTTTCCTAGCAAGTTCAAATGTTTTTGAGGGGAAAATTATTGATGAGTCCAACAGAGATCAAGGGGATTGGAGTCCTGAAGATTGTGATACAGAAGGGGTCCTAAATTTGAAAAGCAATAGCATTCCAAAGGGAATGGTGGCTTTGGAAAGAATTTTTGACTCAAACCTAAGGGCTCGAGAGAAGGCATCAGCTGAAGATAAGGGTGGTGAATACGAAATTGTTAACTTAGCTGATTCTGGCCCTGAAAAGAATGTCTATATAGGGAAAGCCTACCCTGAAGCAATTAGAGAGGACATATTGATGGAACTTAAGAAATATATTTCTGTAATTGCTTGGGGATATGAAAACCTAAAGACTTTGATGCCTCTGTTATGACCCACACTATTCCCTTGAAGCCCGAAGCTAAACCCTTCTGACAAAAGCAACACCCCATGAACGCCTTGATTGAACCATTGATCCTTAAAGAAGTTTTGAAATTACTTTATGCAAGGATAATATTCCCTATATGCCACTCGACATGGGTGGCTAACTTAGCCCCAGTCCTCACTAGCCCTGACTACTTGAGGCCATTCTATATTTATTCTTTTTCCTTCGAACATTCTTGTGCGGCTGTTCTAACTTAGTGGAGAGAAGAAGGGGAAGAGAGGCCAATCACTTTCATGAGTTCTCCATTCAAGAATGCTAAGGTGAAGTACCCACCTCTTGAAAAGAAAGATTTTGTGCTGGTCCAAGCTGTCAAAAAGTTTAGGCACTGCATTCTCCGAAGCCAAATTATTGTTGTAGTTCCTGACGCTGCTGTCAAGTCTCTACTTATGCAGAGTGAACTGGGAGAAAGAAGAGGAAAATGGATGGCCATCTTGCAAGAGTTTAATCTAGAGATACACCCTATGAAACTTGTTCGAGATTTGGGTCTGTCTAAACCTATGGCTGATGTTGGTAACAACATTATTTGTCAACAATACACAACCCAGTATTTCTCTAACAACCCTTGGTATGCTGATATAGTTTTCTATATGCTCAACAATCGATGTCCAAGAGGGATGAATGCAACCCAAAGGAGAGTGCTAAGAATGAAGAGT
The DNA here is from genome assembly GCA_007258455.2 of Sequoia sempervirens. Taxonomy (NCBI): domain Eukaryota; kingdom Viridiplantae; phylum Streptophyta; class Pinopsida; order Cupressales; family Cupressaceae; genus Sequoia; species Sequoia sempervirens. Next base: position 79,978,301 of record VDFB02358134.1, on the reverse strand, counting down.
TCTCATTATATGCTCAAAGGAGGGTTGCTATATAGGAATAATTTTGAAGGAGTATACTTGAGATGCCTTGATCAGCAAGAGGCTAAGCATGCGATCTCTGAGTTTCATGGGAAGCATGACACGGGTCATGGTTCTGCACATTCACTGGTACACCAAGTCCTTAGATCTGGTTATTACTAGCTATGTGTGTTCAAAGACACCCATCAACATGTAAGAACATGTCACATATGCTAGATTTATGCATCAAAAGAACACCATGCAACCATGCCATTACAGCCCGCATACAAGGTAAGACCATTCGCCCAATGGGCACTGGACTTTATTAGGGTAATTAACCCAAATTCTTCTGTAGGGAACAAGTTTATTTTGACTGCTACTGATTACTACACAAAATGGACCGAGGCTATACCATGCAAAAATAGCACAACAAAGGTAGTGATCAAGTTCCTCACCTAATGCATCACTACAAGGTTTGGGGTACCCTTCGCATTGGTATGTGACAATGGCTCTGCCTTTTCTTCTGCTGAATTCATTTCTTGGGCATATGATCACATAATTGTTTTGAAATATTGTTCAAATTATTACCCACAAGGCAATGGAGTTGTAGAGTCAACCAATAAGAATCTCTTAGGGGTAATTAAGAAACTACTAGAGCATAACCCTAGAGACTGGCATACCCAGCTGAGATTCACATTATGGGCAGATAGGACTAGGATTAATGCTACTCTAAACACCTTGCCATTCAAGCTGGTATATGGCCAAGAGCTTGTCTTTCCTATCCATCTGCAGATACCTATCATTGAGTTCATGCAAAATTTCTACTCTAGTGACAATAGGATAGAGGTAAGATTAGCCACTTTATTGAAATTAGAAGAGTAGAGAGATGCCACCTTGCAACAATTCTTTAGGCATCAGGCTATTGTCAAACGTTGGTTTGAAAAAAGAGCCAACATCAAAGCTTTTAGGATATTAGACCTTGTGTTTTTTATGGGATAAAGATAGTGAAAAGAAGGGCAGTCACCAAAAATTTGATAAACTTTGGTTAGGTCCCTATCAGATTGTTGAGATCCTAGGAGAAAATGCTTTTTGATTGAGTAGTCTAACTGGAGAACTTGGTCCATTGCCTGTCAAAGGGCAGTTTCTTAAGAATTATTTTGAGTCATAAAGCATGCTAATCCTCTGTTCTATATGTAAGTATTTTTTTGTTATTTATGTAAATAATTTGTTTGCTTTTCTGTTTGTAAATAGTTTGTTGTTTATTTGTTTGTCCTTCCTTTTTGTCTTTCTGTTTCTTTTACTGTTTGGTGTCAATCTTGTTTTGTTCTTGGAGGTTGGTCTGTATCTTTCCATCTTGAAATGGTGGGTTTTTATCAAGAGCATACTTTGTTTGTTAGGAGAGAAGTGGTTTAGATACTTTTAGGTTTACTGATTGGGTGCTCTTGTCCTAAATTCTTTGTTTTATGCCCATTGTCAACATGAGTTGTGGAAAGTCCTGAGAACAAGGTGCAAAGTAAATAACCTTCATTAGCTCCCTATGAATTTATCACAAATTATTAAGATCATCTCCTCTTATAATGGTATATTTTTCCTAGGATGATAGTGTTGTAAGATTTGAGTGAAAAATCTGATTCCAAAGTGTTGTTACGAGGTCTATGGTAGTTTTCAACCCAGATCAGATATTAAACATCTGACATATTGAGAATAATTGAATGAAATATCTAAAACTTCAAGAGAAAAGAGAAAATAAAAAAAAAGAAAAGGAAAAGAATTATCTAAAGAGAAAAAAAGACTCAATATGAATGGGTGATTCTAGTATCTCTACTGGGGCTATGGACGCCTGACTAGCAGTAGAGAAATGCTGTGAGAAAACTAGAGGTATCTCCGTCGGGGCTATGGATGCCTGACTAGTAGCGGAGCAATGCCCAATATATCATTGCACAATAGCTAAGGGGATCAAATCATGTAGCTCAAATCTTGCACATTGTTTTTTGAAAGATGAAGAAAACTTTATAAAAGGTGATACACAATTAAGCACACACATAGATTCAGGGTAGCCAGTGTTGATTTACATTTGAGATTCTGGCTCAACCTTGCTTTTTAAAAATAATCCAACTGGAGTTGTGGTGTTCATAAATCAGAGATTCTGGGCAGCTGAATCCTTCGGTTTCTTGAAAATGGTTAAATCATTTTCCCAGCCGAGTTTCCATTTGTTATGTCTCGCATAACCACCCCATTTTATTCTGGAACAAAATGGGTCCCCCTTTGTCTTTTCCCTTTGGCCTTTGGTTTTCTACCTTAGGTATTTTTCTTTTAAGTTCTACCGAAAGTGGAACCGAGACTAATACCAAACTTGGAAATTCCTTCTAGGTTCTGGTCTTGTTCCGTCCCCGGTTCCAGTTCTGACGGTTCTTTGTCTTCATCTTTTATTCTTTTTCGGAGTCGGGTTTGGGTCCAAATCAGAATGTTAAACTTTATGAAAGTTCCAATTTTGGATTCCATCCCAGCCCCGACCCCGCCTCTTTCTTGTGGTTTTCCCCTTCACATTTTGGTTAGTTCTGGCGGACCCAGAACCAGAACTGGAACCGAACCCTCGAACTTTCATAAGTTTCAGGTTCTTGTTCTGTTCTGGTCTCGGTTCCGCATTTGTCGTTCTTTGTATTTTTGTTTCTTTTTATTTTGTTGTGGGATTTTCCTCCCCTTCCTCTTTTTTCTTTCTTCTCCCTTTTGTCTTTTTTGGGTGTAGTCAGAGGCGGGATCGGAATGGAATCCAAACTTGAAACTTGGAAAAGTTTCTGGTTCGGGTTTGGTTCTGATACCGATTTCACTGTGTTCATTTGTTTTTTCCTCGATTCTGATCGTTTGGTCACAGGGGGGTCTTTTTTCCTTTCCCCCTTTTTTTTTCTTCTTTGTGTTATTCAGAGATGGGTCTGGGATGGAATCCGAAACTAAGACTTTGAAGAAGTTTCAATTTTGAATTTGGTTCTGCCCCTGCCCCCGATGTGCTTCACCCAGGATCGGTTTTTGCTCCGACCCCACTAGTGTTTTGTTTCTATCCTTTGCGTTTTGGTTTCCTTTGCGGGCGCAGAGCCAGAACGAGAGCTAAACTTGGAAATGTTGATTATTTCCATGGTTATTTCCCATCCCGACTCTGGTCTCGATTCTAATTTATTTTTGGTCCTGACCCTGCCAGTTTTGACGGGGGGTGTCATTTCTGGGTCATATTTTGTCCCGATCCCGATTCTGCCGGGACTCATCTAAATTTGCCTCTTGTGTGGTCCCAGTCCCAATTTGGTTTTTCCTCTGCCGAAAGTAAGTCTTTTCTTATGAAGTGTAATAAAATGAGAGGTATTATAGGTAAGTTCAAGGATGATATTTTTATGATTTAGAGGACTAACAAAGACCTTGTTTTGTAGGATCAAATCGTGTGCCTGAGGATATTTCTTGAAAGTCTCACCAAAAGATGTAAGTTCGGTGTGATGTCTGGCTGAAGGAACAAACATCTTGCCGACTTGGAGAATCTTGATGAAGGGAGGCAATCTTGGTGAAAAGTCTTGCCGACCCAATAGGGTCTCGCCGAAATGTTTTATGCCCTCGGTGTGGTGCGTTGAACTCATTGTGACATCTTCCCGACTAATGTTGGTCTTTTTGATAGCAACAAACTTGCCAATGAAGGAAGATATTGCTATAACTCTTAGCACTTGCCATAACATCTTGCCGAATGTAGATATCTCGCCGATGGAAGGAGGCATGACGGTATATCACCTGAGGTCTTGCCAGCTGTCATATGTTACTCTGACAACTTGTAGAAGGAAAAATCTGGAGCAGGAAAAGGGCCAAAGGAAGAAGAAGGAAGTAGTGAGTCATAACACCAGCTGGTGTCTATTAACAGAGGTAGCTTGACATTAATGGTGATATTTTAGGGCACTCAAAGTAGCCCCACTAGAGTTCAAAAATGGACACGGAGGAATGGGAGTTAATGCAGTAGCTGCAAAAGATCTACAGATCATTCCAGGAGACAATCTTCACCAACATGGGTGGAAGGAGTGTGCATTTAATGTAGAATCGAATCCCTTCAAAAGATCTAGACGCTGACCCTTTGGCACTGTAGATATTTTGTAAACCCTAAAAAATAGGCACCGACATTCTTTTCGGGAGGTGGTGTATATATGGTATTCTTGCCTCTTTGTAAAGGAGGGGATCTTTTTTTAGAAGTTAGAAGGTTAGAACTGCTAGGGTTAGAAAAGGTTAGAAGAAGTTTTAGAATATAGAGAGAAATAGAGAAAAGACAGAGGAGATGGAACGACATCCTAATTCTTTGTAATAGGAGATTCTTTTGTCTTCTCAGTTAGGAATTAGATTTAGCATAGGATGGAATGTATCTTTCCAGTTTCATTAGTGTAGATGGAAGTATTATGAAGACACAGGTTTTTTATACACTAGTGATTGTGCCAGATTTGTAAATGTTGTTTATCTGTCTCACTAATATTAGAAGCAACCAGATTCAAATCTACTTCATATTGTGTTCCTGATTGGTGTTTATCTTAAGTTAATCATTTGATTTTGAAATATTTCAAGGAATTAAATCTTATTTTTTGTTTTTTCTAAATGGTAACTTATAATCAGTTATTGAAATCAACATTGTGAATGAATGTAACTGGTGTTAATCACAAGTTAATTTTGTTCTTTAGTTTTAGTTAGCAATTCCTTGAGAGATAACAAGGCTAGTTAAGTTAAATTAATTATCATTCTTCTCAGTACCAAAACCTTGATATATCTTTTTATGTTTTTTTAAACCCCTGGTTAGAGTAGGTTTAAATTCATGCTTGATCTTAGAACTATATAGAAGTTCAACACCAATAGGCCCCTTGAAAATTACTGTTACATTGACCAATTGAGCAACATCAGCACAGTTGAAAACCAACTATAAAGACCTTGGGAGCTAAGACATCCATGTGTTGTATTTCTCTTTCAGGAGAAACAAAGTAGCAATATTCTGTTTGCATGTTGTTGTGCCAAAAGGCACATCAACAAGACTCAACTCAGAATTAGGTCCTTAATCATAGAGTTAGAAACCTTGTATAGAATCCGTTGGGAATAAGAGATATCAAATACTTTCTCACTTTTGAAAAAGTGAGTGGCGACTCTGACAAAAACATTGCATCTATTCAAACATGAATGGAAGATCTCAATACAGGGGAGGTCATACTGGAGGTCCTGTTGGCAATAGTGTGTGGACACACAAGGATGATAAGGTTGATAAGGGTAAAAGGATAAATGAAGACATGTGCATGATGAACAAAGACAAAGCATCAAGACCACATTGTGAGACATATGATCATTATGATACATGGATAGATAATTCAAGTGCAAAAATTTGTACCCTTGAAGAGAAAAGAAATCCTTTTTATGATATTCAGAAATAGGCTGAGTTTGAAGCTGAACTCGAAATTGAACGAATTCAAAATCAGCAAGAATATGATCTAAAAATGGAGGGTAATTAGAATGGACCTATTGATCATGAAATTCCTTAAGAAAATTATGAATCTTTAACTTATGAAGAAGTAAAAGCATGGTTTGAATCTTAGAGAAAGGAGATAGAAGAACAGGAGAAAGCCCAAATGATACAAGCAATGAGAGACTTCAAATTGTAGAAAGCTCAAAACACTACTTAGACAGCTGGTTGCCCAAAGTATGTCCACCTCATAAGCAGGGTAATCATAGTACAAGGCCTTCTGATCCATCAAAAGTTCCTTACCATCAAATAGGGAATCAATACAAATAGCCAAATCATCCACATCATATTCCCACACAATATACAAATATACAACCACTTCATGGTCAACATTATGTGCAACATCATCATACACAATACAGTAATCTGATGTACCAATATCAAAATCCACCTAACCCCCCCTCATTAGTATACAACAATGATCAGACAATTTGATTTAGCAGGGTTTCAATTATACCCTTACCCTATGGATGGTAGTTGGAGAAGTGTGGTGCCTAAGTTTATAGGGAGTAGTGCAATTATTGCTGAAGATCATTTAAGGAGTTTCAATGCCTTCATTCAAGATTTGGATGTACCTTATGAAGATTTACATATGAGGCTATTCATGATGTCACTTACTGAAGAAGCTAGGGATTGGTTCAACAGCCTACCAACAGCCTCTGTTAATTCTCTCCAAGAATTTTAGGATCGATTTCTAGAGAAATATGGGAATCTAAGTGCACCAGATGCTACTCTTCATGAATTAATGTGCATTCAAAAAAATTAGAATGACTCAATTTATGATTTCAACCAGAGATTCAATAAATTGCAAAATAAGATACCTCCTGGATCAAAGTTGTCAGACTTTGTAGCATTGAGTGTTTATTTGAATGTGTTTGATTCTAAAATAGGGTACAAACTGAGAAATAGGTTCCCAAGAGATTTAGCTGAAGCCTAGAAGATAGCACTAACAATTGAAAACAATAGGAAGGCTGCTGGGATAATCAGTAAAAGAGATAACCCTAAGGCTCCTCAACAAACCAATAATTATCAATATAAATAGGAGAACACATATAGGAATGAAAGGCCGAGGTTACATGACATGCCTTATAACACAAACTGGAAAAATGGAAAACTTATAAAAGATAGGCCTAGAAACAAAGAAACTCCTAATCCATTGAGAAAGAAGGGAACCTATATGGTAAATAACAATTATTTATGTGAAGTTTGTGATAAGCCACATTTCCCAAATTATTGTGTTGTAGCCCAAAGAATGCAAGAAGAAGGAATGTTGATGGGAAACAATGGAGAAGATCACACAGTGTATTTGACTTCAAATATTTTTCACCATGTTGAGGAGAGGTACTCATCTTCAGAGGATGAAGGTTATGAGTACAATGTTTTAGATCAGAGATATAATGTCCATATGGCTGAACAGCAGGTCCTTTCTGGCTCTGAAGAAGATTATATAGAGCCACATTCTGTTGAAATGCCTACTCAATGCAGTATGAGGAAACTTACCGAAGAGGAGATAGAGAGATTAATTGTTGCTGCAGTTGAAGAAGCAAAGAGTAAGTACTGGTTGAGAAATAGGATAGTAAATGAGAAAAAAGGTGTCCCCAGGGGAATCTTTATGAAGGAGCAAAAGGCGACACAAGGAATTCTGAAAAAAGTAGAAAATAAACAACATGATAAAAGTGAACAGAAGCCTATCCAAAAAGAGGAAGTGAAGGAATTACACAAAGAATGCAAAAGCTTGATCAACCAAGTAAAAGAGAAAAGGAAGAGAACAAAGGAGAAACGTTAGAACAAAAGAAAATGGTTAAGATGGAGGGTCCCTCTTTTGACTTCACTTAGGCTTTATCTCAGGTAAAGATGTCTGTTCCACTACTTGAGATGATGAAAATTAAGGAATACAGAGACAATGTTGTTCAATTAATAACAAATGGGAATAAAAAACATATAAATTATGAAGGTAAGATGACCACTAAAACTATTAATAAGCAAGAGAAAGTGAATACCCCAAAAGTCCGCCTTAATAATACATTGTTAAATCCCCCACAACTTGATCCTTTTTTCACTACATTACTCATAAATAAAAACTTGCTAAGGAATTGCATGATAGACTTTGGTGCTGCCATAAATATTATGCCAATAGGAGTTATGAAACAACTTGGCATGTGGGTGGATACCAATGGGGGAAAGTGCTATGCAATGGATAACAGACCTATTCTTGTGGTAGGTATTATGAGAGATGTTGAAGTCAAATTGGCTGCTTATCCACGGGTGGCTTATAATATAGATATAATAGTAATTGATACTCCTCCTTAGTTTGGGATGCTTCTATCAAGACAATGGACATCAACAGTTGGGGGAAATGTCCAGTTTGATTTGTCTTTTGCAACTATTCTAGTGAATGGTCAAGAAGTTAAGTTGTATAGGGAGCCAAGGATGAACCAAGTTGTTGACTGTGTACCTCAGGATCAAATCAATTGTTTCTATGATGTGGATCTTGGATGTTTCAAAATAGAACTAGCCCAGCCATAGTTAATTAATACTGATCCAATTGAAAAGTGTGTTGCACAAGACTGCAATTATGTGCGGAAGATGTACTTTGGTGGAGCATGGGAGCCTGAATAATTTTATTGGCTAGAGTCATCAAAACAATGTACCTTTGATCTAGTGAATAAATTTATTGATACCATGCAGGGGAAAAGGTATGAAGATAATGGTGATATCACAGATGAGCATCAGGAGATCGATCAGACACTGCAGCCAATAAAAGATGAGACATGTGCAAGACAATATGGTTCATATGATTGCCTACATGAGGAAGATGAAGATACAAGAGATTTGTCTTACCTAAAAAATTGTAACAAGGAAAGCAGTGCATGTTATGTGGAATCTAGTGAATATTCAGATTTTGATGATGAGCCTAAGGATTTTGATCTGCAACAAGTTGATTCTTGCAGTTCTTGTGATAGTCAAGAAGAAGAAGCAATGGACAATACTAGTCCATTTGACAATGAAAAAATAATACCTCCAACTAAAATTGAAAACCATGAAGACACATTTGATGAAAAAGAGGTTTGTACATCTGAAAATGGTTTCCAAACTTTTTCAAACCCATTGTATGATGAAGAGTTAGAAGAAGATCAGATAATATTTTTCCAAGGTTTCCTAAAAACCAATTTTATATATTTTCAAATCCACTTTATGTTGAAGATTAATTGTTTCTTGATAATCAAAGTGATGCACCAAGTTGTAAAAAAAATGAATATGAGATCAACATATCTGAGCCACCATTTTTTGATGATGAGAAGAATAAAGAAAACAACAATAGTATGGTGGATGATGAAATATGTCCACTCAGCAATGAGCAAATTTTAGATATGCTAACTCCTGAATACTAGAGATGTGCACGTGAAGGTGATTCCAAAGTCTTGTGTCTAGCTTACATTTGCTTTTATAGTGAGAGTTCTTTGTGCAATGATTCATATGAATCCTAGTACATTTCCCGAAATGATGGCGAAACCTTTGAAGTTGATCAAAAACCTATGTGTGATTTTGAAATTTCTAACTCATGTGGAGAAGATGTTTATTTGCATGCCAAGAATGATAGAAGTCTAGCATTGATTGGTTCATATATGCATGATATTGGAGATATGAGTCAGAATCCAATGTCGTCTCCAAATGGTGATATCGAAGAGGTGAAAAAGGTTTCAGATTTGTTTGTCTCAAGCAATGTTGATATGACAGAATTTTTTGATTCTCAAGAGAAGCACTTTGATGGTGAATTTTTATTACAGTTGGGAGAGTGTTTTATAATACATAACAATGAAAAAGATAATGAGAAATGTTGCATTGAATATGCATGTACTTTGTATGTTGAAGATAACAGAGATTTGTCCCATGATGATGGAGAATTTGAACTACAGAATGGTGAAGGGATTTTGGGCCAAGCTGAGCATGATGATTCTCTGAAAACTTTCAGTAATAGTGATAGGGAAGATTGCATGAATATCTTCAAGAAGAATTTGATGAACTAAAGGAAAAACTGGGTGTTTGACAGGGGAAAATATGTACCTTTCTTTTGGATGACCTTGAACCATCATTTATGGTTAGAATTTTAGATCGTAATAGTCCAAAACTGATGAAGTTGAAACATAGAGGATTAAGGGTTGCTAGTGCATGGGCAACTCTTGATAGTCCTCTCAAAATTTTATTTTCCATGCACAGTAGTTTATGGTTCTGCTCATTTCCATTTCCATCTTGCTCACTAGTTCATCATCTTGAGTTTGGTCTGCTCACCCAGATATCTGGATCCTTGTAATGATTTCACAACCATTCATCCCCAGATGGAGCCACTATTAGAACTATAAAAATATGAAATTTTTTACAAGTTGTTCATACCCACACATTTCTAAATGAATCTTTACCATATGCACACAGTCCTCTCCTCATAACATTTTTCCCATATTTGGCCATGTGTTCCCATAGAATCTATCTAATCTTGAATAATTCACTATATAATTCCTATCAGCATGAGTTGAGGAGGGTCTCCCCTATCCATAGTTCTTTCTTTTGCCAATATACATTTTTTGTAGACTATCAGCAAGAATTCTTTAATGTCACACCGATTGGAATTCATCTATAGGCACCTATCGGTAGGACACACACATTGTTTCGGCGACAGAGGGATCCCATCGACAGGAGAGTCATCGTCAGAATGATGTCATAGAAAACTCATCTTCTCTTACCGACCGACACTCAATGACAAACTTTGGCCAAATCATATGTCTTCAGTATGTGGTCTTGTCAAATGCATTATGTCTCACCAACTAGCACATAGATTGATGTATCGACTAGACTAAAAGGTCTCAGAATGATATCTTACCGAATGCTTCATGTCTTACCGATCGACAAGAGAAAGAACATATCAGTGAGAAATTTTTTCATTGGAATAAGTCATAGTGACCCATATGTCACATCGATGAAGATACACATATCGGTAAGACTAAACGGTATCAAAATGAAGTCTTAGTGAATGCCTCTAGTCTCGCCGACTATGCGCAGGAGAATTCTATCAAAGGTTTTTAGAGTAAGGTTATTCAGTCCTGCCAACTCTGATGTCACACCGATATGTTGTTTCATCGGTGAGAGAAATATTATGTCTTAGTGACAAGAAAATATCACAGGGTATATCGGTAACACACAATATAATCTATGAGACCTCTTCTCAACTCAGAATTGTCACGGCAATCAAAAGTGAACTTAAGGAAATGTTTTGGTAGGACATAATATGATCTGTGGGATGTCTCCCTGACAACATAGGTCACAAAAAAACACAAAAAATGAAATGATATCTGTCGGTGAGACTTTGATGATCAGTATGACTATAGGATGTCTCGACAAGTGTTCAGTGGATGTTAACAAAAGCCCAAATACAACTGATCGCCGACATTGGAATTGCGAAGGGATGTGTCTTTTTAGATGCAAATGTATAAATATCCATTTTTTATTGTAAAAAGGGGATATTAGATTTTAGATAGAATAAGTAGATAGGGTAGGAAAATAATTGTGATAGAACAAAGACTATGATGCATGATTTCAAAATGGAGATATTAATGAGAATCAATTGATGTGGCAGCATATTTCTGGTGTCAATTATCTGTTGTGCTTATTGAAAGTATTACTAAAGTGTTCTCCAAGATTGATGCTTTATGGTTATTTAAATTGATGTAACAAGTTTATATTTAGTTTGTCAGTGCACATTTGTTGTATCTATGTGGTTGATTGATTGGTTCTTTCAAGGAAAGATTAAATCCTTTTAATTGATCACAGTAATCAGGGAAATTCGTCTGGATCATTAAGAACTTGGTAGTCACACTCTTGCATGTTTATACAAGTTATAAAAAAAACATATGCCAAACAATTTGAGTGTTTTCTAGAAATAAGTTACCCATTTAGATTTCATTTGACTCTACATACCCAATAAGGCACTAATCTCTGCACTTTTCATCATTCAGTTTCATTCATTTCTTACATCTATTAACTGTACATATTAGGATTTAGTTTTGAATATTTCTATACAATTTATACCAAATTTAGTTTTATTTGTCCACTCCCACCTACCATTGTGGGCAAAAAATTTCAAGATAGATAAGCACATTAAGTCTGCTTCGCTCATATAGGTACACCCGCCTAGGTTTAGCAGCACCTGAAGAGTAGAAGGTCTAAATCTTTTGACCTTGTCTGTTACCATGAAATGTACCAAGAGATTGGCAACCTCTTGAGGCATTTCGCCTACATTTTTGAGAGCTAACACATGGTTCATATGACCAATAGATTATCCATAATGGGTCTCAAACCTTGTTCCTATTTCGAAGCCCACTGGGGGCATCTACATCTGCACAGACTTTAGAGACCTCATCAAGGCATGTCCCAAGGATGAATTTTTGCTACCAAACATTGATATGATCGTATATATGACAGTGGGCCATGGGATGCTATCATTGATGGATGAGTTCTTAGGCTACAACTAGATCATGATAGCTAAAGAAGACATACATAAAATGGCTTTCACTTTCCCATGGGGGACCTATTGCTGGAATAGGATGCCATTCGGGTTGAAGAATACAAGAGCCACCTATCAAAGGGCCATGGCACTAATATTTCATGACATGATCCATAAAACTATGGAAGATTATGTGGATGATATATTGGCCAAATCAAAGAAAAGACAAGATCACATAATTGCATTGGGCTTCATCTTCGATAGGTTAGAGGAATATAAAGTCAGACTCAACCCAAAGAAGTGTGTCTTCGAAGTACAGTCAGGGAGAATTCTCAAGTACATTATTACCATGAGATGAATTGAGATAGATACTACTAAGCTCAAGGCTATTCTTGAAATGGAGGCACCTAAAACACTGAAAATAGCTAAGGGGTTTACAAGGGAAACTCTAGTCCATCTGCCAATTCATAGCACAACTAGCAGAAAAGGATCTCCCCTACTCTCATCTCTCCGCAATGAGGTAGCATACAAGTGGGATGAAAAGTGTGATTAGGACTTCAAAAAGATCAAAGAATATTTACTCACACTGCTAGTTCTTATGCCACCAATTCTAGGAAATTTTTTGATCTTATACATATCAACAACAATGACAACCCTTAGTGCTCTCCTAGCACAACATGATGAAAATGGAAAAGAGAGAGCTATCTAGTATATCAGTAGAACTATGGTGGCCCATGAACTGCACTATACATCCATTGAGAAATCTTGTCTAGCAGTTGTATTTGCAACACAAAATTTTAGGTAATACATGCTAGCCCATCAAATAAAACTCATCGCAAAGATAGATCCCCTTAAGTACTTTCTCTCCAAAGCAACACTTATAGGGCAGACAAAAAAGTGGGTTATGATCCTCACAGAGCATGATATAGAGTACGTGGAATGCAAGGCCATCAAAGGAAAAGCTATTGTAGACCAATTGGTGGAAGCACCAATCTACTCAAAAAATCCCCTTGTCTCAGAATTCCTTGATGAATCAATCTTCAACTTAAGCATAGTGGATCACTGGAAAATGTACTTTGATGGATCCTACACTCAGAATAGATCAGGGGAAGGGATCTTCTTCATCACCCCACAAGGAGATTGCATTCCAAAATCATACAAGCTACCATTCCCTTGCACGAATAACATAGCAGAATATGAAGCTCTTGTCATAGGGCTAAGAATAGTAGTGCAATGGCAGATAATGGCACTCAAGGTATACGGGGATTCATAGCTCATAATCAATCAAGTCAACAATGAGTATCAAACAAAGGATGACAAGTTGAATCCCTACAAGAAATTGGTGGAAAGTCTTAAGGATTTCTTCATTGATATTACATTTGAGCAGCTACCAAGAGCAAACAATAGAGTGAAAGATGCAATGGCTACAATCAGATCACTCCTAGAAATCCCACGTGACATCATAAAGCAAGAATTCCTCGTGGAGCAGCTTCTTGTGCCTACATTCAAAGTACTGGAGTTAGAATTTTTGTTGTGAAATCGTTGGTCCTGATGATCCTTGGTACCATGATATATACACTTATCTAAGAATAGGAGTCCTCCCAGCCAACATAACCCCAAACCTAAAGAGAGCCTTTGTCAAAAAAGCATCTCATTTTGTCATCTTAGGAGATACCATTTACCGTAGAAGCATTGAAGGAACCCTGTTATGTTTCCTAAACACTGAGGAGGCATTGATTGCCTTAACCGAGGTACATAATGGCATTTTTGGTTCACACTCGAGTGGTATGACCTTGGCCAAGAAATTGATGAGGACATGGTATTATTGGCCTACCATGGAAAGAGAAGCACATGATTATGTTAGAAGTTGTCTACAATGTTAGCAGCATGGGGACCTCATCCATGCACCAACTCAAGAGCTCCATCTGATTGTTACACCAACGCCATTTTCATAGTGGGGGCTCGATCTCATTGGAAAAATCACCCCCACCTCATCCAGTGGACATAAATTTATCATTACTTCCACTCAATACTTCACCAAGTGGGTGGAAGCCATCCCCATGACATATATCACTAGAAAGTAGATATCAAAGTTCATCTTAAACTACTTAATTTTCCATTACAGTGTCCCTCAAGCCATTATCTCAGATAATGGGACACCTTTCAAGAATTAGGATGTTTGTGACCTATGCCACAAGTTCAAAATCCAACATCACTTTTCAACCCCATACTACCCCCAAGGAAACGACCAAGCTAAGGCCACAAATAAGACCATCTTGAAAATCCTCAAGAAAATTGTCATTGAAGCTATCGTGATTGGCACCTCCAATTGAATCCCACCCTATGGGCCTATTGAACCAACATCTACACACCAATAGATGCCACCCCTTTCTCCCTGGTCTACAGATTAGAAGCCATGTTACCCATTGAGATCAAGCTCCCATCGCTGAGAATATCATTGCAAAATCTTATCATGAATGAGGAATACTGAGTATCATGACTGAATGAGTTGGAATTGCTAGATGAGTAGTGCATGGATGCCTTAAACCACTTGTAGATGTATCAGAAATGACTCAAATAGAGCTACAACAAAAAGATTAGGAGTCATATCTTCCAAGTTGGAGAGCTTGTGCTCAAGGAGAATCAAAAGAATGTTTCAAATCCAGATGGAAAGGGAAAATTTGAACCCAATTGGTTGGGCCCATTCATCATCACAGTGAGCTATAGGTCAAGGGCATATCAGTTATCAATACTAGAAGGCAAGCCTCTACAGGAGCCCATGAACAACTCCAATCTCAAAAAGTTTTATGCCTAAATATTTCAAGGTATAAAACCAAAAATACCAAAAAAATTAGAAAATGTCCTGAAAAAAGGGTCACCCTAATGAAAACTTGGGAAACAAGTGTCTCGGCGAGAACAAAAAAAAAAATCAGAAAAAGGATTAAAAATAGTAAAGAGAAAAAATTGTCCTCTAGTGAAAACCACTTTGGTGGCACTTTGGGCAAGTACCTTGGTGAAAACCTAGCAAATAGGCACCTTGTGTAAATAAGCACTTTCCATTCACCAGGATCTTCACTACTCATTCTGCATCATCCATCCATTATGCTTCTCTCATCCATCACATTCCATATCTCCATCCATCACCCATCCATGTCTGTACCATAGCTTGGTCCAGTGTTTGCCTCATGATCCCTCTTAGTACTACTCAGACCATTCTCAAGGTCAGTTTGTCCTACCTGCATTGGAGGATTCTATTGCACCACGCTGGGGGCATGTTCTCATCAGATCAGATTCATGTATATCCTTGAAGTCTTCCTAAAATTAGAAAATCCAAAAAAACCATAAAATCAAAAAATCCAAAAACATTCATAAAATCAAAAAATCCAAAAACATTCAAAACATACCAAAATCCGAAAAAAAGGGTCAAAATGTTAGTAAAAAAAGTCAAAAAATAGAGTCATCTTGTCGAACTATGTTGTATCTGAGCTTTGAATAAAGACAAGGTTGATCTTTGATCATCCCCCAAGACACTTAGGTCAGTCCTTTAGGAGTCTGTCATAATAAACTAGTAATCCATTTGTTCATATCTCATCAATAATCAAGTCTTTGTCAATCGAACTACATGGTCTCTACATGTATAACGTAGGAAAGGCTAATATTTGATTAGTCCCCAAGGCCCCTAGGATAGATCTTTAAGTTATTCTCTTGGTCAAAATCTCAGAAAACTCCAAAACATTTGTAAAATCTTGAAAATACCAAAAACAACCTCAAAACATTTCAAAAACATAAAAAATATCCAAATATTTTAAAAATCCATTCGTCTCATCTCACTTTAGCTTGCAATAAGCATCACTCATAATAAATCATCGTCACCCCCAACCTTTGGTGAAACAATCAGAAACAAGTCTAGCAGGTTAAAAGTGAAAACTAAAACGTCAAGGTCTCAAGTCTAGGTCAGTATGTAAACAAGTTGGTCAACTCTTTGTGTCAATAATCTATCATCCAATTAGTCCCAAATCAATCATTTAATACCATCATGTCCTAGGATGCATCCTTCGTAGAATGGACATCAACATCAGGCATCACCGTAGTTTAGTCTTGGCTAGCAGTATTGAAGAACATTAGCTTGTTTGTGTGCTTTATCTTATTGCTCTCATTTTGATGACCTCTCGATGATGGCCTGGATGAAGGGATTCAAAGAGAAAGAAATGGGGAAACAACCATTATCTTTTTATCTATTGTGCTTGTTCGATATTCTTGTAATATAACCTTGGCTATACATGCTTTGTTTAGGTGTAGGGAGGATGTTTTAGGTGTCTTGTTGACCACATAGGAAAGCTTTCCTTTCTATGTTTTGGTCTGAGATGTTTGGAATATCCAAACAAAATTTTGAACAAGGTTCCGTGTGTTAGGTGTGAACAAGAGTACTCCTATCTGATTGTCGAGTCAAAGTACATCACACTAGGTGCAACACCATCCTGGTTCTTTATACCTTGATGCATCATGACTATGTGTGTTATCAAGCATAAGGTAAATGACCCTTTTAAAGTCCCAACTCCTTAGTAAGAAAATCATCATCCTCATCATCATCGTCATCATCTTTTGACTTGTTGGAGTCTCTTATTTTCTTCTATCTTCTTTTTGCACTAACATGGTACCATGACAGTTAATCACAAATCATCACCATTGAATCCATCTTGCATCCATAAACCATTAGCATAATGCATATCATATTGTGACATATAGGAAACATTGATCATCTCGCATGCATTGCATTTTATCATTACATAATATAGATTGGTTATTCTAAGCATCTCATAAATCATACATTCACATTCATTGCATAAGTATAAAAGGAACTATCACATAGGCATTGTCAACTCATATCATATGCATGCTCAAAGAATCCATTACATCATCATATATACATCATAATAATACTCATTTGCATCCATTGCATAATCATATAACATCATATACATATCATCCATTTATAAGCATTTACATCCATAAGCAACATATCATATACATATACATCATCGCATCACGCCATAAGCATCATCATGTCATAAGCATCATTAAATACAACATCACATAGACATCATTATAAAATGCATCATCACATCATATCATGTGCATCATCATAATGTCCATAAATGCATTACCATATCATACATAAGAGAGATAAATGAAAAATATTGCATCTCATACATTTTATCATCATCATCCATTTAAATTCATAATATAGATTTGTTAGTCTAAAAAATTCACATATCATAACATGTGCATACATCATCATCGTAAAAGTCCATAAGAAAAGGTACTGAAAAAGAAATGCATCCATCACATCATAGCATCATAATGTCATACATCACATTGCATAATATAGAATCATCACATTATAGAATCACATCGTCATCACATAAAATAGAATCATTGCATCACATATAAACCATCACATATAGAAGGTAAGAACATCACATCATGCATAAAATAAAACATCATACATCACATCAAATCATCTCATCTCATATATCATCAAAATAATATACACTGTCATGGTATAAATCGGGATCAAGTATGTATCAATCAATATGAAGTACAATCATCCACGGGGCTATCAAAAATGAGCCTATGGGATGCAAAAAGAATCATGTCTCTAATTAGAAAAAAGAGCTAGCCCTATTTGTTGCTCCCCTTGTTGAGCGACCTCTCTCTTGATCCTCTAGAGGTCGATACCTTGTTTGTTGTGAAAAATATAGGACCACGAACACTTGGGGCATGACCTAATGGTAATGAAATTTATAATAATCGGCCTCTCAGACTACCTCCCTATATGCTCACAAAGAAATTGAGCTTTGGGAGGAGGATGTGGCCATGCTCTCAAGCTGCTGCTGAAGGGCCATCTCCTATGCAGCCCTGAGCTCCACAACCTGTCTCTCTGGACAACCTGATCCCACTCTATCCATAGTTGGTCTCTCTCTAATGTCAAGGCAACAATATTTCACTATAACCCCTTCACCTATGCCTATAGCTACTAGATGAGAGCATCCCTCTGATTAGGTGGAGGTGGTGGTGGAGGTCCCTGATCTCTCTGAGGTGGCTGATTTTCCTGTCTGTCCTGATCCTGATCGGGCTATTGGTGTGGCCCACCTCCTCCCCGACCCCCATCTCCATCCTTGTCCCTGTCTCCTTGGCCTCCTTGGCCCTGACCTCGTCCTACCGATCTACCCCTAGCTCTCCATCGTGTCGATAGTGTCCTTAGTACTTTCAATTTGAGGGGTGGCTTGAACCAATCCCTGTAAGTGTGTGTAGTCCTTATGTCTTCCTGGACTTGATCATATGGGCATGGCCTGGTCACCAGCTGTTTGAAGCTATCCACCATGTCATCTGTAGGAATATATCGACCCCATGAAGTTTCCCTCATAATACACACAAATATGGCAACGTACTAGTCATCAAGTTTATCCTATGGCTCCCTAAACTATTTGAGAACTTGACTAGGAAAGTACCACTCAACCATGGTGTGCTCATGGCCCTGCATCAGTTTGTCCTATCTCACAAAAAATAGCCGTTGGGTATCATCGTACCATGTTGGCCATCCAAGGTATGGTCATTGTCTAGTATGTGAAAAGGAGAGTCCTCCCTGTACCTCTAGATGACTGGGTCGTTAGGATCCATATCAACCTTTGTAACTTGTGGGTAGAGCACTGCGATGTGCTCTCAGGCCTAGATATGGAGGAGTGTGACCTTGACCCCGATGGCTCTCCCGTCATAGTATGAAAACTCATGTAAATCCCGTTACAGAGAGGCCAACAGTACTTGTCCCCACGCAAAGCATACTCTCTGTCGAACCATCTGATCCTAATTGAGCCCCCATCCTAGAATAAAGTATCAACTGCGCTAATGTCATGCAACAAGTCTTGAAATGATAGCCGTAATGACCAAGCAAAATGGTGACACGACAGCCTATAGTGCTCCAACTCAATCTAGCCCTCTACAAAGATGATCTCATCTAGGCCTATCACATCATAACAGGAATATCTCCCAGCATCCACATCATAGATGACTCTCTCTCCATGGATCAACAATCGCAAGATGTGCCAGACATCCTCTAGGGTCACTAGTGCCTAGCTTGTAGGAAAGTAAAATGATGACGTCTCACTGTGCCATCTCTCTACAATGCTATCATCATCCCCAAGTGTGTCCTCACTGGTAGTGCATATGCAATGTACCATAGTCCAATAGCCCCTAGGTACTTCTGGAGCCGCTCATGCATACCAACTAGTTTTCCCAAAATGGAGGATTTGTGCTAATGCGAATGAAGAATCTCTGCCTCCTCCTGCATCAAGAAACTCACCACATCAAGTTTCATAAAAAAGCCATGATCCTGTTTGCAGTTTTCACCTCTGAAACAACATATGCATCATTGTTTACAGGTGTGACACTGTTTGGAAGCTCCAAACTGTGCCGCTGGAGGCCCCAAATTTCCAAACTCCACTACTGTGATGCAGTTTAAGGATGACCTAGTTTGACTCTTAAACTCTAAATCGCTAACTGACCCACTGTGGTGCATTTTATATATGCGGTTTAGTTTGGAGTTTGAACCCTTACTCCAAACTGTGACACCACATCACTATCTGCGAGTGCAGCACAGTTTAACACTGAGCGACACAAAAATGAAGTTTATAGCGATGCTATTTAAGACCACTTGATCCAATTGGACTTTCTAAGCTAATAAATGCGCTTGAAAAAATGAAATGAAAAGTTGGGACAAGTTAACTCACCGGTGGTCCTATGCTAGGAAGCCTCTAGTACACTCGTGCTCGCTTCAAAATGTGTCGTGGAAGTGGTCATTGCACCATCTCTCATAGGGGGTCAGAACTCAAGTTTGTAGAATTTATAGAGGTTGAATATGAAAATGAACTAGAAGTGGCCCCTTGAGGCCTATTTAAGCTTGAAAACTAGGGTTTTTTGACCTCGTTTAGCTATCTAGCTAGGGTTTTGGACACCTGGTCCTGTTTTTGCCCAACCGAGGGCCAATTTGCATCATTTTTTTCATTTTTGAATTTTTTTGACATCCAAGAGCCTTTCTGGACCCATTGGGTACCTTTTCCTTTTTTTTGTGAGATCACCCAAAAATCAAAATTTTTGTCTGATCTCTCGAGGGGGAAGTATATTGGCATGTTTCTTCTCACTAGGGAAATAGTGGGGCAATTTTGAAAATCAGGAAAAAATTGAATTTTGATCGAAACAGTTTATTCTTTAAACCAACGTAGCGAGCACTTTGCTTCAAAGAGGGGAAAAATGTAGACATGAAAAATATACTGACACACTTAATCCTGATTACTAACATCATTACGTCCTGAATCGTCTTCTTTTCTAGTCATTTAATCAAATAGCCCTTATTTGATTAAATTCATCACCTTTCATGCTTTGATTAAATAAAGCAAATTTGTCTAATTAAGTTGTCATCTCATGTTAATTAAATAAATCAATCTTATTTAATTAATCCTCTAATCTCCATTTAATTAAATAATTCATTTTATTTAATTAAATCCCTAAGGTTATTCTAATAAATTAAATCAATCTTTAATTTAATCTAACATCATCTCCTTGTAATTAAATAAATCAAAATCTTTATTTAATTAAGTCTAAGTCATCTTCCTCTCATTTTGATTTAAATTAATCCTCAAATCTAAGTGAAAATTGTTACATCAACTAATCTCATTTTAAATTAATCAAATCTTGATTAATTTAAGTCTTAATCACCTAAATCCTCTAGATTTTGCAGCTTGTGCAATAAATCATTTCTTTGATTTATTAATTCCCTTAATTACTTTCAACATGGCATCAAAAGGGAATATTCCTCCAAGTTTTAAAATCCCTCCAAATAGACTATGTACATCCAACAAAACATTTAACCCTCTTACATGTCATTGTGCATTGAGCCAAGTGGCATTCAATTCATTCCTTTCTCTCTCCAACATGTCATTTCACAAATTTGAAATTCCACTTAATATCATTTATTGTGCACATTCATCAAAATGTGCTCATCCTTCCTCCATTCACATCTTGACAAGTGGCATTTGGGCATTGGATGTTGAATGATCCCAAATTCCTCCATTTTTCTCATTCTTCCATCTTTTTCTTCTATAAATACAAGGCTCTTCTTCTCATTTTGGATCCACAACTTAGAGAAAAGTTACTATCTTCATATTTAGAGAAAATTCATCCATTTCCATAGCATTTTTCCATCATCATAGCTAGGTTATTGTAGATTTCATCAAGGAAGCACATGGTTCATCATAATCAAGTGGATCAATCTTCATCAAGCTTGCAAAGGAGTTGGGAAAGGGCCATTTTCCATATCAAAATGACACCAATTCCCCCACGGGATTGAGATTTTGCATGCTCCAATAGGATTTAATAGATTTTCTTGTTTTGTTCTTCATTTCTTTCCTATTTTGAGAATTGTGGATGAATTGCATGGGGAATCTTAGTTCTAACTTGCATATGGATCTAACATTGTGTTTATTTTCTATGTTTGTGTAGGTCTAGGCTTGGGGTTCACAGTTTATACCCTAGAGGATACAATAAGATAAAAGAGTAATTGTGATAAGGAACTATATCTATCAAAATTTCATATGTAACTTAGATAAAGACAACATTAATTCATAACACATATAATGATTCAATTCTTATAGCTCCATATATTCATAGATTCATATGATAGATACAATAGTAGGTCTTATTTTCTACTCTATATTAAATTCTATTCTATTCTCATATCCTAATATGATATTATATCTCCTATATCTATTGTATACATATATTCATACTTTGTCTCCTAGAGAGACATGACCCTTATAGGGTACCTCTTACTCCATATTCCTATTTTTCCTTATATTCCACAAGTCCTATGTGGTAGGTTGTGGTAGCCTTTGATTGTTTGTGTAGGATAGGGTGGAAATGTGGGAAAAGGTCAAGATCAATAGTAGCAACCACAACTACTTAAAATTTAAAGCAAAATGGCCCAAATCCAAACAAGAAAGTACAAAATAGAAAAGAAAATTAAATAAAAGAAAATCTATACCAAACTTCCCATGCTAAAGTTGATTAATCTTCCTTGCATCTCTTCCATTTTTTTGTGTATGCAAGATTTCCCTCAAATTTTGTTGTATGCAAGTACCTACAAGTGACAACGATGTGATAGTGACTAGCAAATTTTTTGGAGATTTTGGTTGTAAGGTTGGAATGATGGAGACAAATCTGTTTTATAGAAAAGCTACTCAAATGGATAGTCAAGATCAAAAGAAAAAATGATGCCAAGATCAATAGTCCAGGTTTCTTGCACCATGAAGAGGTAGGGTTAGGGCTGGCTAAGGAAGAATAGTCAAGATTAAAAGAAGACCGAAAGAAATCAATGGTGGAGATTCAAAAGAGAAAGTGGAGGGAAAGTGGAGAAAAATAAATAATATGATTATTTAATTTGGGAGAGGATGCAAACAATTAAATAATAAAAAATGGTTATTTAATTGTGGAAGAATAAGGAGAAATGGGGGCTTTAATTAAAATGATTATTATTCAACCATTTAATTAAACATGGAGGAAATAAGATACATATATTAAATAATTAGATTAATTATTTAATAATGGAGGGAAGAGCGATAAGTAGTTAAATAATCAAAATAATTATTTGACTTATAGAAGAAGGAGAGGTTAATGAACAACTAAATAATTAAAATAATTATTTAACTATAGGTGAAAAGTGAAGAATGAATAATTAAATAAATGAGAATTTATTTAATTATAGAGAGAAATATTAGTGACATAATTAAATAAATATTAATTTATTTAATTAATAAAAGGAGGGACAAAGAAGGAGAAATGAATTAATTAAAATTATTTAATTATGTAGGGAAGAAGGGAAATTAATGAGAAAAATGACATTCGCAGGCCCAAGACATTTTTCAGTGTCTACATTTTGCCCCTCTTTGACATAATGTGATTTTGAGTGTTGTGTCAAAGAATACTTAGGAAAATTCATCTCAGAATATGCCTTGGCGTGCCCTAGTGAAGACAAGATAGACCTATGCCCCCTCAATTTTTTTTTTTAATTTTCAAAAACTTTGAGAAATTATTCTAAAAAGTGGATTGATGCATTTACTACAAAAGGTTTCAGCTAACATACCTTCAAGATGTTCAAAATAGGGTTTGGAATCAACATTTGACACAACCAATTAAAAAGGGAGGTAAAAATCCCACCGTAGGGGGCTATAAATGTAATTTTGGGTGGTAAAAAGGTCATTTTGTGCATTTGACTTTGAGTTTTTACTGAGTTGTGAGTGATCCTACTATGAAGATGCTGTCAAAATGTCCAATACCACACACTACGCATCATGGATACCAAGTTCATACTTACAAATGGCTAGAGAGCTTAGGGAACATGGCATGTACACATTCCTTGCTTAGTAATTTTTTCAATTTTTGCTAGATTTTAGGGCTTAGATTTAGGAAAGTAGATGCGGTGTAGAAAGTTCACCACATATACTATCACATTCACCACAAGTGGAGACGGTTTGCCACATTTTCTATGGTGCGACACAATTGTAATGGTTAACTTGCAACTGATTTTCATGATGCATATGAAATTGTGCGATGCAACTAAAGGACTAAATGACACATGTGCATTTATGAGCTGCATGTGTTGGCTTACATGATGCATGTGTAATTATACGATGAAAACACAAGTTTATAAACCTCATTTGACTAGAAGACTGGATGTGTATAGGGATTCAATGCATTTGTAAAAGTTAACTGCATATGCCAATTTAGCAATACATTTGATTTTTGAGCTGCATATGTTAGACCGTGCGATGCATTTGACTATTTACATTTTTTCCCCTATTTTAATTAAAATTTTCTTTGTGATCGAGGTTGAATAGGTATTCTTGGACTTTTTAATTAATCTAGTGTGTTTTCTTGTGATCACAAGTGATAATCAATCCCATCTATACTTGGGAGAGCCATCCTTCGACTTTTAAAATGCAATACCAACTGCAAGATGATGAGAGGGATCAAATACATGCCCTTGGATTGTACTACATTACCTTCATGTTCATGCTTTGGGCTAATAGGGGCTTATTGACAACTTTGGCTAAGAGGTGGAATTTAGAGACCATCTCCTTTCACTTGTCAATATGAGAGGCCACCATGATGCTAGAGGATGTATGGTAGATCTTGAGGCTTCTGATCTATGGAGCATGCATAGACTATAATTTTGAGTAGGGTATGCTATTATTCAAAGGGATTTTGAGCATGAGGATGTGGAAGATCTCAGGATAGAGGAGTATGAGATCTAATGGGATGTACTTGCAGAATGATATGATCTATTCATTGTTGTTCTTTGTAGTGTGATTGGTGGTGTTGTGTTCCCTGATCGGTAGGGACATGGATTCCTAGTTGGATGGAGGGAGATGATGGTTGGGATGATGAATTGAGGGATTTTTAATGATTGGGGGCCTTGCATGTTGGCCATGTTGTACTTCCATTTGCATGATGTCGCATATAGAGGTGGACAATGCATTAGCTATGGTATGAATCTTCTCATGGTTTGGTCATGGGAGCATATCGTGGTGTTCTAATTGCCTATGCAGAGATAGTTGGGGGCAGGTTTTCCTAGTGTATACATATATGGAGGTGTTGTGACAAAAACACATGTTGGTGATGTTGGATACTAGAGACACATAATTGAAAATTTGAATTCTTTTATTTGGGGACCATACATGGATTGCACCCCTTTTGTAGATGATGATGAGCACTTCCCATATTACCATTAGGCTTGTTACCTGCTTGGTTAGATAATTCAATCATAGCACATTATAGAGTGATACCTTCCAAAGAGGGTTTGATGATAGTTTAGAGAGAGACATGGAATCCTAATGGGCACAATAAGGTTTTCTAGATCAAGTAGGGAGATTCATCCATGGGGGCCATGATTAGTGTCATCATAGCTGAGCAAGACATTGATGCTCTACAACTTTTTTAATGGGGTGCTAGGGAAGAGGTGGTAGATATAGGTACTAAACTCGAGTATGACACTTGGTGACTAGCATAGGCTAGTTCTGCTGATAGATCCTGATAAGCTTGTGCCTATAGAGAGGTGTGGGAGAGGTTTGAGAGGTAGGATTTGGGGCTGAGGGGATGATGGGGATGGAGGAGGGAGAGGGGAAAAAGGAGGTAGGGGAGGGAGAGGCAGAGATCAAGTTGGACATCCACCTTGAGCACCGAGGTGGGATAGAGGTAAGAAAGTAGTGGATGCTCCTTGTTAGGAGGAGAGAGTAAGAGATGTTCCTCCTTTTCAAGAGGAGGAAGCAAGAGAAGAGGAGGGAATAAAGTAGGGGGAGCTACCAGGTGCTCCAGGATAGGAAGATGTTCCTTCTCATTAGGAGGAAGAGGTCAGAGTAGAGATTGACATTGGTATGGATGTCGAGGTGGAGGAGGTTGGCCGAGAGGAGGAGATGGAGGACATAGAGGAGGAGAGGGAGAGAGTGGTGATGGAGGAGGGATTGGAGGAGATCCCCATCCTTGAGGAGATGGAGGAGGCAAAGGATCAACTAGTCGATCCAAAAATAGCATAGCACAAACACAAATATAGGCCATAGAGGTAGAGTTACATTAGATGAGGGATGAGAGGGACAAGACTGTGATTCAGACATAGCAAGAAAAGTAGAGTGCCATAGATTTTATTAATAGATGTAGTGGGTCAACAATAGATTTTCCTTGAGAGTTGTGGAGGGCTATTAGATGGGAGCAATATTATAGGGACTTGTATCAAAGAGCAGTGCCGCTTGAGTGGAGAGAGATAAGCTTTATAGAGGTCATGAGAAAATCTCAAGGCATGTCACATTTGAGATAAACTTAGAGTAGCAGTGGTGTTTCTCAGTCCAGGGGTTCTCCTTATCAACAACCACCAAGGTCGGGGCATGGGGCTTCAATATCCCATCATCCACATGACAAGCCTCCTTCCATAGCACCATCCCCATTAGGCGATAGGGGTAGCACTGGGTAGATTTGTTTTATAGATTAGACACTAATACATGTATATTTTGATTGAGCTTGTGAGCTCCATTTTTTAGATTCATCCTGATATTGTACTGTGACATTGATTTTTGATATATATATGCAAGATACATGATTTTGGTGGCTATTATATAATGTGTCATTTATTATATGCATGTTTCGATGTGATGGATTATGCTATTATGATATGAATTTATATTATTCATGAGATGATTCTATATGTTATGATACATCATGGATGCATTATACATGGTTTATGATTTTGTATGATTTTTGATGTTATGATGTATGGATGGATGCACTTAATTTATATTGGTATGATGGATTTTAGATGTACATGATTTAATTTTATATTTATGCATTCTATATGCAGGATGGTTTTATATGATTATGATTATGATTTCGATGCTTATGTGGATGCACATGTGATGTAGTGATATGCATGATCTTTTTTGGATCTCTTTCTTATGGTATACAATGATTATTTTGGATGTATTCAATGAGATGTATGTTTATGGTTCATGGATGTAGGGTGGTCTGACATGTGATGGATGTATATATGGCTCTTTAAGATGGAATGCTATCTATGCTTTAGTTTTTTCTGATGTAATATGGATGACCTAATATGTTTATGGTGATTCCTATGATGCTTCTAACATGATTATGTATGTAGGATATTTTTTTTGTGTCACAGTATGCCATTAGGATGGTTGCAGGTAGAAGAGGTGTGAGTGTGGAGAAGATGAATGTTAGTGTGGAGTTAGTCAAATGAAAAGGGATTGATATTCTTGCTTGATAGATGCTAGAATTGCATGTTTATCATCATTGGGTGGTAAAATTATAGAAAATGGACAATAAATGCCATGGTATGACATAGACCAAGGTGTGCCATGTTATCCCTTTGGAAAAATAGACACTTAATAGACAAGGAGTACCATGATGCATACTAGGAGCCTAGTTGCCCCATTCTTTTTAAGACAAACCACAAACAACAATCAAAAGAAAAGAGGTCATGATCCATCATTGCTCCTCTAAATCCTTCTTGGGACATCCTCAAGGTACATAGTAACATGACCAGAGATAAATCAATAAAAAGATAAGACAAACTAGACCAACAATTTCAACAACTATTTAGATCTTTTTTCAAAGTTTATTTGTTGATAAGATTAACGAGATTGTTTAACTAATTAATTGATTGATTGACTAATTGATTGATAGATTGGTTGACAAGTTTGGTTGATTGATTGACAAGTTTGTTTGAATGATTGATTGATAAACTGATTGATTAACAAGTTTGATTGATAGATTGACAAGTTTGATTGATTGGTTGGTTGATTCATTGATTGATAGGCCTCTTGATTATTCCTAGTTTTAAGAAAGACATATCATGTATAAGCCAAATGATTGGGTTGAAAAATGACAATGTATGAGATTAGGAAGGATGCATCTTGCATAAGAAAAATCATAGGATCGAGTCTATTTTCAACAATTCCACATCTTGTACAAGACCATTGACTTGATGGGTATTGATGATTAGGTAATTGATCGGTTTGGATTGAAGACTAACTGGATAGTTAATCTATTGATTTGTGATTTGGTTTAGGATTAGATATCTATTTGTGTTTGAAGTGTTGACCTTAGAAAGAAACAACTTATTAAAGGACAAATGATGATGGACCAAGATAGACTCGACAAACCCTAAGTGACCAACCTAGTACATCGGGGGTTGATCAATGATGGCCTTGCTTACATTATACACATAGAGATATCATAGTTCAGCTGAATTTGACCAAGGATAAATCATTATTATGATGTGAACCATGATTGATTCAACTCAAAAAAATCCTAAAGGACTGACCTAGTGGCTCAGGGGCTCATCGATTGATGGCCTTACCAATGTAAAGTCACAAAGACAGTGTATTTCGACTCCTTGAACTGACAAAGACTTTGACTTTGTTTTTGGATTTTTTGATGCTTTCTATTTTTTTTTATTTTTGATGTTTTTTAATTTTTTTGGATTTTGATATATATTTTTTTTGGATTTTGATATATATATATTTTTTATATTTTGATTTTTTTTGATATTTTGCAAGCTAATATCATGTTTACAATCCCATAAAGATGTAAGTCAAGGAAATTTCCCCTAGTTAGGTATAGGACCAACTTATTATGGGTGGAGGGATTGATGGATGCCAATGCATCATGGGTGGGTATGAAAGGAAAAGGACGCTAAATGTCAATGGTTCTCAAGCCATGAGAAGGATGAAAAATCTTTATTATGAGAAGTGAAGGATGGGTGGATAGGGGTGGAAAAACTAGATAGAATGAGAGTAGAAGATGGAGCAAATACCGACTACACATGGTGCTTGTTTGCCAAGTTTTCACCATGGTACTTATCCAAACCACCACCGAAGTGATTTTCACTATTGGATGAATTATTTCTCTTTACTTTTTTTTTTTTTTACTTTTTTTGGTGTCACCAAGACACCTATTTTCTAGGTTTTCATCAAGGTGACGATTTTTTGATTTTTTTGTATTTTTGAATTTTTGATGGGATTCTCTAGAAGCGAGGTATATTACATGTGAAGGTGCATACTATTGATATTCTTGGGTAATGGTTCACCTTCAAGATTAGAAAGATGATAAGCACTAGATCCATATGCTGCCATTATGATATAAGGACCTAACTAATTAGGATCAAACTTTGTAGTTTTTTCTCGATCCATCTGATTCTTTGGATTCTCTTTCAAGAATAAGTCACCAATGTCAAAATGTCTCACTAGAACTTTCTTGTTGTAGTTGTGGCAAAGACAGTTCTGATATCCGTGTAAATGGACTAAGGAATTCTATCTCTTGTCATCCAATAGCTCTAGCTCATGTAGACAAGATATATGGTACTCTTCTTCATCAATGAAATGTTGCATATATACTCTCAAAGATGGTAACTCAACCTCAATAGGAAGAATGGCTTTAGATCCAAATATAAGGGAATATGGAGTGGCTCATATGGGAGTGTTGATAATAGTGCAATAGGCCCATAATGCAAGATTAAGTTGGACATGCCTGTCACAACAAATGTCATTGATAGTCTTCTTTAATATTTTGAGAATAGTCTAACTAGATGCCTCAGCTTTACCATTTCCTTGGGGATAGCATGGAGTGGTGAAATTATGTTGGATATGGAACTTCTCACATAATTCATGAACATCTTGATTCTTGAAGGGATAACCATTATCCATAACAATGGATTGGGGAACACCATATCAACATATGATGTAGTTAAGAATAGACTTGGATATTTCCTTGCTAGTAATGTAGGTCATTGGAGTGACTTCAATCCATTTATTGAAGTATTCTGTTGCAACAAGGATAAAATTATGACCATTATTAGATGTAGGGTGAATATTTACCATGAGGTTGAGTCCCCATTGAGAGAATGGCCAAGGTGATGTAAGTGGATGAAGTTCCTAAGCAGGTGCATGTACAAGATCTCCATGTATCTAACAATGGAGAAATTTCTTCACAAATTAGTAGGAATCACGTTCCATTATAGGCCAATAGAATCCCATCCACATAAGCTTCTTAGCTAGAGTAGGACCAACAAAGTGAGCTCCACATATACCATTGTGTAACTCTTGTAAGGTCATTTATGCTTCATATGGATCGAGACATATGAGGAGGGTTTTGTCTAGGCTACGATAGCAAAGGGTATCATCGATGATGACATATTTGGAGGCTTGTTGGATAAAAGTATTGCATTGGTTGGTGGAAAATTCGAGAGGGATAATTTAGTCACACAAGTAATTATAGAAGTATTTATACCAAGGAGATTCAATACCAACAATTTCATGCACGAGTTTAAATTCAGGGACCTCGAATGTGGGGACCAACAACTTCTCCACCAATAATTCATATTACAAGGACTTTCTAGGAATATCCAAGAGATATCCAATGGTTGCCATTATGTCAACTAATTTTTTTTGGATTCATAAAATCTTCTAAAAAAATATGGTTGAGGTTAGCTTAAAACTATTGACCATGCTTTTGTAGGGAGTGATATTTTCATCTTTTGTGTCAATTATCATTGACCTAACAAATAACCAACTAAGAATCACCATAGACTTGAAGATCCTTGATTTTCCATTTGATAGCCATTTAGAGTCCTGTCAACAACACTTCATATTTAGCCATGCTATTTGTGCACGGGAATGCTACTTTGTATGACTTAGGAATTGAGTACCCTTGAGGTATGATAAAAATAATGCTAGCTCATGAACCATGATTTGTATACGACCTGTCAAAGTAAAATTTCCATGTCATAAAAATCTCTATGGAAAAAATGGACTCGTCAAGAAAGTTAGATACTATAGGATGATATTCCTTCATTGGTGCATTTGCAAATTGATCAACTATTAATCATCCTTTTATTTCCTTACAATTAACATACTCTATGTCGTATTCACTCAAGATCATGA
Source organism: Sequoia sempervirens (assembly GCA_007258455.2). NCBI lineage: Eukaryota > Viridiplantae > Streptophyta > Pinopsida > Cupressales > Cupressaceae > Sequoia > Sequoia sempervirens. Next base: position 79,947,733 of record VDFB02358134.1, on the reverse strand, counting down.
CCCATTTTTCCAACCGACTTGTCAAAGTTTCTTTGCTAAATTGATATTTCAAAGGATCAATCTTATCTATCAATTTTGTTTGATGGTTTAGCAGACAGTGTCTAAGATTCTGTGTGGCAAAATTAACTGCAAGGAATGCATGTTCAATGGGACTGTAATTAAATCATACCCTACAAGAGTACGACTGACATAATAGATTTATCTTTACATATGTTCATTGCCATTGTGTGCTAGCAATGCCCCCAGTGTTGATGTGGTGGCTGATATGTATAATATTAGGTTTCTACCATCAATGGGAGGCATGAGAACCAGAGGGGTCAATAGATAATATTTTATTTGTTGAAATGCTTCTTGAAAAAAATTAGTCCATATGAAGGGGACTCATTTGCATAGAAAATGTTGAAATGGATGACATTTATCTACTATTTGGGAAATGAACCTTTAGATTGACTCCAATCTTCCTTGTAGAGTTCTCAATTGAATGATGTTTGTGGGTGGAAGTGATGGGTCTGGTTATTAGTATCTTTTTGTTGATTTTTATATACTTTTAAGATAATTTACCTATGTTTTTAAAGTATCTCTCAAACAATACTTCCATAATGTGTTATCCTTTCATATATACCTTGCAACCTTGAACCCATTTTGTGGAAATGAAATATGGTGAAAATATTTGTAGCATTGCATGGTTTAAATATGAATATATATGTATATGAATGAAATGTTGTGATTTACTTATAGTGGTTAGTTGCATATGTATGTGTATGGATTAATCTCTTTGCAGATCAACACGTGGTAACAAGAAAGGAGTATTTGTAGCAAGCACCAAAGTAGCAGAACATGGGATTAATGAAGTTCAAGCAATTCAATTATGTGAAGTTGTGGAGTTGAGCGTGGTCATTATGGAAGGAATGAATGTTAGAAGATATATATTCTTGAATGTTGGATGTTTTCCTATGTGTTTCACATGCAAGCCGTCCTTATTTGAATAGGTCTCTCTTTTTTTTAGTTCAATGAATAAGTCAATCATTATTCACATCCCTGTATATAGGAGTGAGATTTATGATTGCAGTTAGTTAGTTAGTTGGTAGTTCAAATAAAACTCTCCCCATTTTGTAAAAATCCATGAGATGAGTTCATAGTTTAGTTAGTTGATTAATACAAGCTACTATCAGTTGGTAGTTTTCCAGTTTTTCAATTATCCAAAAGACATGTTACAATGATATTATGGAATAAAATTTGCAAGAAGGATTTTGTCTGAATATCTAGTGTTATGTGATGAATGGATTTTTATAATGCATGGATGCATGAGAATCTAAGTTAGATTTGGTTTTTAGTTAAGTGAGGCAGTCTTCTGAGCTAGCCATTGAGGTACTTCTCTTAACTTCATTTATCTATATGTTATTTATGTATTTTCATTAATTTTGTTTTCATTATTCTACACATGTATTGCAAGTAAAATTGTTTATGGTTAGTTAAAGTTGTGATTGTTCATGAAAAAAGATAGATCATAATTCTCCAGAGATTAGGATTGGTCATTAAGTCATTTTAAATAGTTTTAGGTTAACTATACATTCATAGATCTTTAGCAGTCACCTACAACTTATGCTACAAGTACCCGTAGCCATAGGGTTTTGTAACTGTTTTCACTATTTTTGCAATTCTGTCAAATTCCAGCAAGGCAGAATAACTTGAATAAGTTTGTGTAGAGTAATTTAGGTTAGCACAAGCCTACAGAGACACATATAGTGGAGTACCATCATAAGTTTACGCACCTTAGTTGATAATATAATGTAGACTTTCAATGTTAAAAGGACTATTCAGCTTGGTACACCCCTAAATTGTGTAAAATTTACCAAGTCCATAACACATTAGTTTGCCTCTATATTTTTGGCACCATTTTCAGGGATGGTTTTATCTTCATAGGCCTATTTTTGCAAGCTTTCATAGTTAAAAATTTCATAGTTAAATTTTTTTGTTTTGCATGAGGACTGATAGATTTCATCTTCAAAAACCTGGCGTTATACTAACATTATGCAGGGCCATTTCCATACAAAGAAAAATCTATCATATGCGGAGGCCAAGAGATAACCAAGGAAGAATCATCCCTTTAGACAATCATGATAGAGAAAATACTGGTGGTTTTGCTAAGTATACTATGGAGATTGTTGAAAGAGTAGACATTTCCTTTCCATCATCATCATCATCATCATCATCTTCCACACATACAAAAGGGACCTTCCAAACAATGGGAGATGCAATAGTAGATGACCTAGAACAGGGTACCTTTGAGTTCCCCATTACTGACCAAGATAGAGCTATTGTGCTGAAACATATTCCACCATCAACATTACCAGTATTTTATGGCTTGGTCATTAAGGACCCATATACCTTCCTCTTTGAGTTTGATGTCTTGTGCTGAAGTTATGATTACACTACTGATGCCCATCAACTCAAGCTCTTTCCAGATACTCTTAAAGATGTTTCCCTTAGATGGTTTATGGGGCTTGGCAAGGATGTTATCCTAGATTGGGATACCATGAAGAATAAGTTCTTGGAAAAATACAAGGAGTATTGTTGAGGATTAGACCGAAGAAGAGATGGAATTTTATCAATTTCTCAAAAAGAGGATGAGCCACTAGAAGACTATGTGGAAAGATTTCAATTTTCTTTGAAGAAGAACCCACAACATAAACTATCAAAGAAATCCCTTAAATTAGTATTTTTAAGGGGAACTAATGAAGATAGTATGGATTCCATCAACCTTATTGGGGGAGGAGATGATTCTACAAGACCATTTGAAGATGTTTGTAAATTCTATAGAAATTTTTCAAGGACTCTTTCTAGGAAGCCAAGAGGGAAAAGGTCATCCATCACAAGTAAGTCCTCTAATGGGGTTTCTAAGGTTGAAATCAATAATTTATTGTCCAACATGAAGCAAGATATAATTAGTCATCTAGCAACATAGTTGGACACCCTCCACATCAAGAAGAAGCAAGAGGAAGTAGAAGCCATGCTCACTGAGTACTATCCTAATTGTAGGTAGAGGAAATCCAATTTTAAGTGCAAGAGAGTGGCTAGTATCTAGCAAGAAAAGGTTGGGAAACCAGATTTCTAGGCAATGGAAGGTGATGATGGAAAAGTGTTCTATATAGCACAAAGGAGGCCTTGACAACAAAGACAAGGTATGCCACTAGAACCCCTTATTTTTAATCCATCTTTTCCTTCAAGCAATAAAAAATTTTCTACTTGGAACACTTAGCCCTAGAAAACAAATCAAAACCAGTGGAAAAATCTTCAACAATGGCCATAAGCCCAACCAAATTGGAACCAGTTGAAAAACCCATGGCTACTAAAATCTTTCAGGGTTCCAACTACAATCCTAATGTCCAACCTAATAGACTCAATGGCAACCTCAATGGCAAAAAGGCCAACAGTGGAAGCAAAATATGAATTATCAGCAACCCATGCTACCACCTCCTCCACCTTAGCAGCAAGCTATGATGCCTCCATCAAATCCTTAGTCTCAGCCACCTAAACCATCCCAAATACCTACCCAACCTACAACTAACCCTAACACTAAGCTTGTTTAATAGGCTTATACTAATGAAGTTGTCCAATACCCCACTTATGGGGTGGAGGTGAGTGACCTTCACCTCAAATTAGGGAGGCAAATTGTAGGACTTTCATCTCCCAAAATTATAGAATTAAATGATGTAGAACCTACAAAGCCTTAGATAACCCACCTTTGGAATACCAAACCAATCAAGGGCTCAAAACCACATCACATCCAAAACCTCCATTTCCTGAATGTTTGGCTATCCAGTAGTAATATACACAGGCCGAATCAGACCTTCTAAGCCAATTAAAGGATTCCAGCATTAAAATCCCTTTGATCCAAGCTATCAAAGATATTCCCATTTATACTAAGAATATTAAGGATCTTTTCCTTAAGAAGCCAGGAAGGAAAAGAAAGGACCTGCAAAAAGTCCACATTTTGGGTAATCTTACTGATATAATGTTGGGAAATATAACTGTTCCCAAATATACATATCCTGGTAGTCCAATAATGGATGTCAAAATCAATGAGACTCTTATTAAAAATACTTTGATAGACCTGGGTGCTGCAATTAATGTGATGACCAAGGAAACCATGCAACTACTTTAGTTAGCTAACCGTAGGCCTACTCAGATAGTTTTACAATTAGCTAATAGGTCTATAGTTAATCCTGAAGGAGTTATTAAGAACCCTGTCATTGCATTAGATTCTTGGGATTAGCCTATTGAATTTATAGCATTTCAACCCAAAGTTAATCTAGCTAGTTATCCACTAATCTTAGGTTGACCTTTGTTAGCCACAACTTATGCATTCATAGGCTATAGATTAGGAAAAATGATCATATCCAACCGAACTATAATCAAGAATCTAGTACTTTACCCACTAGCTCAACCACATCAAGACCTTGATCAGACCATTTGGCCACATTTGGATGATGAGGATATCTATTCACTGCAAACCTTAATGACCATAGAGCATAGCCCTCTATTGGATATTCAAGATGAGGATAAGCTAATAGCTCATATCATACAAAATGACTATGGAAGGCACCCACAACAACAAGGTTTTCTATCTTGTTTACACGATCCTTTGGAAAGCATAATACTACTAGTTCCTCGCAAGAGGTATCCTAGATAATCCATACTTTGTTACCCCAACAATTCTTTCCAATAATACCTAGCCTTGACCTATCCTCTATATAAGACATGTTTATGCAATTAGAGGTCAAGCCTAGAAAGATGTTGAATGTTAATAATTCATTTACTAATGAACACCATAAATCCTCGCACGCTATGTTGTAGGCACATACAACAACTTTTACACGGGATTATAGTCATATAAAATGAATTGATCTTGCCTTATGCATGCACAAGATTTACATCAATGATGGCTACAGACCCATAAGGCAGCCACAAAGGTGCATGAATCCAAGCCTCAGAGAAATTATGAAAGCTGAACTGCAAAAGCTTTTAAATGCAAGATTTATATATCCTATCTTAGACAGTGTATGGGTTTCATCATTAGTCATAGTACCTAAAAATGGTGGTAAATGGAGATTCTGTATTGACTATAGGGAACTTAGTACTACCACTGAGGTGATCCCACAATAGTTGTTTACACTTTTTGGAATATCCTTATTTTTGCTGAAATCACATATTTTAGAAAATATAATGATTTAAGCCTTGAAAGGTTCCATTTAAAGGATTCCAATTGAAGAGGGTTTTATCAAACCACCTTAGATAAAACCCCCTTGGATAGAACCAAGCTAGTTTTAAACCATACCTATAACAGAGTCTCCTTTACACCTATCAAAATGCTGATAAAAAATCACTTTTTATTTACCCTTTGGGGGATCAAATGAATTCATTTAAAATTTATTTTTTATAAGTATGTAGTCCTTATTATAAGCTTCCCAAAAAGTATAATTTTAAATATCTTTAATTTGATTATTATATATATATATTTTTGTGAATGTAGGTTTTTCATCAAAAATCAAGCTCTCTATTTTGCACATGTGTAAAAATAGTAGATTACCAAAAAAAAGAATATAAAAAATATTTGTGCTATATATTGACTTCCTTGATCTAACAAAAAATAAAAATAAAATTTTGATAAATACAAAAAAATTTATGTTGTATATGGTCTGCCTATGTCTAAATTGTAATTGGTTTGTCTTCAAAACTTAATTAAGAAAAAAAATCCAATAAAACACTATGAAACCAAATTAAAGTGCTAGATATAATATTTACAAATCTAAATTCGAAAAAAAAAAGAATTTCATCCTTCATAGAAAAAAGGTTTTGTATACAGTGAACATCACTCTTTAAAAATGATGTTTACTATTAAAAGCTAGTTTTCAAAGGAGATGGAAAAAGAAATGCAATCTGATTCCATTTTTCTTTTGAAATATATTTAGAATCTATAGAAAAAATTTCACAAATCACTACTTTGCATCATCTTCAAATTCCTCATGGTTTAGCAGCTATTGGTGCCCAAAAGTGAATATTTAGTTAAAAAAATTCAGTTTAATGTCCAGTTTGGCCAAAAATTGTAAGCCAATATTTTGGGATCACCCACTGGGAAAGACCATTTTCCATTTCCATTCATTGACAAAGTTCTAGATTCTTTGGAAAGAAAGAAATATTTCTCCTTTCTTGATGGTTTCAGTGGTTACAACCAAATTAAGATTGCACTTGAAGATCAAGATAAAACCACATTTACCTATCCTCGGGGTAACTATGCATATTCTATTTTACCTTTTGGTTTGTGCAATGCTCTAGCCACATTTCAAAGAGAGGTGCTTAGTATATTTTTTGACCTTGACATGATAAGATGGAGATTTACATGGATGATTTCACCACATATGGTGAAACATTTGATGAGGCTTTGCAAAATTTAGAAACAGTCTTGAAAAGATGCACTAAACACAATTTATCATTGAGCAATGAAAATTATTTTATGATGATGATAAAAGACATTGTCTTGGGCCATTTTATTTCTAGTGCAAGGATACAAGTTGACCCTAAGAAGATTGAGATTATATCTACACTGCATGTCCCTCAGAAACAAATGGATGTTGGAAGCTTTCTTGGACATGTAGGTTATTACAAGAGATTCATTCAAGATTACAATGAAATAGTTGTACCTTTTTTTACAGTAAAAGAGTGTAATCCAATAAAATAGTTACACCTTTGTTGATAAAGTATATTGATTTTTTGTACACTCTTTTAGAAAACCCTAGGAAAATTTAAAATAATGTTCAAAAAAATATATTTCAAAATATCTTCTTTTAGGGATTTGGATTTCTCCTCTTCTTATCACTCTACACACTCTTACTTCTTCTCCCCTTCTTCCTTTCTTTACTTCTCTTAATTCTACCACTTTATATATCTTCTTAATTCCTTTTCATTTATATCTTTTCATAATAACTCTTAATCAACTTTTTCCCCTAAAATTTCCTTTATTTTTATAAAAATGACCTAAATAGCCTCTAGGGTGCCTCAATCATATTTATAATTTATTTTATGTCATTTCTAGTTTACTAGCTTGATCTAAAATGACAATGGGTTATTCTATCCATGGGTTATTTTGACCACAGGTTATTTTTTCCATGGGTTATTATGACCCTAGGTTATTTTGTCCTTGGGTTATTTTGGCTGGGTTATTCTGTCTAGGGTTATTTTGGGCGAGTTATTATGTCCTAATACCAGAAGGACTTGTGAGGTGGTTGTTGTTACTACAAGAGTTTGACACAACCATAGTTGATAAACCAAGAAAAGCTAATGTGGTTGTTGATTTTATTTCTAGATTTCCCACAACATCTAAAGGAGTGGTTGATGATTCTTTTCCTGATGAACATTTATTTGGTCTAACTATACATAATCCACGGTATGCTAATATAGGTAGCTACTTGGTAACAAGGCAGATTCCAACTTAATTCTCTCGTAGGGAGAAAAGACAGTTAGTTCAGAAGTGCTTCCCCTATTCTTGGATTTTTGGATTCTTATTGTACACTAGCCCAGATAACATTATGAGGAGATGCATTAGGGAGGATGAAGTGTTCCACATATTGAAAGCCTACCATGATGAACCTTGTGGTGGACATTTTGCAGCTAAGAGGACAACTTTTAAAATCTTAACAATAGGATATTATTGGCCAACCCTTCACAAGGAATTTGTTAAGTATACTAAAATTTGTGATAGGTTCCAGGGTATGGGGAGACCTACAAGAAGTGATGAGATGCCTTTGCAACCTCAACTAGCACTAGCTCCTTTTGATAAATGGGGGCTAGATTTTATTGGCCCTATATCTCACTTCAAATAATAAAGAATATATCCTGGTATGTACTAACTACTTAACCAAGTGGGTAGAAGTGAAAGCATTATAGTTTTTTATAGATGGAAATGCTGCAAAATTCTTATATGAGGAAATCTTCACTAGGTATGGTGTTCCTAAGGAAATTGTGACTGATCAAGGACCACAATTCACATTAGACCTCATATCTCAGCTAGTTAAAGAATATTAGATCAGGCACACGAAATCTACCCCATATCATCCTCAAGAAAATGGAGAAGTTAAAGTTACCAACAAGGATATTGAGAACATATTGACAAAAACTATGCAACTTCATAGAAGAGATTGGGTATCCGGATTGCTGAAAGCTATTTGGGCGTACAAAAATACCTAGAAGAAAACTATAGGGTTTACCCCTTATGAGTTGGTTTATGGAAAAATAGCAGTGTTACCTATATATTTTGAATAAAAAAACTTACAAACAGTAGTTGAATTAGGGATGGACTTCACAAAATCTTAAAAAGAAAGGTTGCAACATTTGAATGCCCTAGACAAAATCAGATTGCAGGCATTGCACCACACAAGGTTGTTTAGAAACAAAGGATTAAATGGCATGATCAGTATATCAAGACTAAAGAATTTACTATAGGGGACTGTGAACTTCTATATGATTCTAGATACAGAGATTTTCTAGGTGTGGACACAAATTTTTGGTGTCTAATGGTTCTCTAACTCTTTTAGGTTTTTCACCTAAAAGGAGAGAAGTGGACCATAAATGCTAATGTCTACACTCAAGATTAATGTAAATAGGGATGCAATGTATCTAAATATGATTTATAATGCAATAAATTGAAAAATAAAGATGATTATTGATGCAAAACCTAAGAAATGTAAAGTGCTAGAAAACACAACAATGTATGCAAAAACACCTAAGAATGCAAGTAAATGATAATAGAATTAAATAGAACTGGAGAGTTGCACCTGTAATCTAAAGTTTGATGTAGAGAGGCTTTGGAATCCTATAGAGTTGACTGAAAATGCTGACGAGGACACTTACACCAAACTGGGTGACTTAGTCTAGTTTTAGGTAAAATATGTTGGAACAGGAATCTGCCAAACGGGTACTCAAAAACGTAAAAATCAATTTTCAAGCTTGGTAGTAGGAATAATTCACCACAAATGGTGACTTAGTCCACCTAGGAATTTCTATAAATTCGGGGTTGGATTTTGTAGCTTTTGGTTTGCTCTTTCTTTTCTAACAAGTGTCTAGTGTAGATTTTGTAGAAAACGGACCTTGAAATTGGTCTCCAAGCTTCAATTAGGGATTTTTTGAATTTGATGGATTTGATGGATTGAAAACACCTTTTTGACACTTTCCTCTTTGACAAATCTTCATACAAGACTTGTAAACACACATGCAAAGAGGGGAAAAAGGGTTAAGGGTTAGAGTATAAGGGTTTGCCTTGGTCAAGCCCCACTTTGGTAATCAAATCCCTTTGGTAATCAAACCCTAGATAGTGAAATGAAATGAGAAGATAATGATAAATAAACAATATGCAATGTCATAAACTTACCAAACCCTTGATGTGTAAATCTAAATATATGCAATGAAGTGCTCCAATGGATGACTTGATGATGCTTAAAGTGCTTGAGTGTTTGAAAAATGAATTGGGGGTTAGAATGAGAGGAAAAACCATTATTTATACTTGATTTTCCATTATTTCCTAAAAATAACACATCATAGGCCAACCTCAAGGGTAAGAGAATAAAATCCAACTAGAAAATTGAAATTATTTTGTTTTTTGTGCCTAGTGGGATTAAGTTTCCCCAGGTGGTGACTTGGTCCCACTAGGGAAATTTTATTGGGTGTCAAAAATTAAAGTGCATTAAATAAGGTTTAATGGGAATATCCTCAAAAATACACTTAAGTAGGGCCGAAAAGTGTATTAAGTGGTCAATTAAACATAAGAAAGGGTTGAATTAGTGAGGACAAGTCTAGAAAAGCGTGAGAGTTTGTTAAAAATCTTTACAACACTTTGAAATAAGACTTGGTAAGTGATAAAAAGAGGATATTTAAGTGAATTATAATGAAAGGGTCCTAGAAAAGTGTGAAAGTGGGTTACAACTCTTCACAACACCTTTGCAAGACATCCTAGAAGTCTTAATGATTCACAACGGTCCATGACCTAATGTGAATGTGTTGGCCACAATACAACATTAAATCTAGGAAAAATCAAGTCAAAGTCCATAAGAAAGATTCAAGTGAGCATAAAAATGTCAAACTATACATTTTTTGGGCAACACATTAAGCCGCCACTTTAGCGAGAGGATGAACTTGCTTCAAACTCACACTAAAGTAGCCCAACATGCACATCGAGAGGGATCCAAATGCACTCATGTTGGTAAGATGAGATAACAATAATCAAGATGGATGATCACACCCCCAGAATAATGATCCCATTGAAAACCAAACATAAACACAAAGGAACACACATGAAAATGATGAAAAGGAATGAAAGAAAGCTTTGATCATTTTTCCAGCTCATTGTGGATCAGATCTGGGCTGTTTATTTGGAACAAGAAATGTGTACTCACTCTAGGGTGATGAAACTCATGGATATCTGCTAGGTGAGAAGGCCCAAAAGTTGAGAAACATACACTCATGGATGGAATGTACTCATAAATACACAGGTGGCTATGGGGAAAAGTCATGCCTCAGAATGGGCTTCCCACTCAACCATACTAAAGTTATACCTCCTAATAACTTTAATAAGGAACCAAAAAGAAAAATATGAGACAAGCAAAGCTCCGTCTGATTAGAACTCATGAACAAATGCAATGGAACCATAGGCATGCAAGTTGTGTTATGCAAGGTGGCCATATACATGCAAAATGAAATATGAAAAAGAATGTTCAAAGGAGTCTTGCTTAGTTCATGTGAGTTATTTAACTTAGGGAACATTGTGTCTAATGTCTCCAAGAGAGGATTGATCAAAGAATAGAATATTCACAACTTAGGGGATGTAGTGTGTCGCACCAGGCCACCAAGAGGAATGTAATATGTTGATATGGATCATGCTTGTGGAAGAAATCACACCCAATTTTGTCCACAAAGTGACAAATGCATCGTATAAAGCAACAAGGATGCACTAAGAACCAAGAAAAAGAAAAAAGAAAAATGAATAATGCCAATGTATGCCTCCACTTTAAAGAAATTGCTACACATCGTTCTATGAGCAATTACTTAAAAGTAGAAAATAAAAAAAATACAAAAAGAAACAAGACATGAGAGCCAACTTGGAAAGCTCCTATGCCAAGTCATATGTTTCCAAGTAAGGCGAAGTCATGTGAAGGAAAAAGGAACAAAAGAAAGAGGGGTTGCCCCCAAAAAGGAACATACCAGACACATAAGGGATCTATGGATTTGGGGTCAGTATGTTCTTTTCTGCAATGTTTTGATTAGAGAGCTCAAAACTTGTTGGAAATTGTGCCTCAACTTACTGGCTCATATCTTTGTTCAAGACTTAGAATTTTTCCCCTTTGTTGGTCTTCATTGTCGATCTATCACCCAAATCTTGAACCTTCTAACCTATGTCATGGGTTTCTAAAAGATGATAACTAGGCGACAGTGTGTTGGTCATGGGATCATTGCAATCTCTAACCTTGGAAACTTAACTTCCCGACTAGCTGATCTCCTTTAGTGTCGTGGTGTTTAGGAAATTCTTAACCTCTGACTGGGGGTTGTGAAGTTTGTGTTTTCTCCGATTGAGCAACATGTTGATGGTTTGGTGGGATTGGTCTATGTGGATGGTGACGACAGTGTACGATGGTGACTTGGATGCTGACGGATGTGGGGCCACTTGGAGGTTTGGAGTTAAATATTTAAGTCTTTTCTGGGATAGTTGTTGTGAATATTGTAGATTCTCATCTTGATTCTCTAGAATTGCACAAGTAGTGCACGCGTGTCTTGGTGGAGACCACAAGGAACAACTAATAGTTTGGTGCGATAGTCAAATGCAATGTATGAGTGAGTTGGTAAAAAAGGACTAACTCGTGGATACCTAAAGTCTTCATGATTTTGTTTATAAACTAATGGTTTTTAATATTCCACGTCAATGTGGGATAATGTCAACAATTGAGCTTCTTGGAAGTTGGGTATGTGTAGGATCATGATGGGCCAAAAAGTGGCGAGATGATGGGTATGTGGATGGAAATTTTTTTTACCCAAAATTGATGAAATGAAAAGGGTTTTTAAAGGATATTCTGAGCTTTCCACCAATATAAATTATTCTTTACTTTGAATTTAATAAATAATTATTATTCATTTTCTATTTGAATTATGACTAAAGTCCTGATTGATAGGCTGATTGATAAACATCTTTAGCTTTCAAATGGTGTCACATTTTTTGAATCCAAAACATGTGTCACATTTTGTGGTTCACATACTATAGGATTGAAAAAAATAAAATTGAATTTCATGAAGTTTTGACCAAGTTAAGCTGGTAAGACATATGAGTTTTTTATATTTTTTAAAATTTGTAATAAAAAATTCATAATTAATTATTTACTTGGAAAAATATTACAAAAAAATATGCATCACATCAGGACATGAGTCATCTACTTATATCTAAAATCTTATAAAAAAGTATTATCATTTTATTGTGGTTAGGGTGGTCAGACAGGAACCTACTTCTTATTTTTTCCTTGAAATTTAAGTACTATTGCATTGAAATTTCAAATTTTCACCAAATAGATTTAAAAAAAAAATAAACCTAGTAGTTTAGAAACTACATTCAATTTGCTACAAATTCTATTCTTACATATTTTTGAAATAATATAGATAACTTATTCAAATTTTTACATCAAGCTACCTAACTCTAATTTTTCGCCACTTCAGGGCCAGTTTTTTCCATGATGATCCTGCACATACCTAGTTAAGTGAACCGAATCAGTTTGAATAGTAGATTCCTAGAAATTGAAGGATCGAAGGTTGTAGAGAAGAAAAATGGTGGACCGGTTGGTTTTGCGTGTTGAGAGAGAAGGAAAAAGATTGGTCTCGGTTGATCGTATTGTATGTTAGAAGAACATTGTAACAGTGTTGTGATTGACTGTGGTTGGCCCATTGTATAGTTGTGTGCTATTAGAGAACAAATACTTGTGAAGAAAGGATCTGTAACTTTATTGTAATTTATTTTTACTATGAATAAAGTGCTCTTTCTTTAGTGGTGGGTTTTTCTCCCGAAAGGGTTTTCCCACATAAATTTGGTGTCCATTCTCTGTTGATATTATTGTCTATTCTATTCTTTCCTTTTATGTGTGAATCTTAATGCTCTGTAATTTGGAATTAAAAGTACTCTTGAATTATTCCCCTATGAATTAACATTATGAAATAATTTTCCACACTAAAGTATTTCCTTACAAGTGGTATTAGAGCCTGGCCAATTGTGTTATCCTTGTGGGTTGGGTTGATTTTTTGTGTCAATTCTGAAGTGGGCGTTTTGTAGAAAATTGGTAATCTCAATTGCAGATTAAGATGGAAAGCACGTTAGGAAAGATTGAAATTGAGAAATTCAATGGTAGCAATTTTGAGTTGTGGAAACTCAAAATGGAAGATCTGTTAGTGGATCGTGATCTTTAGCTTGCTGTGTCTAGAATGAAACATTCAGGCATGAAGCAAGAAGATTGGGATCTCGCAAACAAAAAAGAAAAAGGGTTGATAAAACTCTGTTTAGCAGACTCAGTTCTCTTGAACGTTCATGAAGAGAAGACTGCATCTTCTTTGTGGAAGAAGCTTGGAGATATTTATCAAGGTAAGTCCTTGGTGAATAAGTTGTTCTTAAGGAAGAAGTTTTACTCTTTGAAGATGGAGGAAGGGGCATCTGTGGTTGATCACCTAAATACTTTTAACACACTTATTGCTCAGTTAACATCTATGAGTGTGAGATAGATGATGAGGATCATTGTATTCTCTTGTTATATTCTTTACTTGATTCTTGGGATCATTTACTAATGGTGATTGGGAGCATGACAACCATTTTCAAGATAGAAGATGTGGTTGCTTCTTTGTTATTAGAAGAGATGATAAGAAAATATTCTAAGATGGTGAAGGAGGCTCTTGTTGTTTAAGGCAGATCAAAAGAAAAAGGAAAGAAGGATAAAATGTCCAAATCAAAATTGGAAGGGAGATCAAATTCTCTTGGAATTTTCCAAGGTGAAAATTGCTAGAACTGTGGGTAGCTTGGTCATGTTTGGAAGGATTGCAAAGAGGAGAAGAAGAAGAAGAAGAAGCATAACTCTTCCGATAATGATTCTTCTTAGAGCGATGTAGATTCCTTCATTACAGCCTTGGCAACTCAGGCATCAGATGATGTTTGGTTGATTGATTTTGGAGCATATTTCCACATGACATCTCATAGAGACTAGTTTACAAAGTATGAAAAATACGATGGTGGAAAGGTGTATTTAGAAAGCAATTCATCTCTAGAAATTGTTGGCCATGGAAGAGTCAGAATTTAGTTTCTCGATGGAAGAATTAAGGGAATTGATGGTGTAATGCATATACCAGGTCTGACTTAGAATTTACGTTATGTAAGTAAGCTAAGGGTATGTGCAGGATCATCATGGAAAAAACAGGCCCTTAAGTGGCAAAAAATTTAGAAAAATCAGAGTTAGGCAAGTTGACGTAAAAATTTGAATAAGTTATCTATATTATTTCAAAAAAATGTAAGAAAAGAATTTGTAGCAAATTGAATGTAGTTTCTAAACTATTAGGTTTATTTAAAAAAAATTCTATTTGGTGAAAATTTGAAATTTCAATGAAGTAGTACTTAAATTTCAGGGAAAAAATAAGTAGGTGTCTGTCTGACCACCCTAGCCACAATAAAATGATAATATTTTTTTATAAAATTTTAGATATAAGTAGGGGACTCATGTCCCGATGTGATGTATATTTTCTTATAATTTTTTCCAAGTAAATATTTAATTATGATTTTCTTATTACAACTTTTAAAAAATATAAAAACTCGCATGTCTGATCACCTTAACTTGGTCAAAACTTCATGAAATTCATTATTATTGTTTTTAATCCTATAGTATGCAGAGCATAGAATGTGACGCATGTTTCATATTAAAAAAATGTCATACCATTTGAAAGCTATAGATGTTTTTCAATCAACCTATCAATCAGGACTTTAGTAGTAATTCAAATAGAAAATGAATAATAATTATTTATTAAATTCAAAGTAAAGAATAATTTATATTGGTGAAAATCTAAGAATATCCTTTAAAAATCTTTTTCATTTCATCAAATTTGGGTAAAAAAAAGTCGTCAACCACATACCCTACATATACCCATCATATCGCCACTTTTTGGCCCATCATGATCCTACACATACCCCTAAATGATGTTGGGGTACAAGTATCGTTATCAAGCAATGACTATAAAATGACTAGAGGCTCGATGATGCTGACTAGGGGTGCCTGAATAGGTACTATGTATAAGCTGGATGCACTTGTTGTTCAATGTAACGGTGTCTCTGCAAAGTCATAGAAGGTTGTTCATGTAGAGAAGGAGACTAAAGTCCCTATAGGGGGGAATTCTTTGGAGGTTATAATTCCAACAGAGAAGACTATGCTTTTGCATCAAAGGCTTGGTCACATTGGTGAAAAAGGTTTAAAAACCTTGAAAAATAAAAAACCTGGTTGAGGGGCTTGATGATTGTAATCTGGAATTTGAATTCTATGAACATTGTATATATGGTAAACATCATCGTGTTTCTTTTTACTCTAGTCCTCACAAATCTTCTAGTGTCCTGGATTATTTTCACTCTAATGTTTTTGATCCAGTAAATGTTCCTTCATTGTCAAATTCAAAATACTATGTATCTTTTATTGATGATTATTCAAGGAGGGAATTTGTATATTTTTTGAAAAGTAAATCAGAAGTGTTCAATCAGTTTAAGGAATTTAAGAACCTTGTAGAAAATTAGACTAAAAGAAAAATTAAATGCTTAAGGATAGATAATGGTGGTGAATGTTGTTCTAGATATTTTGAAAGGTATTGCAAAGACCATGGAATTAAGAGGCATAAAACAACACCTTACACTCCACAACAAAATGGAGTTGTTGAAAGGTTGAACAGGATGCTAATGGAGAAGGCAAGAAGTATGTTGAGAAATGTTGGTCTGGAGCAGAAGTTTTGGGTTGAGGCTATGGCTACAACATGTTACTTGTTGAATTGATCTCCTTCATCAGCACTTGTTGACAAAATTCCTATGGAAGCTTGGTATGGTAAGAATCCCTCTCTAAGAAATATTCATGTCTTTGGCTGCGAAGCATATGTTCATGTGCCAGATGTAAAAATATCTAAATTGGAGAACAAAGTTGTTAAATGTATTTGCATTGTCTATGAAATTGGTGTGAAATGATACAAGCTTTGGAATCCTATGACTGAAAAGGTTGTATACAACAGATGTGTAATCTTTCGGGAGTTGAAATTTTCTTTAGTGGATTTGCAATCAGGGATGAAAGAAAATAAAGAGTTAAATGATGTTGAAATACCTCTAACTCCAGATAAAGAGGAACAACTCATTGATAATGTACCTAAAACTAAGGAGATTTTGGGTAGCTTTGAAAGTTATAAAGAAGAACCATAACCTTAGCGTCACCCTGTGAGGAGGTCTACACATGAGAAGAAGCAACCTAATAGGTATGGGTTCTCGATGTTAGATTCTACTTGTGCCTATGCTTTGATTACTAATACTGATGATCCTAGGACTATTAAAGAGGAAATTAGAATTCTTGATTCAAACTCTTGGTTGGAAGCCATGAATGAAGAAATGGCATTGCTAGAAAAGAATAACACTTGGAGTTTCGTGCCCTTGCTTGAAGGAAGAAAAATTGTTGGCTGCAAATGGGTGTTTAAAAAGAGAATAGGTATGGATGGTAGTGTTGAAAAGTATAAGGCAAGGATGGTTGCAAAGGGATATTCCCAAGTAGAGGGAATTGATTATGGAGAAATATTTTCTCCTGTAGCTAAGCTGACATCTATTAGATTTATTTTGTCACTTGCAGCATCATATGACTTAGATATTGAACAGATGGATGTGAAGATAGTGTTTCTTCATGGAGATCTTGAAGAAGAAATTTATATGTCCCAGACTAAGCACTTTGGGGTAAAAGGTAAAGAAAATCTGGTTTGCAAGTTAAAGAAATCTCTATATGGTTTGAAATAGTCACCTAGAATGTGATACCAGAAATTGACAATTTTTTTTTGTCATTGGGTTTTGTAAGATTGAAATCAGATCATTGTGCTTCAAAAATGAAAATGTTTTGATTCTTATTATTGCACTCTATGTTGTTCATAGGGAATAATAAGTCTATGATTTCTGATTTAAAATCTCAGTTGTTTGCAAAGTTTGAAATGAAAGATCTTGGTGCAACTAGGTATATTCTAGGGATGGAAATAACCAGGGACAGGAAAAGTAGAAAGCTTTTCTTAGCCAGAGTAAGTATATTAATACTATTTCGAAGAGGTTTGGTATGACTTATTGCAAGCAGCTAGTTCCCGTTTTGTAGGGAACAAAGCTATCTATTGAAGATTGTCCAAACTATCCTTTTGAGATGGAGGACATGACCAAAGTGCATTATGCAAGTGTGGTTGGTAGTTTAATGTATGTAATGGTCTGTACAAGACTAGAAATTTTCCAAGCAGTGGGAGTACTTAGTTGGTTTATGGCTAATCTAGGAAGAACACATTGGGATGTTGTGAAAAGAGTGTTTAGATATTTGAAGGGCACTTCAAATTATGCTTTGTGTTACCATGGTAATTTGGTTTAATCACAAAGGACTCTCAACATTCGTGGGTATGTGGATTCTGATTGGGCAGGGACATTGACAACAGAAGATCCACCAGTGGATATATTTTCATGGTGAATAGTGGTGCAGTTAGCTGGATGAGCAAACGACAGGCTATAGTCACTTTTTCCACTATGAAGGTTGAATACATGGCAGCTATGCACACCTGTAAGGAAGCAATCTGGTTCAAAATTTTATGTTCTAACTATGGGTTTGATGTAGGGAAAATTACAATTTTATGTGATAGTAAGAGTGCTATTTGTTTGGAAAAAAAATCCAACTTTCCATGTCAGGATGAAACATATTGATGTGTAGTATCATTTTGTACGAGATATGGTGGAGGATGGAAAGGTTAGTTTAGAAAAGGTGGATACTTTGGAAAATGTTGTAGATGCATTGAAAATGCCTGTGAGCATGGATAAGTACAGGTGGTGTGTTAGTTCAATGGGCCTTGGAGCCCATGACCTTCATTAACTTTGAGTTTAGAGGAAGCCAGTAAGTCTTTGTCAAGTGGGAGATTGTTGGAAATTGTGTGTCAACTTACTGGCGTGTATATCTATTCAAGACTTAGCATTTTTTCCCCTTTGTTGGTCTTCATTGTTAGCCTATCGCCCAAATCTTGAACCTTGTAACCTATGTCGTGGGGTTCTGAAAGATGATAACTGGGTGAAAGCGTGTTGGTCACGGGATCACTGCAATCACTGACCTTGGAACCTTGTCGTAGAGTTCACAAGTTACTTAACTTCCCAACTAGCCGATCTCCTTCAGTGTCCCGGTGTTTAGGAAATTCCTAACCTTCGACTGGGGATTGTGAAGTTTGTGTTTTCTTCGATTGAGTGACAAATCAATGGTTTGATGGGAGCGGTTTGTGTGGATGGTGATGACAGTGTATGGTGGTGACTTGGATGTCAATGGATGTGGGGACCACTTGGAGGTTTGGAGTTAAATATTTAAGTCTTTTTTCGGGAGACTTGTTGCGAATATTGTAGATTCCCATCTTGATTCTTTGGAATTGTACAAGTGGTGTATGCGTGTCTTGGTGGATACCACAAGGAACAACCAATAGTTTGGTGTGATAGTCAAATGTGATGTATGAGTGAGTTGGTAACAAAAGGATTAATCATGGATACCTAAAGTCTTCGGGATTTTCTTTATAAACTAATGACTATTAATATTTCACGCCAATGTGGGATAATGTCGATGGTTGAGCTTCTTTGAAGTTAAGTGAACTAAATCAGTTTGAACAGTAGATTTTTGGAAATTGAAGGGTCAAAGGTTGTATAGCAGAGAAATGGCAAATTGGTTGGTGTTGCGTGTTGAGAGAGAAGGAAAAATATTGGTCTCGGTTGAGCGTACTCTATGTTAGAAGAACATTGTAACAGTGTTGCGATTGACTGTTGTTGGCCGATTGTATAGCTGTTGTGTGTTATTAGAGAACAAATACCTATGAAGAAAGGATCTATAACTTTATTGTAATTTTTTTTAACTATGAATAAAGTGGTCTTTCTTTGGTGGTGGGTTTTTCTCCTGAAAGGGTTTTACCACATAAATTTGGTGTTCATTCTCTGTTGATATTATTGTCTATTTTGTTCTTTCCTTTTGCATGTGAATCTTAATGCTCTATAATTTGGAAATAAAAGTAATCCTGTTTTATTCCCCTATGAATTGACATTAGGAAAGTGTTTTCTACACTAAAGTATTTTCTTACAGAACTGTCATCATTCCCCAAATACATAGAATTGGAAGAATGACACAAAGAGAGTGAAAACAAAGAAAAAGAAAGATTTGTTTGGGTCAAAACATGGAAGAGACATAGTATGTCTTGATGCTTTGCATCGTGCCCAAAAGGAAAACATGAGCAAAATGAAAATGAAAAGGTAGAAGAAAATGAAAAAGCTTTTGGGTCAACATGAGAGAGACATTCCGGTCTCAATGCCTTGCATCATCCCCAAAAGGAAAACACAAGCCCAAAAAGAAAAAGACAAGCAAAATAGAAAAAGAGGCCTTTTCGGTCAACATGGAAGAGAATTAGGGTGTCTCAATGCTTTGTGTCATCCCCAAAAGGAAAACACAAAACAAAAGAGAAAATGAAAATAAAAAGACCTAGTGGGTCAACATGGATGAGACATAGAGCGTCTCAACACTTTCCATCATCCCCAAAAGGAAAACACAAAACAACAAAAAAAATGAAAATAAAAAGACCTAGTGGGTCAACATGGAAGAGACATAGGGTGTCTCAACATTTTGCATCATCCCCAAAAGGAAAACAAAAAAAAAAGGTGAAATAGGAAAATAAAAAGACCTAGTGGGTCGACATGGAAGAGACATAGGGCGTCTCAATGCTTTGCATCATCCCCAAAAGGAAAATAGAAAACAAAAGTGAAAATGAAAATAAAAAGACCTAGTGGGTCAACATGGAAGAGACATAGGGTGTCTCAATGCTTTGCATCATCCCCAAAAGGAAAACACAAAAGCGAAAAGGAAAAAGCAATGTATGACATATAGAAGAATGAAGGTAAAAATAGAAGAATGCCAAAAAGAGAGGAGAACATCAAATGACACATTATGGGGGAACACAATACACACATACAAACTCAAAAGAGAAATAAAAATGCAAAGGGTAGCTAGCAAGGTGAATGCAAGTCAACCATCTAACAAGTCATCTGCCTCCCAATCATGTTCAAAAGATGGACAACTGGCTAGAGGGACAATAGAAAGGGCCGAACTAGGTGAAGTGCCAAGTTCTACACTCATTGTAGGAGATTTGTCATGTAAGCTCACAAAAGAGGAAAATAATGTATTTAGATCATTATGCACCTCTTGGTCAATTTTAGTGATCTCATCATCGCCATCTAGATTAATCACAAATGGAGGACAAATGACAATGTCCAATGATGGGTTTATTATGAGTTGTGGTTGTTGTATTGGTTCATTTTGTTGTGATTGGGGAGGTGTACCATCATGCATTGCTTCCGTCATGTGTGGATTTTCATTTTCTTTGTTTTCTTAGTTTTGTAACATGCAAGCAAGGAGACGATGTCGACATGTACGCTCCCTAATGCCTTAGTTTCTTTTGATTCTATTTTGAAGTTGTGTGGGTATAAGAGTAGGTTGATCCACCATAGGCTCCAAATATTCTGTAAGGGGAGGAATAGAAGGAACCATAGAAGGTGGGTCAATCACTTTCTCTTTTACTTTATAAACTTGCTTTATACGAGGAGGCAAGATTGGGTTGTTATCATTATCGCGTGGTTGTTTGGATGATGTGGGGGAAGTTGTGGGTGTTGGTTGAGTTTGATGGGTTGGTTCTTCTTTAGTTTGAAGCATTGTTTCATCTAGGATAGTAGTGTCGGAAGTGGATGGGGACATGTTGTGGAGGGACAATTCGACAATTTTCTTCGATTTAAAATTTTGGTAAGAAATGAAAAAGAAGTCTTTGCAAGGCATGATAAGTTCCATGGGCTTAGGCTAAATGGCTTCTAAGGAGAAATTTCATTTAGAAGACAAAGGATTAAAGCCACTATGGTGAAAAGTAAATATGTCATTGTCAAGTGGAAAATTTAAACATTTGTGTATGACTAAAGGGAAAAATTTAATCTAGAAAAGCCATAGATGGCCTAACCATAAACAAAACTAATCCAATTGTGGAATGATAGAGAATGTAACATCCACTGTCTTAGGTCCTATCTGTAATGGAAGAACGATCGATCCTATCATAGGGAAAACAAAACCATTGTGTTTTGATCCATGCTCTCAGTTTGTCATAATCATCTTGATAAAGATCATGTAATACCAAAATATCCTCAGTGATCACATTCTCGACACAAGCAAGATCTATGAGTATCCGATTAGTGGGCTTATCATAAATATGGCTGGCTATGTAAAGAGGACCATTGGGAAGATTTGGAAGAATATCTTTAGAAGAAAAGGTAATATCAAGAGATTTCTTAGGTTGTCCCTTACAAGGGATAAAGTCTATCACACTTACCATTTCATTTATAGGATCAATAATAGTGGTATGTGGAATAGGATTAGGATGTTCATTAGCTGTATGAGCATTCATGACATCATTGGTTTGAGTTTCACTAGTTTTGACAAATGACACATTATGTTTAGGCATCAGATTGGTAAAAATTGCAAATTTTGATTCGGTGGGGCAACGAATGTATTTCCTTTAACGTGAACATTTGAAATGGATAGACAACCAAAATCAACGAGGTCTTGCACAAGGTGTTTAAGACACTTACACTGCTCTGTGTCATTTCCATTTTTTCTATGATAATGGCAATAAGTGTTAGGTTGAAAGGTTGGATGCAAAGGCTTAGTAGGATCCAATGGTTTAATAGTAGGTAAAGAGATCATTTGTTGTTGTATAAGTTGGGACATGGTGTTATGAAGAGTGTTCGGTAAAGGTGTAAATTGTCATTTTGGATCTCCGTAACTATAAGGTATCACGACTTTAACAATTGCTACTTGGTTGTTGACAGGTTGAGTTGGTTGTTGAGGGGGATTGAACTGTAAGAACCCTTTGTTTGGTTTTCAAAATGGTTGTGAATTTTTGAAGTGCCAGGTTTAGATTTTTCAGGGCAGTTAGAAGTGGACTTTGCATCATGACTACTAATCGAATTGTGATAATCACAAAGGGTTGTACACATGTGCATGAAAGGGGAAATTTCATCATGGTCAATTTATCTTGGACTTGACTTTGCAAATTTCCAATGAACATCTTTTCAAGATGTGGATCAAGAATCTTAACATCAACTTGGGCATAAAGTGACTGATAGTGTGAGATGAAATCAATTACTTTTTCATCCACATTTTGTTTGCATCTCATTAAATCAGCCAATGTTTTCTTAGGAGTCATGTGTACTTGAAAATGACTTATGAATGCATCAACTAGTTCATTGAATGAACAAATTGAATTGTTTGGTAAGGATGAAAACCACTCTAAGGAAGTGTCTTTTGAAGTCCTAGGAAACAATTTGGCCAATAGTTTATCGTCAAGGACAAAGTCATTGTACAAGGTTGTGTAAGCATTAACATGATTAGTAGGATCACCCTTCCTAACATCTCAAATCTAGGCATTTCTATTCCTTGCAACATCAGTGTTCATAGGATTTCCAAAGATAGTGGGCTGCTTTAGACATAATAGGTGGGTGGTCCATTCTAGTTTTGATTGATGGTGGATAATTGTTTTTGCACAGAGGAGATGGTTTGGAAAAGTTATGTGATGAGAGGGTCAGTGTAAGTGGTATGAGGTGGAAGGGAAAGTGGTGATGGAGTGTATGTAGTGGTAGGGAAAGTGAATGGAATGCTAATAGATAGTATGGTGGAAGAGTAGAAAATATTTGATGCCATAGAAGAATTAGGAATGCTAGCAGGAATAGTTAAGGAAGGAATCACATTGCTAACCTGTTGCATTGTGGTTGTGACTTGCGGAGTGGTGTAGGTAGGTATGGATACTACTGTGGAAGGAGGAGTGTTAAGTCCTCTTTGACTAACCATAGTGTTCATTTCTTGGGATGTGCTAGAGGTGGAAGGAGCATGTTTATTCTATATCTCAGCAATTTTTTTTATAATGTTTAAGTCTTTGTCACTTTCAATCAGGTGATGGATATTTTCTATAGTAGGAATCGCAGTGGTTGAAATATTTTTAAGACACAAGTTTTGTTGCAGATGTGTTAAGTCCTCATGAATGTTAATGATTTTTTCTTGTAGAATGTGATCATTTTGTGTGTCAACTTGCATGTTATTGGAAGGAACAGTATTGCTAAAGGTAGAGTCCATGCCTAATGCACTATTGTCAATGCTAGGAGTAGTAGCTCAGGACAACCCAAGGTCCACAACAACACATGTTATCACAGGATGTCCTGAGATGTGAACTTATTCTCACTAAAGGATTATCAATAGGGCACCAAACACTCATACAAGGTCTACTAAAGGCTGGGTGGATGCAAAGGAAATGAAAACTAGGAGTAGTAAAATACTAATAACATAAATTCTGGAAACTATAATAGAGATGCAATAAAAGAAAACAAAAATGCAAAAACTATGCAGAAAATGCCAGAAATTACGATGCAAAATTTGCAGAAGGACTAAGTCACCTAATGTGGTGAATTAGTCCCAGTGATGATTTTTTTGTGAATTTTCAAAAATTTTGAATGCAATTTGATGTTTTTCAGATGCACAAATGCAACTACAATATGAAAATGTAGAATTTTGTTGTTTTCCAATGAAATATGATGCAAAAATGCAACCTATATGAGCTTTTCACTAATGCAATTTTTAAAACCCTAGGATTCAATTTAAACAATGCAACACCTAATGCAATGTTGATATAAGTTAAACCTAGTATGCACTTGAAATCAGAAAGGAAATGCCTAAAATTCAGGTTCACCAAAATGTGGGCATTGATTTTGGGTGTCTAATGGTTCTCTAACTCATCTAGGTTTTTCACCTAAAAGGAGAGAAGTGGGCCCAAAATGCTAATGTCTACACTCAATATTAATGTAAATAGGGATTAAATGTATCTAAATATTATTTCTAATGCAATAAATTGAAAAAGAAAGATGATTATTGATGTAAAACCTAAAAAATACAAACTGTTGGAAAACATAGTGATGTATGCAAAAACACCTAAGAATGCAAGTAAATGATAATAGAATTAAACAGACTTGGAGAGGTGCACCTGGAATCTAAAGTTTAATGGAGAGGGGCTTTGGAATTCTGCAAAGTTGACTAGAAATGGTAACTAGGACACTTACACCAAGCTGGGTGACTTAGTCCTGTTTTAGGTAAAATCTGTTGAAACAATAATTTGCCAAATGGGTACTCAGAAATGTAAAAATAAATTTTCAAGCCTGGCAGTGGGACTAATTCACTACAAATGGCGACTTAGTCCACTTAGTAATATCTAAAAATTTAGGGTAGGATTTTGTAGCTTTCGATCTGCTCTTTCTTTTCTGACAGGTGTCCAACCCAAATTCTATAGAAAATGGGTTAAAATTGTTCTCCAAGCTTCAATTAGGGATTTGTTGACTTTGATGAATTTTATGGATTGAAAACACCTTTTTGACACTCTCCTCTTTGAAAAATCTGCATACAAGACCTGCAATCACACATGCAAAGAGGGGGAAAAGGGTTAAGGGTTAGAGTATAGGGGTTTTCCTTGATCAGACCCCACTTTGGTAATCAAACCCTAGATAATGAAATGAAATGAGAAGAGAATGATAAATAAACAACATGCAATGTCATTAACTTACCAAACCCTTGATGTGTAAATCTAAAGATATGCAATGAAGTGCTCAAATGGATGACTTGATGATGCTTAGAGTGCTTGAATGCTTGAGAATGATCAAGTGAATGAATGAGTTGCTTGAAAAATGAATTGGGGTTTAAAATGAGAGGAAAAACCATTATTTATAGTTTATGTTCTATTATTTCCTAAAAGTAACACATCATAGGCTGACCTCAAGGGTAAGAGAATAAAATCCCACCAGAAAATTGAAATTATTTTGATTTTTGTGCCTAGTGGGACTTAAGTCGCCCCAGGTGGTGACTTGGTCCCACTAGGGCAGTTTTACTGGGTGTTAGAAATTAAAGTGAATTAAATAAGGTTTAATGGGAATATCCTAAAAAATACACTTAAGTAGGGCCGAGTCAAATTTTCACTCCTGGTTAATGGTCATAGACTCAAGCTATACAAGAAACCATTTGAACATGATGATTTCATCATATCTCTAATGGATGAGTATGGTGTACACATTTCTACTGATTCAGGATTTGGGACATAGGATAGTATTCCATAGGATGATGTTCCAATAGGAAGCAACTTACCCAACACATCTGGTAATACAAAGGTTGAGTTATACAACTCCACCTTTGAGATTACCCATGCCTAATTTTCCCCGTTTTAATCACATGCACACTCAATAAAAAATCTATAATGATAATGTTCTAACTCCAAAGGGACCTATATTTTTGTTTTCTTGAGACCTGTTTAGATGGGGCATGACAAACACATTTTAATCGGGCCCTATGCTTCATGAACCCTTAGCAATAACCATTGCATGCATGCTACAATCACTTAGAAGACTCAATTTTTTTTTGTGTGAAATATCCTAGAACACACATGTGTCCTTCATTTTCCAGTAAAGCATATGTTGCTAGTACAACCACTAATTTTTATCAACTCCTATGTAATGAATGCACATCACATAACTTGTATGATGTGAAATGTTCTCTTTTAGTTCACAACTAATTCAAGATTTAATTTTCATTTTGCACGTATGATAGGTAGCCTTGCATGATTAAAACTAGCTTTCATTTCGTATTCATTGTTATTTATTGTTTAAATTATGCGTATGAATTTTATCACAATTACTTTTCATAGTTATATCCTATCACCCTAACCTAGTTACACATGAAGTTCAGTCACTTCACTTTAAGTTGGGGGGAGGGGTATCATTGTTATCAAATTTTTGTTATTAACTTTTTGATTTTTCCATCCAAGTTTGTTAGACTGCATGAATACCATCCTTTAAAACTAGAAAAAAATTCTTTGTGTTTTCGATAAATGTGATTCCTTCCCTATGATGAGCTAAGGTATAGAACTTGTGATACCTAATTGAACTAGAACTAGAAGACAGGGGATTCTAAGTATTGGGTAGAAAGAAAGCATTTGGAGAAGCATCTGACTTGGAGGTTTTTTTGGGTGGTGAAGTTGAATTTGCAGAATTTGAACTCTTTGAGGTTACAAGAATCAATAGAATAATGGGAGATGATGTAATTCGTAGAGAACCATTTTCTCACAAAATGATATTAGAGGATACGATGGTTATACTCTATTCACTAGAGTAGGATGGTTGGACTATTTCTTGAAGTTGACAAAATATGATAATGAGATGGTCAGGGATTTTGTAGCCACATTGAAGTATGATGAAGCAACAGTAAAGGGATTGGTGGTGGATGGATTAGAAATGGAAATTTCCCAAGTAATAGGGTTACCTTGCACAAGTGTCGAGTACCCAACTCATGCAAATGCGGTAGCAGTGAGGGAAGCATTTTGTAAATGGGGCAAGAATTTGGATTCAATGTCACAAGGTACTAAAAGACTTTCCCTTCCATTCTTTTGGGGAAAATGTGTTGCTTATATTATCAAATACCTTAATTGTGATGGCCTCCACAATCTATTATATATTGTGCATTTCAAGTTGTTGAATCACCTACCGACATGACCAATTAGTTAATGTACCCAATTTTCTATACAATATGTAGAAAAGGGTGGCCTTCGAATATTAGAGGAAGCAAATGGGTATGTGCAGGATCATGATGGGCCAAAAAGTGGCAATATGATGGGTATGTGGCTGACAACTTTTTTAAAACCCAAAATTGATGAAACGAAAAAAAGTTTTTAAAGGAAATTCTTAGCTTTCCACCAATATAAATTATGGTTTACTTTGAATTTAATAAGTAATTATTATTCATTTTCTATTCAAATTATGACTAAAGCCCTGATTGATAGGCTAATTGAAAAAAATCTATAACTTTCAAACGGTATCACAGTTTTTGAATCCAAAACATGCATTGCATTCTATGTTTCACATACTATAGGATTAAAAAAAGAAAAAATGAATTTCATGAAGTTTTGACCAAGTTAAGGTGGTCAGACATACAAGTTTTTTATATTTTTTTAAAGTTGTAATAAAAAATTCATTCTTAATTATTTACTTGGAAAAAAATTACAAAAAGATATGCATCACATCGGGACATGAGTCCTCTACTTATATATAAAATCTTATAAAAAAATATTATCATTTTATTGTGGTTAGGGTGGTTAGACAGACACCTACTTCATATTTTTTCCTTGAAATTTAAGTACCACTGCATTAAAATTTCAAATTTTCACCAAATAGATTTATTTATTTTTAAAGAAACCTAGTAGTTTAGAAACTGCATTCAATTTTCTATAGATTCTATTCTTACATATCTTCGAAATAATATCAATAACTTATTCAAATTTTTATGTCAAGTTTCCTAACTTTGATTTTTTTGAATTTTTTGCCACTTAAGGGCCTATTTTTTCCATGATGATCCTACACATACCCAAACTGATACTACATTGTCTCATCACTTTCTGATAACCTTACTAGTTAAGAGAAGTTTGAGAATTCAACATCCCCAAGTTGATTGGGATGCTTTTAAAAATTGAAAAGAAATCACTAAGTTGCTTGAGGCACCTGAAGCAAAAGATGAACCCTTAACTAAGCCTAAACTAGAAGTTGACCCTGAACAAGATGAACCTTAGAGAGAAGATTCCCCTACTTTACCATATGCTTCACCTACCCATAGCCAAAGTGGGACCAATAAAAATGATGTGTTGGCCATGGTAGCAGAGGAACCCTCATCTTCCAAGAACCCTAGAGTTAGGAGAAGTACTATGTCAACATCTTCAAAAGGGAAAAGAAAGAGAAAAGGAGTTGATAAGCGAGATAATATTGTTAAAGAAGAGGATGTAGGAAGGAAAAAAGGGAGTAAAAGGGGAAAGGAGAGTAAAGTTACATAGGAAACAACTTCTCCCCAATGCTTAGGAAGACTAAACTGGCAAAGAATTGAGAAGAAAGAAATGGAGGAGCCTTTTTAGGAAGGAAATGTTGGGGAACAACAATATCATATTCTACTGATGGTAGACACAGATACAGACAGGGAAAGAGGTGACCCTGATAGTGTTTATGTTGAAAATGTTGATGTTCCTGCTAAAAGGAGAAGATATATATCATCATCTTCCTCTAATTATAACTCAGAGGATGGTTTTATTGCTAAGAAGAGCAGAAGAGTAGTTCCAAATGACTCTCTTAGAGAATTTTTTGATGCCACAGGTAATGCTAGTGACAGTTTGAATTTTTAAGAAGGAAAGGAGTTGCTAGAGGATAGAAACATAAGGAAGGAACTTCAAGAATCCCTTAATAGGATAAAGCAATTGGAAGAACAGGTAAAATGGTATGAACAAAAGGACAAAGAAAAGGAAATGAGAATCAAGGAGATAGAAGAGAAAGTATAGACCTACGACCATGGAAATAAATTGGACCTATTGGCACTGATGACTAAAGGTAAAATGGGAATTGAAATTGATTTGAATTTATAGCCCCCTATTGTAAAAACACCAGCTTACCATACTACTTTGTCTTTGGGCTTTGAATTGGTGAAAATTGCTACTCAATTCAAGCAATAAAAATAAAATTGGGAAAAAGAAAAGCAAATTTTGAATGAAACTAAGCATTTGGAGTTGAAAAGACTAGAGGAAAAGTTAGTAGAAGCGGTTGATAGAGCTATACAAATAGTTGAATATAGACATTCTTCTAGGGTATATGCATTTTTCTTAAAGGAAAAATTTATCATTTTTCAATTCAATAAGTTTGTTAATTAGCAGCCCTTTGCTCTGGACAAGAGACACAATTTTCTCACTTTCTTCAACAAAATCAGTTTAGAGGAGTAAGACTAGTTATATGAATATTATTTGCATAATTATGTGATGGTAGAAGATAATGAATGGAATCCCTTGATTTATAATGGGGATTTTCAAGTGAGAGCTCTTGCATCTTACTTCACAAATGAACAACTTCATGGGGAGTTAATGGAGAAATATGAAGAAAAAGAGAAAACAATGGCACTGTAAATTAGAATGGAAGCAATGAATCTTGATATAGTCATTACTCAGTTGTTAAGACTCCTTTCTCATAAGGTGCTAGGGAAAAAAATTACAAACTTAAGACTCATGGATTATAGAAGGATTTTAACAATTGGCAGTGACCACTCTTCAAAATTTCCTAGTACATGTGAGGAATAGATGGGACAGTCTAATTCCAAAATTGCAGAGGAAGGAGCCTCACTCCCTCTACAATTTTATGAGCATGTTTGAGTGGTTACATAAGTAATTGAAATCTTAGGAGTAAGGGGAGTTGAGTGGCTTCCACTGACTTACCACACTCCTATCCTACTTCACCTAGTTCCACATTGGACTGGAAAAATTACTGATTAGGACAAGAATGTAGAGATAGGAAAGATGAATAGGCTTGCATGATACAATGCTTTCTACCTCAAACAGGGACAAGGAGTCAACACAGTCATGGATCTCAAGAAGATTACTTTGTTTTATAATCTTCTTCCCTAGGTGATTTAGTTTGATATTTTTTCTTGAGGACAAGGAAAATGACAAGTTGGGGGGAATGATGGGTCTGGTTATTAGGATCTTTTTGTTGCTTGTCATATACTTTTAAGACACTTTACCTATGTTTTTAAAGTATCTCTCAGACAATACTTCCATAATGTGTTATCATTTCATATATACCTTGCAACCTTGAACCCATTTTGTGGAAATGAAATATGGTGAAAATATTTGTAGCATTGCATGGTTTCAATATGAATATATACATGTATATGAATGGAATGATGTGATTTAATTACAGTGGTTAGTTGCATATGTATTTTTATGGATTAATATCTTTGCAGCTCAGTACGTGGTAACAAGAAAGAAGTATTTGTAGCAAGCACCAAAGTAGCAAAAGAGGGGATTAATGAAGTTCAAGCCATTCGAGTACAAGAAACTATGGAGCTAAGCATGGTCATTATGGAAGGAATAAATGTTAGAAGATATCTATTCTTGAATGTTGGATGTTTTCCTATGTGTTTCACATGCAAGTTGTCCTTATTTGAATAGGTCTTTTTAGTTAGATGAATAATTCAATCATTATTCACATCCTCGTATCTGGGAGTGATATTTATGATTCCAGTTAGTTAGTTAGTTGGTAGTTTGAATAAAACTCTCCCCATTTTTTATAAAACCATGGGATGAGTCCATAGATCAGTTAGTTGATTAATACAAGCTATTATCAGTTAGTAGTTTTCTAGTTTTTTAGTTATCCAAAAGACATGTTACAATGATATTATGTAATAAAATTTGCAAGAAGGATTCTGTCTAAATATCTATTGTTATGCAATGAATGGAGTTGTATAATGCATGGATGCATGGGAATCTGAGTTAGATTTAGTTTTTAGTTAAGTGAGGAAGTCTTCTAAGCTAGCCACTTAGGTATCACTCTTCACTTCATTTATCTATCTATTATTTATGTATTTTCATTAATTTTGTTTTCATTATTCTACATGTGCATTGCAAGTAAAATAGTTTATGGTTAGTTAAAGTTGTGATTGTTCATGAATAGAGATAGCTCATAGTTCTCCAGAGATTAGGATTGGTTATTAAGTCATTTAAAATAGTTTCAGGTTAACTCTAATTCATAGATCTTAAGTAGTCACCTATAACTTATGCTGCAAATACCCATAGCCACTAGATTTTGTAATTGTTTTCACTATTTTTGCAATTCTATCAAATTCCAGAATGGTAGAATAGCTTGAATAAGTTTGTGTAGAGTAATTTAGGTTAGCACAAGCTTGTGAAGACACATAGAGTGGAGTAACATCATAAGTTTATGCACCTTGCTTGATAGTTTAATATAGGCTTGCGATGTTGAGAGGACTGTTTAGCTTGGCACACCCTTGAATTGTGTAAAATTTACCAAGTCCATAACACATTAGTTTGCCTCTATAGGAAGCATGTCTACGATGACTTTTACTTTTGTAGGATAAAATTCAATACCTCGATGAGAGATAATGTATCCCAAGAGTTTTCCTGATTGGACTCTTAAACCACAGTTCTTTGGGTTTAGCCTGACCTTATATTATTCTAGCCTTCTAAAAATATTGTTTAAAATGACTAGATGACCACTTCTTACTAAGGAATTTTCCAATAAATCATCAACATAATATTCCATAAGTGTATGCATATAGTCATGAAAAATGGTGGTCATGGCTCTCTAATATGTTGCTTTGGTATTCTTGAGACTGAATGGCATAACATTCCAACAAAAGGTACCCCAAGCATAGGTGAAAGCTATTTTGTGTTGATCATTAGGAGCTATTCTGATTTGATTATATCTTGAGAAACTGTCCATAAGTGATAACATCCCATATCCCATCGTAAGCCCACCGTAAGGTCCACTATGATGTCAATGTTAGATAATGAGAAATCATACTTAAGACATTTCCCTTATTTAAATCTCTAAAATCTATGCAAACTCCATTGATTTAGTGAGGAACAAGATTTGATATCCATTTTTCATAGTCTATGGGATTAATAAAACCAACATCCAAAAGTTTCTTTAACTCAACCTTTACTAGGAGCATGATGTGTGGGTGCATTTTACTTAATTTTTGCTTGACTGGTTTAGCATTTGGAATCAATGGTAGATGATGTAGAACAAGTTTTGGGTCCAACCCAAGAATATCAACATATGATCATGCAAAATTAATTTGTCTCTCTGAAAATAATGTAGTGAACTTTATTTTTTCTTTAGTGGTGAAAGATGTTGCAAGTTGAATGATTCTAGGATTGTCCTTCATTCTAATATTTACTTCTTTTGATTCTTTGAAAAGAAAGGGTGGTCTCTCTTAGTCAATGGGGAGACTTCCCAACCCTCCATCCTTAGGTTTCTCAGAAAGGTTTTCACCTTCAGATATGTCCTCTATTTTTACCTGGTCTAAAGTCGCCTTTCGGTTTTCACCTAAAGACCTATTCTTTTTATTTTTATTTTTCTCATTTTTGCGACTTGAGGGAGGAGAATACTCTCATAAGTATGTTGTATTGTCAAGCTCAATGATGAAACTAACCTTATGACCCCCACTTGGTATTCCATATTGAAGTCCCATGAACTCAAAATTTTCTTCAATGTTCTTGAATGTATCTAAACTCAGTGGTCCTTGTTGATCCCAATCTATCAGTTGCAGGTAGAAATGGGGTACGCCATCATCGATATCATCAAGAGTCAATGAGTAGGAAGATATGGTGAAAACATAGGTATTGTCAAGATCCCAAAAGGAATCAATCTAGATATTGATGTCCATGATATTGGTTGGGGAGGAAGACCAGTGAAGCTCTTGAAAGACATTAGCTAGGTCATATTCACTAGGAGTGTAGGAATCCCATTCCCACTCATTAGAGTCAATTTTGATATAGTAGTTCTTAGATGTCTTGATTTCATTTGAAATGTTAGTGTTCTCACCCAAAGGCAACTTAGTACTAGGACTCCTCACTTTTGGTGGTACATACCCCCAACCCAATGTTCTTTGGTAGTCAAGACGGTAGTATCAGTTCTATTATTCCATTTTTGTTTAGACCAGGACCACTATGTCCATCATATCCTTGTTGCTTCATGATTTGGAACCCTTTTAGATACTACTTAGTTGGTAACTTCTTAGGCTCAATATCTTCTTCATCCTTATAAATCCATATAGAAATATCATTGCCTAGGTATAGGCTCTATGGTTGATTCCACCCACTTGATGAAGGTGGTAGGAGGATTGTGGATAATGATTTTAGGCTCTTTCTGAAGAAGAGAAGGTTTTCCATAAGACTTTGATGATTTAGGAAGCTTTCCAACACAAAACAAACTCTCTATGTTGTATTCCCCACATCCCTTGTCATGGATCTAGACCTTGGGTTTGGAAGGTGTGGTGAATTGAGTGGATTATTTGACCAAGGAATATGGATCAATATAGTGTGATGAGGCAGAGGATGAGGCTTCTCGATTAATGGGCACTTGATGTTCAGTGGTTCCTCTTAGATTACTACAATACTAGAAATGATCAAGATCACTTGGTATGGTACTTTCAATGCCATTGTGGGGAAACTTTAGGAATTGATGGTAAGTGGAAGGTACAACGCTCATAGCATGAATCCATACATAACCAAGGAGAATATTATAATGCAATTCCAGATTGAAGACATAGAACATTGTGTTCTGTATAGTGGGGCAAACCCTCATGAGAAGTGTAATTAATCCTTCAAATGATTTCTCAGCATCATCATAAGCCTTGATAAAAATTCTTAGATTGATCTATGTGAGCCTCAGAGAATCCTAATGTTGTGACCAATTTTAGTGTACATATGTTTGGACATGTTGCACCATCTACCAAAACTCATATGATTTTATGAACTTATTAATGTAGAATTCAAGATGTAGGGGATCATTATGATTTGGCTTTTGTGTGGAAAGATCTTGTTTAGAGAATGTGACATGGTGGTGTGTTGCTAGGTATCCTACCATGGCTTGAAATCCATTGACATTTAGACCAGTGGGAAAAAATGTATCTTGCAAGGCCTTGTCCAGAATGGCCTTATGTTTAGGGGATATGTGAAGAAGTTCAAGAATAGATATCTATGCAGGTGTATTTCCTAGATGATCTAGGAGGTTATATTGACTTTTCAATTTCAGATTAGAGGCAAACCCTTGTAGGGTTACCTTAGCTCTATGGGTGGTAACAACACATTATAAACTAAATTATTGATGGAGATGGTAGAAACATGAATATCAAGGGCTCAAATGTGATTAATGGTATAGGCATGTGCAACATTCATATAATTAGGATTATTATTCCTTGAATTGGAAGCTTTCCCTTTCCCATGATCTTGTAAGGGAATTTTGAATATGGTGTGATCAATACTGGTTTTACCTTGTGAGTTATCTACTAAAATGTCACCATGCTCAATAAGATCTTGGATTAGGTTCTTGAGTGTCCAACAAGATGATGTTTTATGTCCTTTTCCTCAATGATATTCATAGTATTCATTTTCATTCCACCTATTGGGTTTTACTAGTGTCGATTCATATGTTTTGAGATTTGGAAGCTTAATGAGGTTTGACTATAATAGTTTCTTTAGAACCAACTCAATGGGCTCACTAAGGGTGTGTATGTTCTTTTCAACATGTTTGCTTGTGAGTGGCCTCGATGTTGTTGATTATTTTGGACCACATTCATTGTCTGATCATGGCTGGGTGTTGGTGTATTTGATGTGGGTGGAACTTTAAGGTGAATGGTAGGGTGACCTTTGTTTACCACTTTAGCATCAACCACTCCATCTTTGGAAAAATTCTTATTTTGAGACCAAAATTTTCCTTTGTCGCTAGGAGCATTTGGGGTTTCTTTGAAAAATTTGACTAGTCCTTTGCCACAAGGGATTTCTCAATAAAGAATCCTTTTCAATGATATCTTCAAAAGTGGTGAAACATTGGATTTGGATTTGAATCATCAATTTTGTGTTAAATATTTTTATAAAAATGGTGACCAACTATATTTTCAAGTATGGGACAAGGACATTTGCTAGCCATGATTCACCATCTTTGATAGAATGATGTGAGTGACTCTCCCTCTTTTTGTTTGGTCATGCACAATTTTGATAGGGTTATGTCACTTTCAATGTTGCAAGCAAAGTTTTTAATGAAAATATCAACCAACTCAAGTCCATGTCCATATCCTAGGAGGAAGGTGTGGAAACCATTCTAGATCCTTTCTTGAAAGGCTTCATGGAAATAGCCTCATCAAGTATGTGGGATCAAAAGTGTTTTCCATACATGTCATGTTGAATTCTCATATATGTTCCACTAGATCCCCTTTCCCTTTGTACTTGTTAAAGTTTGGAGGGGTAAAGTGTGGGGGGAAAGGTGGCATGTATATGCTCCTATCAAAAGGATAAGGAAACAATTCCTACATAGAATATGTCTTCTTGGTTGTCCCCAATTTTATGCTTTCCATTTTCTATTCTATTTCTTGCATCTGTTGCATCAAAGCATCCACAGGGGATGGTGTCATGATATGTTGAATTTGCATAAGGGGATTGGTATTGGTGTTAGGAGTGTTGAAATGGTTATATGATGAGTTGGAAACCGATGTGATTTGGATTGGAACTTTGTTGCAAAGGATTCTGATTACCTTATTGATAGTGTGGTGCAAATGTGGTATTGGTATTAGTTTGATTTTGTGGTATGAAATTGGAATTTTGTGTGACGTGTTGTTGTGATGATAGAGGGTTCATGTTCAAGTTAGTTCCAAAGGCCATGTTGGTATTAGGTGTAGTGTTTTGGAATTGATTGGCATTGGTTGATGGAGTAGTGTTTTGAGTACCAAATGGATTTGCAAAGGTCATATTTATGGAACTAGAATATGAAGAAAATGGGCTACCAAATGTGGGAGTTGGTCCTTAGGACAAAACATGTGCTCTGTTAGCTCCAAATATTGGAGGATTGGGGATGTGTGTAGTTATCACAATATGTGTTGTTGCTCCAAGTGGTAAATTGGTGAACATTTGTTTTAAAATGGGTTAACCTTGTGTGAATAAATTTTGACTAGGACCTTGGGTTTTTGTTTGTGTTACTCCCTTTGCAATTGTGGAAGTATCAAAATCAAAGTGGAGTTTGGCACCTTTCTTGGCAAGTGCAAGAAAATTTTTATTGGGGTTTGCACTGACAAGCTCATGCATAATACATGTTATTCTTGGGTCATGAGAGGTGTGTTCAATTTATTTGGGGGTTATTTGTCTGTTGACCTTAGTTAACGTGAGATTAGCAAATGGATTTGTGTTTTCCCCTTGTGGCATGTGAGGTTGGTTTGAATTTGACCCAAGGTTCATTTTTCTAGTATGATTAAAAAAGGATCATTTGAGGGATCCATGTCCTTTCTTTTTGTTTGTGACCTTGTTTGAACCATATAAGACTTGCAACTTGAAGATGACAATGCAAGGCGATAATGCAAGATGGGTACGAGACTACTATATTTTTGAGATTTTTGGGAGATATAAGGATGTTTGCATTTGGTATTAGTTTCAATGATTTAAATATTATTCTTTTTGCATTTGTTGTTTTCTCTATTTGAGGTATTTCTTTTGGTTTAAAATAGGATCTCATATTTTCTGTTGTTTCCCTTTTTAATGGAAACAAACTGAATTACATAGATGTCAACATCTCTACCTTTATATAGCGAATTACAGCAATTTGACTAAGCATACATCTAAACTAGAAAGTTGTTTTCAACTAGTAGCTATGTGTAGGGGGATCCAATCCGTCAAAGTTGCGCAGGGGTTAAACATGTCCCAAACATGCCTTTGGGGGCTTAAAACTTGGTGGATGGATTTTTCTATCACATACCATCATCTTCACCAATTGTGCTCAACCAATTGAGCTACAACCCTTTGGCATTGCTTCCTATTTTGATTCTAAATTTGGACATACATTTTGGCATGCTCGCTAATGGTTTATAATGCACAACACTTGAAGGTTTTGCAAATGGAATAACAAGTAAAGCTGGCTTGACCTTGGAAGAAACTCTAGGATTAGGAAAGTTTGAGTTGGAGTAGTATCGGGATGGGTGACCTCCCGGGAAGGCCCAGTGCTTCACCTCTGTGAGCATCACCTAGATGCAATGAGTGTTGAGTGGACCATTCACTATCATGAGAGATGGGTTCTTGTGAACTACTACTCATGAACACATGGGTCAATGAGTTTGAATCATAAAACTACACAGTTGAATCCTAATAGCAATATCATAATTTGACACGCTATAGAAAATAACTCCTACTTATCAATTGATGAGCTAAAGGGGCTCTGTATTGAATGGTTCATAAGACATAACACTTGCTAAAGGTTTTGCAAATGGGCTTGCAAGCTAAGTGGTTTAACCTTGGAGAAAACTCCATGGTTAAGCGTGCTTGAGTTGGAGTAGTATCGGGATGGGTGACCTCTCGGGAAGGCCCAGTGCTTCACCTCTTTGAGCATCACCTAGATGCAATGAGTGTTGAGTGGACCATTCACTATCATGAGAGATGGGTTCTTGTGAACCACTACTCATGAAACATGGGTCAATGAATTTTACTCAAAACTACACAGTTGAATCTTAATAGCGATATCATAAGAAAGGTTGAGTTAGAATAGTATTGAAATGAGTAACCTCTTGAGAAGCTTAGATGCTTCACACTTTTTAAGCATCACCTACATAAAACAAATACTAAGTGAACTCTTGATTCTTATAAATCCCTACTTATATAGATCAATAAATTTAACTAAGAAACAACATAACTAAATTCTAATAAAACATTATAATAATTAAACAAAATTTACCATTAATATAATATAACATTGCATCAAAAGTATTATTGTGACTGAAACTTTTGCAATAATGGTTGCATACAGAGAATTATTTAGAGAATTATCTAAAGAGGCTCAACTTCCCTCTCCGGTTTATCCTGCTGGAAGGTCTACATGCAATCCAAGGTTTTAAACGTATAGGTACCATATCGAGTAATAAAACAATATTCTTTAGTAATTATAAATCTGCTTAAGAATGGATTATTTGTGGTACAAGAGAACAGCTGGAACGCCTCCAATTTGGAATCCAAAAAAGCTCCGCACTCATTTTCGGGCGTGCGCCATGAGAAGCAAAGAAGGTAGAGTGACGCATATGCTTCCAATTTTAGTCTGCTTGCCAACGTGCTTGTGCGCCACTAAGCTGTAAGTTGTAGCCTATTTTAGTTGACAGGAAATTCAAGTCTCTTTGGGCAGCTTGGATCGGTAGGAGTGTGTTCAATCATGGAATTCAATATGGCATATGAGGCACCGGATTTCTATGAGTTCGACGCGTCGCCTGAACTACATACTCCTCCGAAGTTTCCCATGCCTGTTAATCCTCCTCCGATGTTTCCTAGCCCTCCTGGCGGAACTTTCAAGACAGGCTTATTGGCGGCAGCAGTGTTCTCATTTATATTTCTCATTGCAAAAGATGTACACAAGGCTTTCACGAGGAGAGCACATTGGATTCCCTGTGATTTCCTTGTGCTCAGTGCTTTTTCAATCCAAATGATGAATTTGCTTAGTGCTCAGAATGAGGCATCGGGTACTTCTTCCAACGCCAAGTTCAGTATTAAAGACGCAGCCCATAGCAGTGTCAATGTGGACCTTTGGAAGGAGTTTCTGATGATCCATAATAGTCGAACTATAATGTGTGTTCTTGTAGCCTATGTCATGCCAGGAATGGCCGATCGCGGCCCCGAACATTCTTGGGGTAGGTTAGTGGCTTTGGCAATAAGTATCTTACATCATGTAATGTCTGAGTTGTATATTGTAGATCGTTATGGTGACGTGTTCCCTAACTACCTTCGTCTATGGCCTCGACAAAATGGTCTTAGCGGCTCTCTCTATTTTACTTTGGCTACAATAATATCCCTCTGCTTTGTTATGCTCCTCCTCCTTCTTGCCAGCGCTAATATTGCCGGAAGAGGTATTGAGCGCATCGTGGCCAAAAAGATTTCTCTAATACTAAGGGGCGAACAGGAGTTCTGTTCTGACTTAGCGTAGAAGACCCAGGAGGCTCACCCTAACAATCACCATCACCATCACCATCACTCTTGTTGCCGGACAGTTGAAGATGAACACCATCGTCGTCACTGTCACTACTGTTGGCGTACAGTTGAAGATGCAGTGCTCAAAGCCTGGATAATAGTTCGTGCATACTCCCTTCAACATGTCATTGTCAGGTCCGCCTTGACCTCCTCGGCTGCAATCATAGTTACAATTCAAATTGTGACTACGATCGGAGGAGGGCTTGCCAAGGGCGCCAACGTTAACGACCTAGCTAAAGATGGAGTCTTGAAGCTCATTGCCACTGTTCTGCAATTGATATTCATCTTGATAGGCTGGTCAATAATCATTTGGAGGTGGGCTTCTACGGTGGCTTATTACAGAAGCCGGCAAACGGACAGCTGGCGTAGCATTTTACGGGTAGAAGATTTCTGGACAAGGCACCTGAGAGAATTGCAGCAGGCGGAGGAGACCCAGCTACGGCAGGCACAATCGCTCGGCACCAAAACCGAACGATTGGTTGCCAAGGAGCAGATCGCGCTCAGTGTACCAAACACATTATTGTCTGCAATGATTGTTCTACAGTGGCTCCTCGTTTCATTCAGCAAAGCTTGTTGGTTCGTCACTTTGATGCTTATGCAGAACAGATTGATGATAAAGTTACTGTCCTGGATATTACCAAATCAAGAAATGTATGTATTTGAAGACTATCCAAAATACAGGAAAATATTGGAGGATGTGCAGATGTTAGGGGAGAGTCCTGAAAGCCTGTGGGTAGCTAATCGCAAGTCTATTGAGCAGGCTAGGAGCCTCATTATACATGGCGATCAAGACGGTGAATATAACTGTGAAGATCTGGTTGAGTTTCTGATTAACAAGAGAACGGGCAGAGATCTAGGTCTGAGTTGTTTGGAGCCTTACAAGCCTCAAACAGGATTGAAATTCTTGTGCAATAAAAGGCCGACTGCGGGTTCTCGGGCATCAGAAGAAATGCCAGACGAGGAAAATCAGCAACCACGAGGAGGAAATGCGTCATTAGCTGTGGATGAGCGTTTCATAGATGTGAGTAAAAAGTCATGGAAAATGACAGCAGTGTCCCTGCTCAGTATCATTGTTTATCTCTCTCCAATCTATGCTGAAGTTAATAGGACAAACTCTTCCAATTCTCATGATTTTCCTCCAAAGGCCGTTAAGGATTGTGTGGATGCATATTCTCGAGCATGGGAAATCATAGATTTCGTTGAGGAGGCGGATATAGAAGATGGCGGAATCACCAGTGAAGCAGCCGACAGAGTTGAGGAGGCGGATGCAAAAGATGACGGATTCATCAGCGAAGCAGCCGACAGGTACTTCCAAGCTCTGCAAAAGAAATTAGATATAGCGGGCTCTTCTGCTAGCAAGACCATGCAGGCAACACCTGATTGTGTGCGAGCAGCATTGGAGGAGCTTAAAAAGGAAAGCAAAAGTAAAACAGAGCCGCTCGAAAGCGCAAATTTTATATCAAGACTAGTCCATGGACTTTCACGTAAGAAGGAAAAAGTACAAGACCGTCCAAACGAATGGAAGGGCAGCGACTCCATAGACTGGCAGGCAGCAGCATCAGGCAGTGCCGTGTACAAGTTATGCAACAGTATTGAGTGGAATGATGGAGGCGATGTGAGTGAACTACTGAAAGAATTAGAAAGCTGCTTGGCAGATATAATAAACGAATGCCTAGAGAAAGTCCAACGTCTCCTCTTGCTGAGCTCCAGGAAATGGGCCCTACACGGCGACGAGATGAGGATGGCGAAAGCACTGTATACAGCAGGGAAAGCCAAGACAATCATGGAAAAGTTATAGGGGAACGAGTTACCAATAGTTTCTTAACATTTTTTTTATTGCTGTCTGGTATCTTGATTGATTGTCTTCTTTCCTGTTGTCTTGATTGCTATTCACTGAACTATTCAAGTACTAGTTTCTATTTCTTCTCTTGACTTTCAAGAAGAAAAGTGTGTTATTGACTATGGTTTTTTTTTTTTTATTATTGTAATGCCCATAGAAGAAACAAGCTATGATGTATGTCAATCCGACAGGACCAGATTTCTAATATATTCTGTTTTGATATCGTTCTTATTATTAAATTTCTATTAAGATGTATTTAATTTTTTTTTTTGGTAATTTTATAAATTTTAAAAAATATTTATTCTTTTAGAATAAAATTAATTTTTTTCTTTCCATTTATTCAAAAAAAAATTCAATAAAATAAATTTAATCTTCAATTAATATTTTAAAAGTTATTAAAATTTGTTTAGCTTGTATTTAATACATTGTGGTATAACTATTTATTTTAAATAATATTCTATTTAGAAAATCAGATTAGTTTATTTATATTTTTCACTTAAATTTTCTGAGGTCGCAAGAGATTGTCTTCATAAAAAAGGGTATTGCATCATATATTTACAATATCCGACTAGAGGCAGTTTAGTATACAACATGTGCATGCATAACACACACATACTTAATAGTCAAGGCAAAGAGAAGACCCAAGACAATAAGATACATCAAACTTGCCAAGCACATACACCAAAACCGAAAACCATAACCTAGACATCGAGAAGCCAGACCATTCACACACATATTCTACCAAAAAACTACCACCACCAGGTTTCCAAAAAACACAACAAGCACCAAAAATTATTCCTCAATGTAGTAGAACTTGTCTAAGCTTACCACCTCCTCGAACCGTGCTAGCCACTCCATATTCTCTACTCGTTCAATACCCACAACATAGTGAAGAAAGTCACACCCAATGGTAGCCCTATTGGAATTAATGCTCCAAAATAAATGAATAATGAGTTGCACATATGTTGTGCATGTGTCATCAAGTAATGTTTAGGTGTCCATTATGTTTAGTTAAGTCTAGTTTGTTGTCACTAGTTCCAGTTAGCTGTCATTCATGTTATAGTTTGTTGTCAATCCATTATAATCAGTTGTCAAACTAGTTAGCTTGTTTGTAGGAAGTAGTTGAGTTATTGTGTATCTATATATTTGTAATTGTTGTTGAAAAGTAATTAGTAATTTGTGTGAGTTATTTGGTGTTTATACTTTGCTATGTTTTTTTGCGTTGCTCTCTATTCACTCATGTTATTCTTTTAATTCAATTTGGTATCAGAGCCACACAAAATGTTTCATCATTGAGTTGGTACGTAGAATTTCCCAAATTTTAGTAGCTCCATAGTGCTCTACTGTTTATTTAGAAAATGGTGCTATTGTGAGGTGTGTGCAACCAAATGAAAGGAGCGTTGGTTGAGGTAGCCTCCAACAGTTTTCAAAGAAGGATCAAAGTCCAACAATAAAGCACATAGTTAACAATGCATTCTGTATAGAGGGTTGCAAGAAGAACAACATAGATTTGGATAAGAAGCTACTGCCAATTTGAGGGTGTAAATCTACTACTGTGAAACATTCACAAAGGTATTTTATTTTGTTTTCTTCATATAAGTATCTAAAAATGGAAACACCTCTAGAAAAATTTAATGGTCTTAATTTTCACACATGGAAGGTGAAAATAAAAATGCAATTGATGAAAAAAATCTATGGAGCATAATGAACGGTACAAAAGTAGTACCTATAGATGCTAAAAAGAAGATTGATTGGGAAAGTAGAGATGAAAAATCCAAGTCCATTATCAGTCTTGCTCTTTTAGATTCAAAATTACATCATGTTGATTTACAAAAAATATCAAAAGAAATGTGGGATGAATAAATAAGTTGTTTGGAGCAAAATCAACAAATACAAAGTTCTCTTTGAAGTTGCAATTATTTAGATTCAAGATGTCTGAGGATATTACTATGTCTAACCACATAAACAATCTTATATCTCTCATTAAACAGCTAGCAGAAATTGGTGTTATGGTAGATAAAGAGGATTCTAAAGCTATTTTGTTAAATAGTTTGTCTTCAAAATATAGCAATGTTGTCTTTACTCTCAATTAGATACCTACATAGACTTTAGATGATATGATCTCAACACTCTTAGTAGAAGAAAAGATAGGAAAAATAGGAGATTTTGGAGGACAATCAACCAGAGCTTGCATTATACTCAAAGAAAAGAATGGGAAAGAGAATGCCAGGTAAAAGTGAGATTGAATGTTACTATTGTAAGAAAATTGGTCATACAACAATTAATAGTAAAATTCATGCTAATGATCTTCTCAAAGGGAAAATTAAAAAATCAATAAATATAGTTGTTCATGAAGAATCATAGTGATGATGATTTCATTAAAGATGAGTCAGTTGCATTATTTTGAAGAGGTCAAAACTTTGAAGACAGTGAAGGATGCAGTAGAGGATAGATAGATGCTCAATAATCTGAGGTGCTTGTGGATCAAGAGCTATACCTCATTAGGGTTATGAGACATGCATGTGAGGATTAGTGTCCAATAGTTCATAGGGGGATTCAAAATCTAGAAGTTCAATATCATACCTTTAAGAGGGTGATGGGACACTTCATGTGGAGATGGTGTTCAATGATGTTGGGAACTTGGATGATAGCTAGGTGACTATACTTGGGAGCAACTTGAAGAATTCTTATTGGTCTGATAAATGTTTTTAAAGAACAAATTTTGCATGATGTATTTCCTATTGTTTTGTAGTCAATTAGTTTAGTATTGTAGCATTAAGAGGGGGTGTTAGAATTAATGCTCCAACATAAATGAATAATGAATTGCACAGTTGTTGTGCACATGCCATCAAGTAATGTTTAGGTGTCCATTATGTTTAGTTAAGTCTAGTTTGTTGTCACTAGTTACAGTTAGTTGTCATTCATGTTATAGTTTGTTGTCAATCCATTATAATCAACTGTCAAACTAGTTAGCTTGTTTGTAGGAAGCAGTTGAGTTATTGTGTATCTATATATTTGTAATTGTTGTTGAAAAGTAATTAGTAGTCCATGTGAGTTCTTTGGTGTTTATACTTTGCTTTTTTTTGTTGCTCTGCTCTCTATTCACTCCTGTTATTCTTTTATTTTAATTAGCCTACCATCTATGTCGCTATAGTTGCTATTGGTTCAAATCGAGGATGAAGCACTATCACTCCACAACCAA
Organism: Sequoia sempervirens; assembly: GCA_007258455.2. Taxonomy (NCBI): domain Eukaryota; kingdom Viridiplantae; phylum Streptophyta; class Pinopsida; order Cupressales; family Cupressaceae; genus Sequoia; species Sequoia sempervirens. Next base: position 79,903,709 of record VDFB02358134.1, on the reverse strand, counting down.
GTCCAGTTGAAAATGTTTAGGAATATCGTGTAGCTAGGGATTCCCCACACCAGGCACAACCATCACCACTACGTCAATGTCATCCAACAAAATTCTTGGTTTGAAGACCTCCTACAATAGTATAAGAATTTGCACTTTGGGCTCCCCCAAATCTAGGAGAGAAGCCAAAAACCTAGACAATATGTCTGTGTTCACTTGGTATTGGTCCATGAAGGTCAAGAAGTCAAGGCCCAGAACCATTCTCATGGTTTCAAATGACAACCAACCAAAAAATTTGCAAATCATCAACAATCATTGATCTAAAATCTTGCCAAGAAATGCCACCTTCCGCTTTGCACACCTGAGCCTTATGCAGCCTCCATCTAAATTTAGTTGTTTTTGCCTCTGAGGTGCTCCTAATAAAGGTGAGAAAGAAATTTGCATGAATTGCCAAATTAGAGGAGGCCGGTGAATTTAATGATATGGTCTTGAAGAAGCAGATTAAGTGACACTTCAAGTGTTGTCACTAGATGACCAATGCAAAGAAAGACCCCATTTTCCAAATTTGGCATGGTTTCACTCACCCAAAGATAAATAATGGTGCAAATGAAATTTAAACTCTCGCACTTGTTTCCATTTCAAAGAGTAATTTCCATCAGTGTAATCCAAATAGAGATGGCTTCAATCCCATCAACCGCATTATTTTCTAGCTTGTTTGCCTCACCATTTCCCTCATGATAATTGTGGTTTATAGTATTCTCTTCAAAATTTTGTAGGATATAATTCGCCCTTTCCAAAAGTGGCTTTAATTTCCAATTCATCGTTCAGTTCTATCACAAAGCATTAACTACTAACACAAAATCCCCTTTGACTTTGATTCTCCTAATGGCTAGTTCCTTACAAATGAGCGATCCATGTATGATTGCTAAAATTTTTGTCACAATGTTAATTCTTGGAGGAAGATGTTTGGAAGAGGACTAGATCATTAAACCCTTCCAGTCTCTTATAATACAACCCACTCTAGAATTCCCTAGATTGCCATGGGATGCCCCATCGAAGTTGAGCCCATACCAACCCAATTGAGGTGGTGACCAAACCACCTAAGCTCTCTTCTATTTGGATGTTCTCCCACCATTTGCCACCTAAGGTGGAATTCTCAACCCTTGCCATTTCATTCTCATTGAAGCATCCCAATCTTTGAATGATTTCCCAATGGATTCAGTTGCAATAATCTAATGTTTTCCACCTCCATAATTGTTTCCTCCATTTTATTTTGTAAGGATGATGCATTCATTTCTTTTTCCTAAAATGTTCTCTTATTTCGCTCCTTCCATAACTCCAATATGAGAATAGAAGGGGTAATAATCCATAAACAATTAAATGTTTCCATTTTCTTTAAGTTTGTCCCTTGCTTGAACATGCAAAGAATGTCATTCAACAATGCACTAGACCATCCCAACTTGGCACAAAGCCATTGCCAACATTCTTGGGAAAAATGAAAACCCAAGGGGAGATGATCCACTGTTTCTTTATGACCTTTGCAAAGCACACACCTTGACAGGCCACTATAGCCTAATTTCCTAAAGTATTCAACAGTTAAAATCCTATTCTGCATAGTAGTCCAAGCGAATGTACCCACTTTGGGCATACAAAATTTATTGGAAAACATAGTTCGAATGGAATGTTTGTTCCTACTTGCCTTTCTTCCTTCTCCAAAAAAATATACCCATCCTTGGAGTTATACTATCCTGTAGTCGAGCCACACCAGATTAATGGATCTTCCCCTTCTCTTAATACAATGGCTTTGTTGGCTAAAGTTTCTTTAAGGATGTCAATGTCTTCCATCGGTAACCCAAAGATGAGAAGTCTTTCCAATACCAACCTAGGATTTGATCTATAGGGGAGAAAGCCACATAGTCTCACACAACGTTTCCCAATTGGCGTTTCAATGTGCCACAAACCTACTCCATATTTAGAAAACTATCCAAACTAGGATAACCAACCCATGAGTCCTCTTAGAAGAGAGATTTGTGACCATCATGTATATCCAAAGATAGATATTCTATTACCAATGATTTGCATGTTTGCATAAAATTCTAGATTGTTAATCCTTTTGGAGGATTAGATGTTATTAAAATATTGAATGCACTCTCCTCCACTAGATATTTTTACCATAGGATTCTAGCACCATAACATTCCATGAAATAACCCTTATTACTCCCAAGGAAGGAATAACCCTCATTACTCCTAAGGAAGGGTAATTTCCTTCCCTAATCTCAATAGTCTAGTAATTTTGATCTATCCTTTAGTGTCACCATCCCCTATTTTTTTCTTTGAATTTTTCTTCTTGCCTCTCCTCTTACTATCTCCACAATCTGGAGATTTCTTTCCCATTTCCGTCTTCTTCACACCCATCTTCCTTATCTTCCATGAGGGAGTTGATTTGGCCAATAATGCATTTTGCATGTCTTCTATGTCCTCTTCCTCATTTGGCTAAAGCTCACCCTCCTCCAACATTCCTATATCCTCTAGGTCTGGCATTTCACTATCAATATTGAAAAGATCACCCACCCCACCACCATTCTTAGGCTCATCCTTCTTTCCCAAGAACCCCATTACTTCATTGCCTACTTCTAAAATATCTTCTAGCCTAGTTAAATCTTCCCTCAAATCCATTTTTCCTTAGTTTTCATCATTACCTTGTTAGGCTTCTTCTATTAGTGCCACTTGTATTTGGGTAACTTCTATTTGGGGCACATTTTTAGCCACTTTAGTTTTCTCAAGAAGAATTTCTTCCCCTTCTTGGACCTTCTCTACGAATGGGGGTTGGCTTGAATCTTGGTTTTCACCTAACCTATCCTCTTGAGACCTGCTTGACAATCCGTCCCCAACTCTCCTAGCTTTCAAAACATTGCCCTTGAGTGGAGCAAAGGTTCTCAACAAATTCACAGAGAAATCCCATTGAATTTCCTATTCCCAACTCCCTTCTGTTGTGATTGACCTCTATTGCATTCCACCTTGGGATCCTAGGGTTAATGCCTATGTAAATCCTAGCTTCAGATTTCTAGTTTCCTAATAGAATATCCTCATCCACTCCTAGAAAGGTTCCCAATTATTCCCTAATCAAAGCTAGGGTTTCTCTATCCCAGTATTGAGATGACAAGTTGACAAGGTTAATCCACGCTAGAACCCTCTCTGTTTCATAGTTTTTTGGATCGAAGTTCGGCTCCCAATATTTCAAGTAAAAATCTATCCCCTCCATGAATAGAGAGACGCTATGTAATATCTCCTTTTTAATTTTCTCCAAAGCAAAAATTAACAAAATGAAATTGCCCAACAAAAAATGGATACTTACCTTCTCGCCCCAGCCATCCGACCACCCCTCTTGCATTTTTACAAGTGAACAACTTCCCCTGCACTATTTGGAAAAGAGAGCCCATTCCTTTAAGAAGGATTTCAACTCCACTAAGGTCTTGGATGAAAGCACCACTGCTCTGCTCTGACGCTTGGTTTCTTGGACCTTGATGCTCACTTCTATGGTTTTCTTATGACTCTGCCAATATTCATCCTTTTTTACCCTCTATGAATTCCAATTCTCCCACACTGCTCTACCCCACGATTTCACCTTGGATCTTTGATTCAGACTTATCGCATTCACCCCTATTGCAAAGGGGGCCCTTCGATCCCCATAATTTTCAAACAAAAATTGCTCCCAATCTTTGTTACTAGGGCCATTCCTCGAGTGTTGTCTATGCTAGTTAGTTTGTTGATTCCCATCCTTTTTCCTTCACCACCTATGCCAACCACCAAAGCTCGCCAGATTTGTTGGGTTATCTAAAGCCCAAATTGGCATGTTGCCTTTATAATTCAAAATACTTTCTCATTTTGTAATTACTTCTATTGGCATGTGTGGCCAATTTAGAAGTTGTCTATTTCAAATGGATTTTTCCATTTATTTGGTTAGAGACCTGTTTGATAAATACAACTACTGGATGGTTATGTAATGAATCAGAATTTGATAATAAATGAGATAATCCCCGAGTGTGGACATAGCCATCAAATTGATGGTGAACCACGATAAATCTGTGTTATTATTTTGTAATTGTTTTTAGTCTTCTATTTCTGCAATTTCTTTTTCACTTTATTCTATAAATTATATTCAACAATTGGTATTAGAGCAGGTTGGAGAAATTTGGTCAGGAAATTATGAAGAACTTCTACAGCCATGGAAGATGCAGACAAGTGGAAAATTGAAAAGTTTACAGGACAAAATTTTAGGCTTTGGAAAGTGCAAATGGAATCCCTTCTCGTCAAACAAGATCTTTCGAATGCATTGGCTGACAAAGCCAAAGGAAAAGGATCTCTATTAGATGAAGAATGAGAGAAGCTGGACAAAAAAAAAAGAGCTACAATCTTCCTGTCGCTCTCCAGCAATGTTTTATTTAATGTCTCTATAGAGAAGACTACACATGAGTTGTGGGATAAACTATCTTCAATGTATGAAATGACATCTACTTCCAATAAGGTATTTATTATGAAGAAAATGTATAATTTAAAAATGTGAGATGGAGGGATTATGTCCAATCATTTGAAAAAATTTAATACTTTAGCTACCCAGTTGATTTTTGTAGGAATTAATTTGGATGATGAGATCATGGCTATTTTATTACTATGTTCTTTACCAAATAGCTTGTAAGGTGTTGTGATGGCAGTGAGTACTTCAGTGGCTGCCAAAAGCAAGATGAAATTCGATGATGTTGCAGCCACTTTATTGAGTGAAGATATGCGAAGAAAAAATCAAGAACCCTCATTTGGTGAGGCATTAACAGCTGTAAGTATTGGTAATAGAGGCAGAAGTAAAGAAAGAGGAAAATACAATAATCAAAGGAAGTCAAAATCTAGATCACAGTCAAGAGGAAAAACAGGTGCCTATTGGTTTTGTGGCAAGCTAGGCCACACAAAGAAAAATTGTTGGAATTATAAGAAGGCACAGGACTTAGTCATAAAAAATCAAGCAAACACTGCAACTGAAAAAAATGATGGAGTTTTTAATCTTGGCTGCTGGAGACATGACTGCAGATTCTTGGGTACTTGATTCCAGAGCTTCTTTCCATGCTACTTCGTGCAGGCAAGCTTTTAAAAATTTCAAAGAAGGTGTTTTAGGTAAGGTTTTTCTTGGTGACAATAAGGAGTGTGACAATCTTGGTAAGGGTGATATAATTTTAAATTTAAAAAATACCAGTCAATGGATTTTAAAGGATGTCAGATATGTTCCTTTGTTGAAAAGAAATTTAATTTTTGTTAGTCAATTAATTGCTTCTGGGTGTGATGTTAAATTCTCTTTAGAAAATTGGCAAGTAACAAAAGGGGTTTTAGTGATTGCAAGAGGCAAGAAGTTGGGTAATCTTTATATTTTAAAATGCCATGGTGAAGTGGGAGCTTCCATAACAGTCATGGATAGCAACTCAGAAATTTGGCACAAGAGGCTCGGTCACATGAGCAAGAAAGGGCTTGAAGTAATGCTTTAATGAGATAAGCTTCCTGGCTTGCAATCGGTGGATTTGCAATTTTTTGAACATTGCCTCTATGGCAAACAAAGTCGGGCCAGCTTCTTGACGACAGGCCATAATCAGAAAACCGCTCCTTTGGAACTCGTTCATTCAGATGTTTTTGGTCCTACGGAGGTAACTTCATTTGGTGGTGCAAATTACTTTGTTACTTTCTTGGATGATTACACTAGAAAAGTATGGATTTACATGTTGAATAAAAAATCATAAGTTTTTTCAAAATTTAAAATTTTCAAGGCTCTTGTTGAAAATCAAATAGGGCATAAGATTAAATGTCTGAAAACTTACAATGGAGGAGAGTTTTGTTCCTCTCGTAGAATCAAGGTGGTCCCATTCACCCCTCCAGAAAATGGAGCAGTTGAGCTCGTTGTATGGTGTCGAGGGAGAAGGCATGCCATTGAATCTATAGTGGAGTCTACAATGAAAGAGTGAAGTAGCGACTCATAGTGGTGGATGCAAGTGCACTATCAATTACTCTTGGTGTGAATCCCATGATGAAGACTAGTAGGAGAAGATCTAATTCAATGAGAGGATCTAACAAGTACTTTATTCACGTCTAGCATCTAACAATAAAAGCCTTGTACCTCACTACATTATCTTTGAAGTATTAATATTTATATAACATCCTAAACATTGACCACTTATTATTTTAAATATTTATACAATATCCTTATTGAATTTGACACACAAGAAATACTATCCTTGCAACATACAAATTAAAAATAATAAAAAATATATATTTTTACATACAAAGGCATAAAGACAAATAGATCCCAAGACTAAATATTGTCACAAACTAGATCTATGCAAAGAACCCAATTATAACAAAAGAATCCAAGATGTAGACTCTTCCACGTTGCTTCGAAAATGCCGCTATCATGTACAGTAGTTATTTCAGGCTCTTGAAGGAGTTTGTATAAACACGATTGGAAATTAAAGAATTTTCTTTGACTTGAATAAGAACATGTTGAAGTATGAAAAGAATCATAATTTAAGAAAAGATATCAAGTTTCTGATGACTCTTGCTTTAGTTTTGAGTTGTTGCACTTTATTCTGTATAATCCAATACAGAAAAGATTAGTTCCATGTATGACTCTTGCTTTCGTTTTGAGTTGTTTCACTTTTACAATACAGAAAAGATCAGCCCCACGTATGATAAAAGACTATAGCGGACTTGGAAAGAACAATGCAGGTAATGCGTTACTTCAGAAGATGCCACCATGTGAAAGAAAATGGAATTTGATGGAAGAGAGCAAAAGCAAAAGCAAAAGCTACATTCTCTGTACAAATGTTATTAGTAGAGGATAAAAACAATATTATTCCTTCCTACAAGCGTTATAAAAGAATGTGATTGGACGTTTTATATGGTACGCAGAGAATGATTGTTGATAATACGAAGTACTTAAATATATGGGGCTGCCAAGACAACTGTGGAAATGAAAATAAAGAACTTTGAATCCTTAAACTGTGAAGTATGCGGCTGTGTGTTTTACTTTAATTTTTATGTTTATTCCTTCAAAGATAATTACAAATATAATGAAATGTTCGTAAAACGTAGTTTAGATTCTAAAATTCAAGAAATAAGAGAAGATTATGTTCATGGAAACCGATTGTCAGAATTTGAGAAAAAGTTTAGATTCAAGTTCAATTTTTAAAGTGATATTTATGGTGGAGTTTTAAGTAATAACTTTTAATTTTATATTGATTGGCTTTTAATAGTAATTTTTAAGTTTGTTCTCAAGGAGACAAGTACTGCATTATTCATGTACAAGAGGCTAGAAATTGGGACCCTCAAGTCAAACCATCATGGTGGAATGACTGCATTACTATCACTACCATCAGAATAAAGGCCACATGACTGAAAATTGTTGGCAGTTAAAACATGCGGTACAAGACCTCATAGATCAAAAGAAAGTATTTGTAGAGGAGCACCAAACAAACAAAGATCATACAACATTCAAAAATCCTCTACCCAATTATCAGAAGGGAGAATCCTCTTCCGCAAACACCAAAAGGTAAGAATGTCGGTTATGTTTATGACACAACAATCCTTTGTTTTTCTACTGCCAAAGAGGATGAGGAGTTATGCAGTCAAATTAATCAGAACAATGAAATTACATCTACTAATTTGGTACAACATATAGACAAATCTGAAAACCAAATTAACGTAATCACACTCAAAGGGAAACAAGAGTACCAACCGGTTAATGCCACAACAATGGTACAATCCAAAGTTATATTGAAAGGAGCATCATTATCATCCCCATCTGTGGATCCTCCCTCTAATCAATATAATCTCATTGATCAATTACAGAAAATACCAGCACAAATATCCATCTTGGAACTTCTAAAGATTTCCCCATCACACAAAGAGGTTCTTGAGCAAGCTCTTGTATCAACCACGGTACCTAACAATTTGGATGTATGTCAATTCCAAGCTATGGTGGGACATCTATCTGCACCTCATTGCCTTTCATTTTCTGAACATGATGATGTATCACTCACCCATCCACATAATTCCGCCCTTCACATTGAAGTCCTCATCCATAAACACCGTGTAAAGCGTGTCCTGATAGATGGAGGGGCTGGTTTAAATATTTGTACCTTAAAGCTGATTCGTGCACTAGGATACTCAGATGAAGCCATTGATACAAGAAGAAAAATCATAATCAAAGCATATGATGAGGAAGAAAGCTCCTCTAAAGGGTTGATCATATTACCCATTCAAGTGGGACCTATTGTCCAAAAAGTGGTTTGCCAAGTCTTAGATAGGGAACTGACATACAACATACTATTGGGACACCCTTGGATTCATGATATGCAAGTAGTACCTTCCACCTATCATCAATGCCTGAAATTTCCAGTCAATGGACAGGAGGTAACAATCACAACAGACTATAATGACACCCAAGCTTGTCATACATTGAAAACATCTCAGGATACATTAATACCTAACAATCGAGAAGTTAGCACATCAGATTCATCTAATGGTGAGAAACAACAAAGCTTCATATCAAAGTGGCTTCCAAAACAATAAAAATCACAAGAGATCAGGGTGGCACAACCTAACCCTAACCCTTCAAATGTTGAAGAACAATTGGCTTCACTCTCACATCAATTCACCAACAAAGTACAGATAAGTGACAAAGGAATAAGTGAATATGGTGTTGGATACTCTTTCCATCTATCACAGATGTTACCCTCCTTACAAACGTATGGACAACCATCTACAATCACCCAAAATTTAGCACAATCTACAACAACATTAGATGGTAGATTTGTAAAAGCAGGGAACTTAGATGAAGAATCAGAAGATAAGGCTATTCTAAATTGGCTTTATAGGGATGAGGAAGCTTCCACTTCCATGAGTAATATCATAGAAACAAATCAATATGGAAAGGGAAAAACTATTCTGGAGAAGATGGGATATTCAGGACAGGGACCTCTTGGGTTAAGGAAACAAGGCATAATAGAACCAATCCAGCCTCTCACACTCCAACATAAAGATAAAACTGGACTAGGATATGCAGTAGAACAAGGACCTCTTGAACGAGGGGAACAAAGTATAACAGAACCAATCCAAGTTCTCACAATTCAGCAAAATGGTAGAGCTGGACTAGGATACACAGAAGAAGCAAGAGCAGAACTCACCAATAAAACTGTGGAGCGTATTCTTCAAATAAGAGATAATTCTGAAATAGATTCAAATGAATATGAGTGGGACAACTTATCAGATGTTTCCTATGAAGATATTCAGATCGATGTTATCAAAAAGTATACCCCCAAATGTGAGGAGGGTCAAAGCTCGAGTTTTAATCCTATTGTCTTTGAAACACAAAATTTCGATGACTCAAGTGAAGATGAACGGACATCGATTGAGATAAATGATGCGGAAGAAAATACCTTCGTAGGCCTCGACATAACCATTAACAACCTAGATGAAATTTTCATCTGAGCTTTCACAATCACTGACCTCAACCCATCTAATGATTCATTGCCTTTACTGCATCCTGAGCTTATCGAGTGGGAACCCCAACACCCCATCAATCTCCCTGTTTTTAATAATGACTCTGCTATTATTAACTATCTTTCCTGTGAAGAATCTGATACTTGTTCCACAAATACTTCTTTTAATGATGCTTTTAGGTAGGAGGGTGCCAAGCCTTTCAGTTGCAAAAGTATGGAAATAAATAATGGATCTAATGGTGAAAACCATTCTATGGCAGTATTTGATCCTAAAATAGTAAAAACAAAGAACGCATCCAATGGTGAAAACCTCATTGAGGCACCAAAGGATGAAAGGCTTGACATCCTCCCACAACATTACCATGAAAGATCATCAGTGTTGATATAACCCAGACAATCTATTTATATTGGCATAGCCGAGAAAGTAAGAATACTACACCTGGTAGCATCCATGGCAGATACATAAAAGCTAGATTTTATCAAATTCTTTGAAGAACGATACATCAATTTTGCTTGGTCATACTTTGACATGCCAGGCTTAGACACAGATCTCATTATGCATCACTTATCCTTTCCAGCTGGCACTAAACCAGTAAAACAGAAACTGAGAAAAATGCATCCACATGTTGCATTATTGGTAAAAAATGATTTGAAGAAACTACTAGATGTTGGATTTATCAGATCTATTGACTATGCTGAATGGATATCCAACATTGTACCTATTTCAAAGCCAAATCACACCATCATAATATGTACTAATTTCTGGGATTTAAATAGAGCATGTCCAAAGGATGATTTTCCTTTTCCAAACATAGACATGATTGTAGATCTAACAACTAGCCATCAAATGCTATCACTCATGGATGGATTTTCAGGATACAATCAAATCAAAATAGCTCCTGAAAACCAAGAAAAGACAACATTTACATGTCCATGGGGCACCTTTTGCTGGAACGTCATGCCTTCTGGGTTAAAGAATGCAGGAGCTACATACCAGCGAGCTATGACAACAATCTTCCATAACATGATGCACACCTTCATGGAGGACTATGTGGACGATATCTTAGCCAAGTCTCACACCAAGGAAGGACATCTAGAGATACTAGCCAAAATATTTGATAGGTTGGAGAAATTCAAAGTCAGATTAAATCCTAAGAAATGTGCCTTTGGAGTAACATTAGCAAAACTCCTTGGATACATAGTTTCTACAAAAGGAATTGAAGTAGATCCAGCAAAAGTTAAAGCCATTATGGAAATGCCACCTCCTAAGAATATCAGTACATTAAGATCTCTACAAGTCTGACTACAGTCCATCAAAAGATTCATCTCTCAACTAGCAGATCGGTGTCATCCATTCAACCATCTTTTGCATAAAAATGTGTCTTTTAAATGGGATAAACAGTGTGAGAGTACTTTCAATCAAATCAAGCATTATTTGATGACACCACCAATCTTGGTGCCACCTAGTGAAGACAAGCCATTGTTGCTATATATTGCAACAACATATATCTCTTTAGGAGCCTTGCTAGCACAAGAGGATAAAGAAGGAAAGGAACAAGAAATATACTATATCAGTAGGACACTCAATGGACATGAAGTAAACTACACCTTCATTGAAAAATCATGCTTAGCAGTAGTATTTGCAACACAAAAATTGTGACACTATATGCTCACTCACACTGTCAAGCTCGTTGCAAAAACTGATCCCCTCTAGTATTTACTGAGCAAAGTAGCTTTAACAGGAAGGCTGGCAAAGTGGGTCATGCTCCTCAGTGAGTTTGACATTCAGTATGTTGAAAGACAAGCTATCAAAGGACAAGTCATCATCGACCAATTAGTAGAAGCTCCATTGTTAGACAATCATCCTATGACCATGGAATTTCCTGATGCGGATATCCTCAACGTTACAACACAACCATGGCAACTCTACTTTGATGGATCCTACACACAACATGGATCAGGGGCAAGAATTTTATTTGTCACACCTCTTGGGCACACAATTCCACGATCTTACAGGCTTACCTTCCATTGCACTAACAATGTGGTAGAATATGAAGATTTGATCCTTGGAATTAAAGTGGCTATTGACTGGAAAATCACAGAACTACAAGTGTATGGAGACTCAGTTAATCATCTATCGGGTCAAAAATGATTACCAAACTAAGGATGACACACTAATTTTATACAAGAGACTGGTAGATGATCTAAGGAAATACTTCATAGATATCAAATTTGAGTAGATACCGAGATCAGAGAATAAAGCAGCAGATGCCATGGCCACAATAGCATCTCTTCTACAAATGCCTGAAACGCAAGATCTTTATTGATTTATTATGGAACAAGTGTCAAATCCTGCATACGCAAATCCCAAATCCCAAACCATAAGCCTTTTGGATAGTGCCCAATCTTCCATTTATGGAGACACTTATACTTATCTAAAAGATAATATCTTACCGCCAGATCTTTCTCACAACCAAAAGTGCAACTTCATACATCAATCCAACAAACATACCATTATTGCTGACACCCTTTACCATCGGGGCCTAGATGGTACTCTTTTGCATTGTTTAGAACATAACGAATCTGCTTTTGCTTTATATGAGGTCCATGAAGGAATTTGTGGCACACATTCAAGCAGATTATCTTTAGCCAAGAAACTCCTTTGTTTGGGGTATTACTGGCCACACATGGAGCAAGAATCTTATAAGTTTGTCAAGAGATGTCAAAAATGTCAGATTCATGGCAATCTTATACATGCACTAGCGCAGGAGCTCCATCCTTTCACAACTACATGGCCTTTCTGTCAGTGGGGATTGGACTTGGTAGGGAAAATTAATGGGGATTGGACTTGGTAGGGAAAATTAACCCATCTTTGATCTAATGGACATAAATTCATTATCACCACAACAAAATATTTTACAAAATGGGTGGAGGCAGTTCCCTTAACCACAATCACTGGGAAGCAAATATCATCTTTCATACTTAATTATCTCATTTGTAGATATGGGATACCCCAGTCAATCATCACAAATAATGGCAGGCCTTTCAAGAACCAAGGTGCCCAAGAGCTGTGTGAAAATTTCCACATCCAACATCGCTTTTCAACCCCGTATTACCCTCAAGGTAATGGATAGGAAGAAGCTTCAAACAAAACAATCCTAAAGATTCTCAAGAAGATTGTAAATGAGGTAGGGCATGATTGGCACGTTCAGATTAACCCTGCTCTTTGGGCTTACAGGACTAGCATCAGAACACCAATAGGAGCTACGCCATATGCTCTTGTTTATGGATCAAAAGCCATATTACTTATCGAGGTAGAAATTCCATCCCTTCGAGTTTCACTAAAGGGACTCATTTCAGATGAGGATTATAGGATCTCTAGACTTCAAGAATTAGAGCTACTTGATGAACATCGACAACAAGCTGTCAATCATTTGACAGCCTATCAGCAAAGAATGTCTAGGAACTATAATCATAGGGTTAAGCCTAGAGTCTTCCAGATCAGAGACTTGGTCCTATGGGAAAACCCTAGAAATCAAGCAGATAGAGAAAAGAAGGGAAAGTTTGAACCTAACTAGATAGGGCCTTATGCCATTATATCAGTCTATGGATCAGGAGCATACCGGCTGTCTACACCAGAAGGAGATATGTTGGAGGAACCCATGAACAACATTCATCTCAGGTGATTCTATACTTGAGGACTCCTAGTGCATGGTCAATAAGGTTGTCTTGATGAAAACCTGGAAAACAGGCGTCATGATGATAGAAAAACAAAAAAAATATATTAAAAAAAAAAAAATACAAAAGAAAAAGAAAGAGGACACAATAAAAACAAGTGATGAAAACCTGGCAAACAGGCGCTACTTGTGATTTTCACCAGCTCTTCTATCTATTAGATACAGTTTTGTCACGATTGTTTCCTTTCATATCATTTCCATCTATCATTTTAGATAATTATTATCACTATCCATATCATAGCAAGGATATCATGTTTTACCCTAGCTTGGGGGCAACATCCTGGTGTTAGTTGGTACAATGGACTTTTAGCTTAAATGGAAAGGCAATCAAACATGGCAACACCAAGTGACGATACTTGAAAAGTAATCCAAAAACATTAGAAAATCCATCAAAATCCAAAAACATCAGAAAATCCATCAAAATCCAAAAACATCAGAAAATGAAAATCCAAAAACATCAGAAAATCAAAATCCAAAAACATCGGAAAATCCATGCAAAAAAATTCATAAAATCGAAAACACAAAAATAGAGTCTACATCAGTCAGAAAGTGGAGTCTGTTTCAGTCGAACTACATGGTCTCTACGTATATAACGTAGGCAAGACTAATCTTTGATCAGTCCCCAAGACCCCTAGGATAGGTCTTTAGGTTAGTTCTTTGGTCAAACATCTAAGAATATCATGCAAACATTAGCACACACATTTCAACATCGATGATCTAATCTAAATAATGATTTGAAAATACATTAAGTAGAATTTGAATTGTTGTACTTTTTATTTTATCATTTTGCTTATCATTTCTTTGGAGCTACTCGATGATGTATTAAACTAGAGAAGCAAGGAAGGAGAATGATACCTTTTCTTTGTTTGCTATTTGTGAGTTAGTCATTATTATTTTGTGAATTGTCACGGGAAGTGCTCTACCAAGTATCATGGAGGAAATTTTGATTCACTTAAGAAAATGATTAATTCTTGTCTGTTTACACAAGAAATGCTCAGGTTATTATTGGCCTATCTTATACCTTGATGCTTATGTTCGCTTGCAATATCAAATATCATGAAAGAAATACTCAGGTCATCATTGGTCTATCTCATATCATTGATGCTTGTATTTTCTTTCAACATTTTAAAAGCTCAGTGATGATACGAAGCAAAATAAAAAGATTGTTGAAATGACACTTAGGTTTGCATTGATAAAATAGGTTTTTTGCATGGAAAACATAGATTGCATTCATAATAATACATCTGCAGAGTATTGATTACACAAGTTACAAAGATTCATTTGCAAAGAATGTTATCTTTTCTTATTACAGATTGAGTATACTTGACAAATACAATTTTCATAATGGCATGCATATAAAATCATTTCTTCATCTCATCATAAATTTCACAATAAACATCTCATTTCGTGACATCATATACATGTTATGTTACATCATTCATTTACATCTCATCACAATGTCATTATCATGTAGTTGCAAAATCATCATTCATTGCATACATATGGAAGGAATTTTACATCATTTTATCTATCATACATCATTTCATTTACATCTCATTTTATCTATCACATATCACATATTCATACATTACATTTTCATCCATACATCATTCATTTATATCTCATTCTATATTACATTTCATCCATATGTCATTCATTTACATCTCATTCATTACATACATCATTTCACTTACATCTCATTTTATATATCATATATCACATATCCATACATCATTTTATCTATCACATGACATCTCATTACATTCATCATTCATTTACATCTCATACATTACATTTCATCCATACATCATTCATTTACATCTCATTTTATCTATCACATATCACATATTCATACATTACATTTTCATCCATACATCATTCATTTATATCTCATTCTATATTACATTTCATCCATATGTCATTCATTTACATCTCATTCATTACATACATCATTTCACTTACATCTCATTTTATATATCATATATCACATATCCATACATCATTTTATCTATCACATGACACCTCATTACATTCATCATTCATTTACATCTCATACATTACATTTCATTTGTACATCATTCATTTACATTTCATTATATACATCATTCATTTACATCACATATCCATACATCATTCATTTACATCTCATTTTATATATTATGCATTGCATTTCATGGAGAAAAGAAATACATCATCAATATCATATCACATCATCATTAATGCATCTATACAATCTAGTATAATAAATCATCATAAAACATAAAAATTAAAATGCATCCATCACATAAATCATGTAGAACACATCATAGATCAATCGAACCACTGCACATATATATCTCATCAAGTGTCAAGTATACACTGAAGTCTGAAAAGGATGAAAATAACATCATATCAAAAATGGCTATATATATCTCTCGAAGGGTACACAAATGATCTCAAGTGGTACTCGCACCAGAAGAAGCAGGTCTTGCACCAGTATCATGACCACCACCAGATGTCCCAGGATCTCTCGAATCTCTCGAGAGAGGCTGTGTCATGCCTCTGCTCACTGTCCTTGAACGAGTCCTCTCTGAGTGAGACTGGGCATAACTGACTCTCTGCTCTGGGGGGCAGAGCTCATGATAATGGCTCCTATAAAACTCAATCTCAGCACCTGCCCGCATAGCCTCTCACATGTAATCTGTCACAGAGGTCCCATCTGCCACTCTTTGCAATCTCTCTGCAGTAGCCTGTGCTATCTTTGCTATCTGTCTGATAGTATCTCGCTCTGCAGTCAAGGCTTTGATCTGTGCTTGGGAAGTGGTCAACTGTGTTTGTACACCTGCTAGCTGAGCCTGTGCTGTCATTGCTGCTTGTATGGCCTCATCTCTCTCACCAATCAGAGAGGTAATCTGTGTCTGTGCAGTAGCTAGCTGTGTCCCTACACCTGTGCTAGCTGTCCTTGTAAGTTCTAAACCTGCACACATAAACTTGCAACCTTTGATCGCTCTGCTAATGAGGAAGCAACGGCCTGCCTCTTACGAGGTGCACTAGTCGATGGCTCTGAAGTACCTGCTACGCTCGGTCTCCCCCCATCTCCGCCATCATCATCACTACCATCCTCACTACTATCATCACTCTCATCATTGTCACTCTCCTCGCTACCCTCCACGTCCACATATACATCCTCCTCTCTCCTCCGTCTCTGACCACCCTGACCACCTCCTGTAGGTGCTGGTGCTGGTGCTGGTGCTGGTGCTGGTGCTGGCTCATCTAGAATGGTAATACAAGGAGGAGGGTGCAGAGCCAAATACTGTCCATACTCGGGAGTAACGGGTGCCTCAATAATGTCTCACTGCATATCCCATGCCGATGGTTGTAGAGCACGATAACCCTCAACAAGTGCCCGATAAGGCAAGTATGGACCCCAATCATTGGAATCTACCTGTTGTTGTCCATAGTGTGCTACTCCCTGTGGCATACACTGAACAATCCCATACTATTTGTAGATGTGGTGAAATAAGAATCGCTCCAAAATCCTAGGGCTCTTCCCGATCAAATACATCAAATTGGCCAAAAATCTCAACTCGATATCATCATCATCCCAGTCATCACAATCTAAATAGGGATGCCAGGTCACTGTCTCCACATCATCAAGAATCCGCCTCCAATAATCTAGCTTACCCATCATATGCTGGGTAGGCCTGCCTCTGTAGTGAAACACATAAGGTCTCATCCCTGGTCTTGATAACACCGGCATGGGACGCGTAACAACAATATGCTCCCATGCCCATACCTGAAGAAGTGTAGCTCCTGCTGATAAACTGCTACCTCCGAGGTACATGATCCAGTGTAAATCATGATATAGCTGAGCAAGCATACACATGCCCCAAACATATCTCATCTTGTGGGCCACCATACCCTCTAATACCTGACCCCATCCAAGAGATAGACCCTTTGACCTCCTATCAGGATAAAGGAATCCACCAATAAAGCTGGCCAAAACTGAAGGAAGTGGAGCATATGAATCATAGATCTCTACCCATGGAACCCACTCTCCTGCAATATGGGGATCCTGAAAAAATCTCCGCATAGACTCTATCTCACCAACCTCCTCTGAATCATGCACGACAATCTCCCCAACAAAAGGAATGCGAAGAATACGCCATACGTCCTCTGGCGTCATGGTCATCTCACCAGTAGGTAAGTGGAAGGTGTTGTGGTCACTATGCCATCGCTCTGCTAAAGCTGTCAGTAGACCCCTATTAAGTCTAATATGGGGCATATCTAGTAATGAGGCTAAACCACAATCGGTAATATGCTGCCTCTCATCCACTGAAAGTTGTGGTATCATATCAAAAGGCCAGGGGAACTGCTCTCGCACCTGGATAACATCTAAATGCTCCTGTTATCATACAAAAAGAATATTTTACAGATCAATATGTTATCAATCAGAAATATCAAACATCAGGAGGTCATCAATTTTTTTTTAAAAAAATTGTGCTTTACCTATCATACTATCAATTTATCAAGAAGGAACCCTCATCTATCAATCAGGTTTATCCCTTCAAAAATTTTAATTACTCCTCGCCTATCATGAGGGTAATTATTATCAATCAATGGATCTCGCTCATCATGAGATCATTTGCCATTTATTTAGTCAAGATCAAACTAAAATAGATGGAATCAACAAAAAATCGACGAAATAAAAATTAAAGTGCATAATTTTTCATCAATCTATACTTCCAAGTGCTACAAAATCCTACTGACGTGCTACAAAATCTACCTAAAGTGCTATTTCTAGTGGCGCACTACAAAATCCTACTAAAGCACTGCAGAATTGACCCAACGCGCTAAAACTCTGACGCACTACCCTAATCTATGGACGCGCTATAGATTTCAATTGGCATGCTAAAAATTTGATGCGCTAAAATAGATTACCAACATGCTAAACCACGTTTGCCAGGTGCTAAAACAAAAAACACGTGCAAATGAACAAAAAAAAGTACGAGCATGAATTATGAGGAGGATTTGGGGTACGTACCAGAGGTCCATAGTTGGCCAGATGCTGGTGATGTCACACATGCTTGAGTCAGTGGTTGTGGTAAGGAATTGGCATCCTGATGCTCTAAACACTCTAAGGGTCTCTATCACAAGTTTATCAAAGTCAAATGCACAAATGACTTTTGAAAATGACGTTTTGAACTTTTATAGGTTATTTTTGTGGGATTTTCATGGGATTTATTTATTTTTCTTTTGAAGAATTAATTCTTACCTATCATAGGGGCATTTTTGGACAATTTTGTCAGGAGATAAATTGTTTCTTCACCAATTCATCATCAAATCATCATAAAAATTCAATTTTTTTGAAAAATCATAAGAAAATTCAAAATTCCTCAATTTATCTCCCAAGGGGGCATATATCGCTATCATTTCAAAATTCAACATCTGGGGCAAATCAGGGGCATATTTTAAACTCCTCGTCAATGCTGGCAGCTGAGGAAAAATCATTCTTCGAAGTAATGCGTAAACACATCACTTCAAAGAGGGGAAAAATGTAGACACCTAAAAATGGTTTGGAGAATCTAATTAATTAAATATGACTTATTTAATTAATTAATCTTAAATTCATCTACTTAGTAAATAAATAGAAATATTTATTTATATTAAGTTCATCATATTACTTCTTTCTTAATTAAATAAACAAAATTAAAAACTTTGTTTTATTTAATTATTATCATTTTCATCATATTACTTCTCTCTTAATTAAAACAAACAAAATTAAAAACTTTGTTTTATTTAATTATTATTATTACTTCTTTTATACTTCTATCATAAATTAAATACACAACTTAAATAATTTGTGTTATTTAATTACCTCATCACATTTCTTCTTAATTAAATAAATATATTCTAAAATCTTTTATTTAATTATCATTTTCCTTTTATTTTAATTTAATAAACAAATTCTATAGTTTGATTTATTAAATTATTCAATCCTCTTTTTACTAAATTTAAATAAATCAAAAATATTTAAATTTATGCATAAATCATATTCCTTTTATCACTCACCAATAAAATTAAATTTTCAAAATCTAATTAATTCTATTGTCATTCATGGGAAGAGCTTCGGGGACAAACCTGCAGGAAGTCCTCTCAATCTTCTTCCAACCACCTTCCCTCTCATCTTTCCTGGTGTTTTCATGGGGAGAAACAATCCTCCATGATCTGCTCCATCTTCTCATCCCATTCCATTCAATTCTCCAAATTGAATCCCAGCCTCTTATCTCATATCCCTGTGCAAATGTGCTGCCGTAAAAGCTATAAGTACAAGTCTTTGGCTATAGGAAATGGATCCCAATGTTTGCAATCTTACTCTGCAGGTTTTCCAAGCATCCAACATTCATCCAGCATTCAAGCATTCAACATTCATCCAACATCCATTTAGCATTCATCCAGCATTCAACATTTGCAGTTATGGTAGCCATTATAGTAGTTTTAATTATTTAATCATATAGGAATAGAATTAATTTGAATTCTCATTTTCTAAGTGTCATTTCAATGGTCTAATTAGCTTCTAAAATTTGAGAGCAAAGTAGATTAGAGATATCTTTAGAGTTAGAGAGCAATAGGATAGATTTCTGAAGATTTTTAGTTTAAATTAGTTTAAATTTCTTAAATCTTAGATGCAATGTCTTATTTAGAGGTGTAGAAGCATGTTTAGATGGTTTAACTCATTCCTACGCTTACAATATATATTTTCAAACCCAAATATTGCATGCATCACAAATCTAGATAGGTAAAAGTTTATAATTATGTCACACTTTTAGCCAGCAAAATGGTTTTGGGAAAACATTTATCCTTGACACTAACTGGCACCTACAAGGAACAAAGAGTTTCATATGAAACCATTTCATCAAAAAACATTTAATTAATATTAATTTAATGCTATAATTTAAATTGTTGAATTTATATGCAATGTTTTGATAAAAAAAATTCATGTGAAATAATTCCAACCAATTTTTTTCCCCAAAATAATCTATGGCAACCCATGTGGTAGTGTAACCCCTCTTTTGGGAAAACCACAATTAAAATTCAATTTCAAATTTAAATTTCTCCAACTAAGGGTACTTTAGAGATATTTTAAAAATACTCTTTCATAGAGCTCAAGGTTTTGGAATCTAAAAATATTTTATTTTGATATTTTGATATTTTTATTGTTTTAATTATGAGGTTTTTGAATTAATTTCAAGTAAGTTATTATAATCAAACATGAGGTTAATGAGCTTATAAAAAAGAAATGAGGTTAATAAGAAATTAGAAATTACCAAAATATATATATTTTTTTGAAAAATATATGGTACACTAGAGAAGAGAATCCTCTCCATGATGGTATAACTTTTTTGGTTACTTATAAACAATTATACAAAAGTGTACATTTAATCAAAGCTATAGTATTTTGAGTAATTTTAAATTTTAAAAAATTATTGAAAAATATTCACCATTTTTTTTCTCTATGCACTATATTTTCAAGTTATCTAACTCAAAAAAATCCAAGGATTTTCTAAAAAATTTCTATACTTTTTGTGACATCCAATTGATCTCACTTTTAATGTTTTTTTAACAATTATATATTAAATTTTTAAAAAAATATTTCTAACTATTTTTAAAATATAAAAAAAATTATAACATAAACTACATCAAGAGTTATACATTTTATTATTTTATACCATTTAAAAACTCAAAACATAAATGCCACTTCTATGTGGTCCAAGTTATAAAATTGTATTTTTGTTAGCCATTTTATTTATAAAAGTGTGTCACAATTCTAAAATTTGACCTATATGTTTTTCAATAATCTTTTTTAGATCAACAAAATTCTGCATGCAACAAGAAGAGACCATCACAAAATAATTTGTAATGAATTATAATATTGTCCCATTAATTTGTGCTTGTTATATTAGGCCAATAGATGTGGCAAGGGAAAATTAGTAACTAGGCTTA
The DNA here is from genome assembly GCA_007258455.2 of Sequoia sempervirens. NCBI lineage: Eukaryota > Viridiplantae > Streptophyta > Pinopsida > Cupressales > Cupressaceae > Sequoia > Sequoia sempervirens. The sequence continues at coordinate 79,882,477 of VDFB02358134.1, read as the reverse complement.
AATGATTTCAAAAAGTATTATATCCTACCATGGAGACATACATATCTAGAGATTAAAACTATACTTGAATAATCCTTCTAGTGACTTACAATAAAATACACTCAAGATTTATAGAACTTAGAATTACACCTATTGATTCCATAGACACTTGAGATAGAAAAATAGCTGGTGGAATAACCATTTAATATAGTACATTGACACATTTATAGCATTACATATTACAATTAGCCACATGGGCGTAAGATATGAGTGACTTATCATGCCTTATCAGCATTAATAATACTAACAATTAGCATACAAATTGTAGACAAAAAGATTACATATGCTTAATGAAGAAATCTACCTTGGATCTATAGGTAAGTACCTTAGGCAGGGGAGATTATTTCTCATTAGCCATTAGAGCTGACCAATATCAATAAGGAATTAGGATTTTGGGGGTACAAATCAATGTTCTTATGCATTAAAATTAGTCCATATAGTCCTTTGTAGTCTTGTATAAAATCATAACATTAGTATGAAGTCCATAGATGGAAGTATAGATCTTGACCCCAAGAAATAATTAATAATCAATGTAAGTCTACCTAGTAGCTAAGACATTACTAGTAATGAGAAATAGGTAATAAATAACATGGAGTTCCTATGATAACATAAATTTGGTCTTGAGAGAACCAAATTTGGTAAATTAAAAATATTTAGGCAAAAGAAAATAGGCCCTAAATAAGTTTTTGCATTCTTATAAATGATTATTGAGAATAAATGTAGCCACTTTTATAAAATACACATCTCTTTGTAGTTATAGTATATTTTCATGCACACACACATCTCTCATGCAAATAAAACTTCACCCATATGTATGAAACCAACACCATAATATCACCATTGAGTAGGGTGTAATCCAACATAAACTACAGGGAAGAAAATGAGACCATGTAGAACCCAAAATCAAAGGGACCACCCATGATTCATAAATAAACATCTAAAGGACATAAAGGTCCAATAAAATCCTCTTTGATTTCGTTGCACAATATTTAGGTTGGGAAACTAGCCAGATTATTGTATAGTCTTTTAACATTGTATAATGTGGGCCATGTAGTGCTAATTAGCCTGAGTTATGAACTAGATCCATACCATATAGATCAATAGTACATATAAATAAAAAATAGTGAATTTAATTCACCCATGTAGATGGTATAAATATGAGTTTAAAACCTTGGAGGGGTTAGCCAATAAGAGCCTATCATGTAGCATGGAATCCCCAAGTTGGTAGATTGTTATAAAGTACATGGAGAGGAGTCCATGTAGCAAAGTAAAAGAGAGGACCTCACACAACAAACCATAAGGATGGGCCACATGAAAATAAATGATTTCTTTCCATAGAAGGAAATACTAGGCCACTTTGATAGAAGCTTGGGCTTGTCACTTCTAAAGACAACATGTGTAATTTTTTTATATTAGAATTCTAGGAAATATGAATTACACGAATAACATGTCATCTACATACAAGACAAAAATTAGTAATTGATCATCAATACATCTAATATAAACATAGTAATCTTCACTACTTCTCACAAAACCCAATTTCAATGTAAATGGATCAAAATTTTGATACCACATTTGGGGTGAGTGTTGCAAGCCATAAAGATAATTTTAACCTAAATACAAAGTTTTATTTCGCTTTTACCTCAAAACATTTAGGCTTTTACATATAAATTTCTTATTCCAAATCTTGATGCAAAAATAGTCTTAACATCTATTTGTTTAATTTCAAAACCATAAGCAATAGCTATGGATAAAAGAAATATAATAGAAGATAATTTAGCAATAGGAGAGAAATTTTCATTAAAATTAACTCTCTCTTGAGGAATGTCCCCTAGCTAAAAATTTAGTCTTGTACTTTTCTAATGAATTGTCTACTCTAAATTTCTTTTTGTAGACCCAATTACGTCCAACATCCTTTGAGAAAATGAGCAAGATCTAAGTCATAATAATAGTCTAAACCCATTATGTCCTCCTAAATGGCTAGTTTCCAAGACTCATTATCATCTACAAGAATAGATATCCCTGTAGGATCTAGGTTCATTGCCAATACTCAATAAAGAAAATACATAATGGAAATCTAGTGGGCTATATCTATCAACTAGATTCCATTTTTGTGTGGATATTCTTATGGGTGGAGTAAGAGATTCTTGCTCTTATTATTTTTCATGTTCAACTTCTTCTATAATCACAAAGTCTTGTTCTTCTTCAAAATTTTCACTTGAACCCTCTTCTTTTTCTCCATCCTTGATCTCATCATTATATTCTCTTTAATGTGCATCTTCCTCTTGTAAATAAATATAAACTATTATTTTCCTTTCTTTTTATTCTAACTATGTGAGATCTTAAATAGCTCCAAGTTCTCTAAAAATCACATCTCTAGAATAAAAAAATTTCTTGGAGAGAGGATTCCAAATATTATAATAAAATTTAATATTCTAATCACATCTAATAAAGATGCCTTTATGTGATTTTGGATCAAGATTGGAATGCTTTTGGTTAGGGGTGCTGTCATAATAGTGGTTTACAATTCCTGAGAGGAACGAATTTTAGCTGAAATCACATATTTTTAGAAAATATAATGATTTAAGCCTTAAAAAGTTCCATTTTAAGGATTCCAATTGAAGAGGGTTTGATCAAATCACCTTAGATCAAACCCCCTTGGATAGAACCTCGCTAGTTTTAAACCATACCTATAAATGCGTCTCCTTTACACCTATCAAAATGCTGATAAAAAATCACTTTTGATTTATATTTTAGGGGATCAAATGAATTCATTTAAAATTTATTTCAAATGATTATGGTATTCCTCAGAACAAGCTATCCAATGAATATAATTTTAATATGTTGGTTTTGTTATGTATTTGTTTTTTAAGTTTTATTGAACATAGGTTTTTCATCGAAAATGAATTTCTTTGTTCTTCACATGTGGAAAAATAGAAAATTATCAAAAAAGAAAAGAAAAATATGAGTGCACCATATATTGAAGTCCTTGATCCAACAAAAAAAATTAAATTAAATTTTGGCATATACAAAAAAGTTACGCGTTATCGGTCGCGTTGAATTGTAATTCGTTTGACTTTGAAACTTGATTAAGGAAAAAATATTCAATAAAAACTATCTAACCAAGTGGAAGCACTAGATATCAAAGTTACAAATCTAAATTTGAAAGAATTAGAATTTTATCCTTCATGGAAAAAAAGTTATGTGTTATACGGTGTGCGTCACTTTTTAAAAATGTTGTTTTCTGAAAAAAAAATCTATTTTTGTGGGAGATGGAAAAAGAAGTGTAATTTGATTCCAAAAATTTTGAAAAAAATATTTTTAGAATCTACAGACAAAATTTGATGAGACTCTATTTTGCACCATCTTCAAATTCCTCACAGTTTAGCCGCTATAGGTGCCCAAATGTGAATATTTAGTTAAAAATAATAATTTCAGTGTCCAGTTTGGCCAAAAATTTTAAACCACTATTATGGGATCACCCTTAGGTACATGAACAAAAGACACATAGCTAACAATCCTTAAATATAAATAGAAGGTTTCTTACTTGTCCACACTTCACAAGGTGTCAAAAAAAGATCCTTACAAAAAGACCTATTTATCAAGTAACAAGTGGTACTATTAGTTTCTACCCAAAAACATTTGTCCAACTATGCATCACTCAACATATATTTGGCTCTTTCTATAATAATTTGGTTCAACACCATTTTTTGTTGTGTATAGGAAATTGTCTTTTATCTTATGATACATACATTCTGACAAAACTCATCACATTCCTTAGAGAAATATTCCCTTCCATTGTCAAATATCAATACTTCTATTTTAAGTATTGATTGTCTTTCTACTAATACTTTAAATTCCTTAAAATTGCTGAAAAGTTTAAATTTATGTCTTATAAAGTAAACCCATGTAAATTTAGAAAAGGACATCAATGAAGGTAAAAAATACCAAGAATTTGTAATTGAATTATTATCCACATGACCAAACACATCCATATAAATAATTCTAATTTATCCCTTTCTTTATTACTTCCTAAAGGAAATGATGCTATTTGTTTTTACCCAACAAACAATTCTTATATAAATCAAAGTGTTCATTCGAATAAGAGAAACCATCCAACAATTTTTTATTGATAATAGTTTCCAAAACATTTTCACTAATGTGGCCCAATCTAAGTACCATAACATACATGTATTTTCAGCCTTCTTTGTCACATAGGTGGAATTATAAATAGTAGTGGCATCAATTCTAAACATAGTTCCCATCTATGTTCCCCTTGCTACCACCAAGCTTCCTCTCACTAAGCTATACTCATTCCTATTAAATTTTACATGCATTTCCAGACCATTCAACTTTGAAATAAAAATAACATTTCTAGCCAACCTAAGAATATGTAAAACATCATGGAAGGTTTTAATCCTCCTATTAGAAAAAGATAATTGTACCTTTCCTCATCCAACAATTGGATATATAATGTTTTTCACAAAGTATAAATTACCTCCATATTTTTGTATGTGGAGAACCACTATTTATGATGAGTCATGTGTTAGACTATTACATGCAAAAAGTAAAAACCATAAAAGAAATTACAACAATTGATGGATTATCATCCTTTATGTTTGTATTTACAATTAAATTATTATAAGTAATCAAATTTATCATATTTACAGGGTTGATTATACCTTAATTCTAACATATTAAACTATTTTTGTATGAATTTCACCATATTCTAAGTGATTTTTAAATTTATTATGATACTAATAATTTTTTTATATAGAAATAATATGTTTAGAACATTTAATGATAAAACATTAAAAGTTTGACATTTAAAACAATTAATGTCTAATTACAAAGAACTTTCAATATATGAACATACTAAACAATAAGAATTGTAGAGTTGGGTGATTCTCCTATAGTTGACTTGCATCTAATTCTAAATAACTTCTCTATTATTCTATAAAATCTTGTTTAGTATATTTGTGTCGTGTTATAGAACTAAAATATTATAATTGTGTAAGTGCATTTCAATTGATATAAACTAGTATAGATACATCTATATATTAAATATCAACTTGAATCTATTTTATTTCATTAAGAGTTATTTTATTTTTCTTTATTAATTTTTTATGTACTAATGTAGACACATTAACTTTATTTTATCTAGATTGATATTTTATTATTTTGATTTGAAGAGTTAGTTTTTATTAATATTCTTGCTCTACTTTTATATAGTTTTTAATTTATTTTTGAAAAAATCAGCATTTATTATTTAAATAATTCTTTTATTTTATTTATACTTTGAAAATTGTAATAAATATTATATATTTATATGTTTTTAAAACTTATATGTATTTATATTATATTTTAAAATTTTAAATATATATATTAAATATTTTAAAAAAATTATATACAAAATCACAATGTGATGCCGCTTCAACATAGTTATAAGGCCACAAGTAAAGACTAAAGTTGACAGTCCACACAAAATCTTACTACTAAGCCTCAACTTCACCCTACTCTAAGTACTTCAATAGGCAGGACATGCTTCCTTTGGAATTTAATTTAATTTTCTTTTCCATCGAATATTGAAAGTTCGTGGAATTAAGTTGATCGCCGTACAAAGATAATTGAAGAATAATTGAAAAATTTAAATCTCAGCCATCAAATTTACCCCATAAACGGACATGATTACTTTTGAATCCAGAAACGTTTTTCTATGGACCACCGAGTCCGTACAGTTAAATTTGATGGCTGTATGACTGTATATATATTTCCGACTATATAATAATATATAGACATATATACGATAAAACATCATAATTATTTTTACGATTATTATAGTATAAAAAGCTTGAATACCGCCATACGTCATTTAAATTCAGTCCAGTACTTCAAAATACGTGCGGGAGGCTTGCTTTGGAGCTTTCCTATGGAATATTGGGATTATAGGATGTTTCTTTTCTGAACCAGGGTATGAATTATAGTTTGAAGCGCAACTTTGACAGGCAAAACTTAACCCATGGTCGACAAACAGGCTTCGAACTTTCTAAGTTATGCTCTGGAGAATGTTAAAAGAGTAAAGAAGGGAGAGTGATGCATGTTTTCAATCTTAGTCACCTGCCACTTTCCTATTTATTTATATTTGAGCTTACCAAGAGGAGGGGCAAAGAGCATCGATCAGAGTGTGTGTGGGTGTGTGTTCAATCATGGAAGTGAACAAGCCATGTGAGGGCGTGAATAACACGGAGTCGGTTGGTCAAGTTGTGAGTGTAGCCTTATTGGTGGCAGCAGTGGTTTTATTTGTTTTTCTCATTTTAAAGGATGCAGTGAAGGCTTTGAAGAGGAAAGCACTTTGGATTCCCGGTGAATTTCTTGTTCTGAGCGCTTTCTCAATCCAATTGCTGAATTTGCTTAATGCTCAGAATGAGGAAGAGACGCCTCCTGGCGACAACACGATTTGTCCGATCGATTTTTGGTTGATCTATACCAGTCGAATTATGTTGTGTGTAGTTGTAGCCTATATGGTCCCTGGCATGGCCAACCCAGGCTCTGAGAATTTCTGGGGTAAGTTGATGGCTTTGGCATTAACAGCCTTTCTTCATGTAATATCTGAGTTGTATAATTTATATCATCATTATAAGGAAATTGACTTGATTAATCTTCTATGGCCTCGACAAGAAAATACTAGCCCGGCTCTCTATATTGTATTTCTTTCGTTATTTTTCGTCTGCTTTGTCATGCTCCTTCTCCTTCTTGCCTGCGCTAATATTGCCGGGAGAGGCATTGGGAGGATCGTAACGCAAAAGGTTCCTCTAATTCTGAAGGGGCAAGTGGAAGAGGAGGATCACCATCATCATCGTCACTCCTATGAAGCGGAGGAGACGGAGGGGAATCGTCATTATGCCCCTCTCTGTCAATACTGCTGGAGATCAGTTGAAGAAGCGGTGTTGAGAGCGTGGATCGTTGCTCGTGCCTACTCCCTTGAATATACCGTTGCCAGATCAGCCTTGGCCTCCGCTTCTGCAATCATAATTACAATTCAAATTGTGATTACGATGGTGGCAGGGATTAGGAGAGGACCCGGACTGCACCTACTCGGTAGTGTACAACCCTTAAGGTTTACCATTACTATGCTGCAATGTGTCTTCATCTTGATAGGATGGGCCATGATCGAATGGAGATGGCTTACTGCAGTGGCTTATTACGCAAGAATTCAACCGGATAGGTTGAGTAGCTGTTTACGGATAGAGGACTTCTGGACAAGACATCTGAGAGAGTTGCAGCAGGCGCAGGAGGACCAGCTTCCGCAAGCACAGCTTCTTCAAACCAAAGTCAAAAAGCTGGTTGCGGAGAAGCCGACAAAGATCACGGTACCAGGAATATTATTGTATGGAGTGATTGCGCTCCAGTCGTTCACGGTTTCATTCAGCAAAGCTTGCCGCCTCGCGTCTATTGTGCTTTTCCACAACAAATTGACAGGTGGGTTGCTGTCTTTGATATTTTTGAAGCACGAAACGAGAGCATTTCAAGATTATCCAAATTACAGAAAGGTATTGGAGGGTGTGCAGATATTAGGTGAGACTCCAGAAAGCCTGTGGATAGCTAACCACAAGTCAATTGCAATGGCGGCACAGCTCATTTTACAAGGCAGTCAAGACGGTGAACGTCAGAGTGAACATTTGGTTGACTTTGTAGCTAACAAGAGAACGGGCAGAGATCTAGGGTTGAGCTGTTTGGACCCTTACAAGCCTCAGACAGGATTGAAGTACTTGTGCAACAGATCTCAGCAATCAGAAGAAGAGCATTTGGCAGACATGAGTACAAAGTCATGGAAAATGACAGCAGTGTCCCTCCTCAGTATCATCGCTCAGCTCTCTCCAATTTATGAGGAAGTACACACTTCCACTTCTCGCTTTTTGCCTCCAAAGGTCTTTAAAAATTGTTTGGATGCATATGCTGAAGCATGGGAAGTCATAGATTTCATTGAGGAGGCAAATACAGAAGCCAACGGAATCACCAGAGGGGCAGCCGACAACTACTTCGAAGCTCTGCAAGCTGGAGTAGATGATGGACGCTTTCCTGCTAGCAAATACAGCGGTGCAACACCTGAAAGCGTGCGTGCAGCGTTGGCAGAGCTTAAAAATGAAAGCAAAAACAGAATGAAGCCGCCCGGCAGTGTCAATTGTGTATCAGCACTTGGGTTAAAAAGTAAGGAAAACATACAAGGTTTTACTAACGGTTGGAATGGCAGCGACTCTATTGACTGGAAGGCAGCAGCATTAGGCAGTGCTGTGTATAAGTTATGTAACAGCATTGAGTGCAACGATGGAAGCGATGTGAATGAGGTACTGAAAGAATTAGAAAGCTCCCTGGCAGATATAATAAACAAATGCCTAGAGAAAGTCCAACATCTCCTCTTGCTGAAATCGAGGAAATGGGCTCTGAAGAGTGATGAGAAAAGAATGGCGAAAGCAATGTACACAGCAGGAAATGCCAGGATAATCATGGAAAAGTTAGAGAGCAGAGTCAGGAGTTCCTAGTCAGAAATACTTCCATATCATGGATAGTTTGTCTTATTTGATCACGGATATAATACCATGTGTTTTCTTAAGGCGTGCCTTAGATAGAAGTACGAATAAGTGACTGAATAAATGTAGTGGTTTAGCTATGGAAGGAAGGAATTCAGTTAGTGTGGATTTGTTTAAGTTAGGGAGAGAGGAAGTTAATCTGCAGTTCACGTGCAAGCTACAAGATTATATGATATATGGCATTCTCAAGGGTCCGATAGATTGCAATTCAATTCTCAGGACTCAGAGATTGTTTGCTCTGCTGAATGTCATTAATTTTTTTTACTTTTAGTTCTTTTAAAAACATATTTTTCAAATATATTTTAAATTTTATTTTTAATGATTTATTTTAAAGATTTTTTCCTTGTATATTAATTACTGTTATTGTGTCTACTAAAAATGAAATCTAAAATTGCTCTCTAAATTTATTATATATTTTTCATAAATTTAAGTATATGTATTTTTAAAATTATTTAAATATCTATAATGCATAAAGAAAAGTATATGGATGTATTTTTTTCAAAAGATATTAATTAAAACCAATACTATTATGTACGATTAAGACTTAATTAATAATAATTAAATTAAAATATTATTTTTTTGGTCATTTTCATGAGTATTTTTATATAATTATTGCTTGGAATCAACACTACAACACATGGGCATGAAACTCAAATGTAAATGTATTTAAATTCAAACTCTAAGACTCCATCCTCTTTCTATTGGTTGTTATGAGCCAATTTAACACTTGTTTGTGCAACATGTTGCTATGTTATGGTATTTAAAGACATTTTCAAGTAATTAAAAAATAAACTATAAGATTATAAAATTTGAGAAAACTTTGATTTTCTAAGAGACAAAGAATCAAATTTGTATTTAGGCCATCTACATGTTGACAAATGCTATTTTTTTTATTTTTTTAATCCTACCATCTAGATGATGAATATTATCCTTGATATTTTTCAACTTGTCATTAATCCATCCTACCAAGGGGTTTGACCTTAGAGAGCATGACATTTATTGAGCCAACAATCTCACGTTGAAGAGTATTGTGAACACTACCTTAATGAATCAAATATTAATTTAAGATGAGGGAAAATAAGTTTTCTAAGTACACATTACACCAAGTAATTCCCATCTAGATCAATTCAACTCTACATGTTAGATCAAATCCAAGGGAATCAAAATCTAAACCACAAAGTATTTGAGAGTGTAAAGATATTGAGAGATTCATTACACTAAGTATATTAAATTATGAACAATGATAAATGGCCATTGTATAACAATAAAATCTACTTTTCCAGCTTCCCATCTAGAGCTAATCCTTTCTATTTATCTTGATTAATAGGGGAAAATAGGTTTTGAAGGGACACAAAAGCCTTTACATCAAATACATCAAAATGCTACTGATACTAAACATGAAATAGTTAAAACGACAACCAACCAATAGCCAAAAAATAACAAAACAACAGAGAGAAGAAAAAAAAAAGATAACCACAAAAAATCATTTTAGATATTTTAAGGTGTTCACCACCTCTAGTTCTTGGTTATAGTAAAGATTAACCATTGAGAACAATTCATTTTTTTCTTTTTCAAATGTTTTTCTCAAACTGGCCCTAGTCCTAGCACTTGGGCCCTTATCCTCATCCTTGGTAGCCTTTTATCCCTTCTCCTTGGTAGATAGGCCATTATTATGCAACCCAACAACATAAATGAAACACTCCTTGAGCTAGCTAATTTTATTCATCAAAACCTTGAGGGAATCAACACCATTTTTACTAGACATGTCACTGAGTCACATGAGCTTCTGAATATCCACTTGGATTTCCTGAAGTCTACCGTCCATCTCTTGAAGGTGACTCTCACATTCTAATTTGCAATTAGAAAATGAGCTTTCCAAATCAACTAGTCTCTCAATGAGGAAGTCTGGTACTGCCCCTTTGGGTTGATTAGCATAATTTTCCTTAAGGCTTTTGATCTTAATATTCACTTTATTGAATTCTTTAACCACCCATTTAGCCATTTTAAAGTTGCGGGCAACACCAATTTTTGGCCATGTCGTGAAGCTCCGACATTGAAGTATTATCCTTGTCCAATTAGGAGAAGTCATTCGAGAGAGGATGGACCTTGGCCACACACTTAGTCTTACCAGAGTCAACTTCCTTGATTGCAACATCCACATCTTTCTCACTGCCTTTGCTAACTAGAATGTCTTGATGAGAGTGTTGCTGGGTGGGGAAGTCTTCCACCACCAAGGAGGCATCTCTACTAGTATTTTCAATTTGTCCCTTCACCTACTGCAAATGGGTTTCTCCCTCCTCTCCCTTCTTAGAGTCACTAGAATTTGACCTCTTCTTCTTTAACTTGCTCTTAGGAACCCTCCTTTCCCCACTTTTAACTGCGCACCAACCTCCTGATCGATCTTAGATCCACTAGACCCCGACCCCTGTTTCATTAGCTTATTGCTGGGAACAATATTTTTCTTTCCCCCTCTTTTCCACTTATTATGAGGAGACTTAGAGGAGAAGATGAAACCTCAACAACATTCTCATCCTCCACATTCTAGACTCTAGTCCTCATCCCCACTACACTACATATCTGAGCCAGAAGTTGGAGATTCCATTATAGTGATAGGATGATCCTTCTCTTTACCTTTGATGGATTTGGCTGGGGAATTAGCCTTTACATGCTCCATAATGAGGAAAATGAGCCCCTCGTGAAGAACCAGAGTACAATGATGTAGTGTCAGAAAAAGTATCCCTTTTCCACACTTAATTTGGGAATAATTAATGGTAAAATGAGCTTAATGTTGCCTTAATTTAGTGTTGTAATGTGTTTTACACTTTCACTTTATGTTTAGGGCCCTTTTAAACTAAATGGAATTAATTGTGCCTTATTTAGGGTGTTGTAAAGTGCACCTTTACACTTTCACATTAATATAGGGCTTTATTAATCAATTCAAGTTAATTTGCCTTTATTGGCCCCTTTAATTCAAATCCAAGCCTAATTAAATGTAAATTTTGAGGGATAAAGCCCAAAATTCATAAATTCCATTTCACAACACTCAACTTTGGAAGATGTGTGTCTTAGGTAGGTGACCTAGGACCCATTTTCCACATGGTGAATGGGTCCTCACTTAGTCCTATGACCCTAATTTTGCATAACATTTGACCTTGTCTGATTTGTGTCCTAGGTAAGTGGCCTAAGAATCATTCTCCCTATGGTGAATGGGTCCTCACTTAGACCTAGGACCCCTCTTCGAAATATTTTTTTGGTGGCATTTTAATGATTTTGAATCTATAATTCAATGTCGACTTGTGATATTTGAATTTCAGGTACTAATGTTAAGAAATGTATAATATGAGGTCCTTTCACTAAGTTTCATCTAAGCAACCCTAGAAATATTTCATGAGCACCTAGAGCATTCAAGAGAATTTTCTAAGACATTCAAGGGTAGATTTATAGAAGATTATTACAACAATCAAGATTCCATTGTCATGTCAAATATTTAGTACATCATGCATGTTGTTTGGGCTAATATGTTGATGTAGTGTTCAAGATCAATCAAGCATATCAAAGGAATTGTTTCACATCAAGTTTCATAATCAAGATGTACATCCATTGAGGCCACTTCATCCTAGATTACATATTTATCCAAAGTTTCAATTAAGGTTTAGTGAGTTGTTACATATTGTTGTTCGTTCATCATTCCTTCATGCATTTCTATTTCATTTCAAGGTTTAATTACCAAAATGGGTTTTTACAAAGGAAAACTCTCATTCCCTAGCAATCAAAAAATTTTCTCTCTTTGATGTTTGATTGTAAATTTTAGGTTGAAGATCAATTAGAGAGAAAATTTGAAGAAAGTTGCAAAGTTGTCAAAGTTGTGAGAAAAGTTGTCAAATCATGAAAACTAAGCTATAGGTTTTATTTATGGTTTTCTAATAGTGACCAACAAGAACCTGGGAGTGTAGACCTGGAAAAACAAAACCCATAAATAGATTTTCCAGAGCCCTAGCCAAGACCCATTCGCCATAGGGAAAATGAGTCCTCAATGATCCATTAAAAGCACTTTTTGCAAAAGGTACACAAGATTTATCCCTTCTAGATTCTCCCTAAAGTCTATAGGTTCCATTAGTATTATATTTAAGCTTCTAAATGCACTTTATAGCTTGTAATTTGGAGTTTATTTGATGGTCTTAATCTTTCTCCCCAAAGTGCTATTTAGCTTAGACCCCTTTTCTAGCAAAAAGGAAAATCTGAAGATTCACATCTTGGGTTGACTCACCTTAAGGGTTGTTGTTCAATTATTGGTGTGGATCTCATTTCCTAATGAAAATAGAAGAATATGACACTATTTCCCCCTTTGGATCCACTTTTCCATTTTTGGAGGAAATCTCCCCCTATCCTATTTTTCTATATTTAAGATGATTCTTAAGATGGGCATAAATAGAAACCTCCATAGAGGTTAATAGGAAAAATAGAAAGGAAACCTGAAGATTATGTTTGAAATGGTTGAGGAGGTTAAAATGGTACCCCAAAATTGTAGAGAAATAGTTATCAAGGGTGACATACCTCATTACAACTTCAGCTACATTGGCCCATATACACTTAATGGAAAGCCTATCAATACCCCCGAGATGGAAGCTTAATCAAGCCCTCCTTCTCCTTTCCCTTGAAAAACTGGTCCATCACGTCCTCATTGCCCTTCCTTTCGTTATGGAATTTGTGCCCCTCGATCTGTAGGCCCATAATATGAGCAAGAAAGTCTTTAGTAATGAGGAATTTGGCCTCATTCACCTTCAGACACTTGTTGTTCCAACTTCAAACAAATAGATTAGAGGCTTCATGGTCAAAACCATGAAGCCTCTCCATAAATGGCCTAAAACTTCCCTTCTCCAGAATCCTCCACACCTTTGGCTTGTTCTTTCGTTTGTTGCAAGAAATGGGCTTGAGCTTGCTCCTATCCCCTCCCATATCTACACTACCCACAACAAACACAAAGAACTAGAACTCTCTCCAATTCTTACCAATCTCAATTTGAAAGTTTCTAGATATGCAAAAGACCTTGGGAATAGGCAAAAATCAACCCATAAAATGTGTAGTGGCAGGTGATAATTACCACCCAATCACCCCTACAAAGAAATCAACACTAAATGTCATTTCAAAATAAGTATTTGGCCCTCACGGGAAGAGAGGAGTACTCTTCCCAAATCTTGATACTCATGAGGTTAACTACCTCATTGGCAAAAAATCCACCAAGGATTTTCCTTTCCTAAAGGTATGTGAGAAACGTACATCATCGAATGGCCTTACCATCATGAGGGAGTCTTTAATGAGCAACTCAATAGTACAACACAACTTAGGATGACCTTGTAAACACCTCACTATGTTGAGTGAGTCACCCTCAATCCAAAACTTTTTGAAAGCTCTCTCAAAAGCTATTTTGATGATGTTTTAAGTTGCTTCGGCCTCGATATGTTGAAGCCTTTCTATCTGTCACATTTAATTATTAAATTCTTATTTCAATTATCCACCCAAACTTTTATTTAATCTAGGTTAATTTATACTTTGATATTTATATTTACTTAATTAGCCTAGATATTTATGTAAGATATTTTTATTCTTACAATTTATAATGAAATTAACATTCTCTCATATAAACTAGGGTTTTTCTTAGTGTTCATTCTCCTTCACATTATTTTATTATTTTATCATATTTTTCAAATCTTATTAAGGATTATATTCTCTACTCCCTTGTGCTTCTAAATTAATGCTTTCCTAATACTAATTTTAATTTATTTCTTAAGTGTTAATATACTCTCAAATGGATAATTACTAAAATTACTACTTGTTGACAACTAAAAAAATCAACTAACTATCTTTTCCTCAAACTTTATAAATGACATGCTTTTATCTATTTATCCCATACATTTAATTGTTTATTCAATTACTAAAATTACATTATTAAATTGGAATCTATTCACTAACTGGCTTAAATTGAAATCTATTCACTAACTGGTAGTTATTTATTTGGATTTTTCCTTAACAACAGCTGATTTTTAACTAGATTCATTTCCTTATTCAAATATAATTCATTTTAATTTCTTGATAAAAAAAATATTTTATTATTTTATATTGAGATTGTGTTCTTCCATCTCAAAATTTCTGGTAGCTTATTTCATTATTGTTTACTGCAGATCTAATCCCCAAGTTCTTTATTGTTTCAAGCATTGGTTATTTATTTAGTTCTGAAGAATGATTTTTTAAATTTTATGATAATGGTGATTGATGGATATATATATATATATATATATATATAATCTTTCATTTGCTGATCCAAAATTTATAAGAGCATCGGCTTATTGACTAAGTCAATTGGCATTTGATCCAATACTTTCATTGTTGGGCGAATAGCCTGATGCAAGTTTAGAGGGCGATGGAAGCACAATCTAACCTTTGTTGCTGCTCAGAATTTAATCAGTTGATGCAATATTTTTGTATAGATTCTAATGCCTTAAGGCTGGGCTCTTTTAAATTTGTAAAATATTTATTTCTATTAGATTCATGTAGGTATTTCTAACTCTTCTATAGATTTGATAGGAGACACGGGTTGGAGTAAAAACAATCGATTAATAAACCTCTTCAAAACTGATCTTTCTTCCCTTATCAACTTAATGGTATTGTATATAACCAGTTAGATTGCACAATGGTATCATGTTACATTTCAGATTTAACAAACCCCTCTCCTTTTAAGTAAAAATTCTCAGCGACCTCTACAGAGTTGTTTTAATTTTTTCTACTCATTACAAAAGTCTATGGAGTTTTAGTTAGTGCAAATTTTCTTATCTCGTTCTGACTTAATTATTCGTTTCTAACATTCTCTTGGGAGATTGCCTAGTGGTGTATTGTTCCTTTAAATTTAAATTTATTTTAGGGAAAATGATCCTTCAAAAATTATCAATGCAAATAGATTTAATTGCTCTCTAACCTTGAATCATGCTCGCTTAAGTTTACTTCATGTTGTAAAAAAAGAGTTTCATTTTATTTAAATCTTCCATACAAGAGGAAACTGCATTTGTATCAATTCTTTAACTCAGAAAATATACATTTAAGATTTCACTTTTATTTTTGTACTCTATTTACATTTGAATAAGAATAAAATTTATTCTACAAGCGAATAATAATGATACAATATTTTATACCATAATGCTGCAAGATCAATTAAACAGGTCTGCATATAATTACAAAAATTCTCTAACCCCCCCTTTTTTTTTTGTTCACTCTGCAAGCATGAAGTCTGAATACTCAGAAATAAGATTTTACTACCCAACCAGTTTTGATTCCTCAACATGGTACTTCAATATAGATGCTTCCTTTATGTCCCATTTCATAAGAAAACAGACTTATTTATTTTTGCTAATACAACCTCTTAAGAAAATTACCTTTCACATTAAATACAATATTTCGTGTAGTTAAGGAAAATTATCTTAGGGAAAATGCATAAACAAATTATAATAAAACTTTAACAAGCACAATAGAGCACAAACTAGCATGAAAATCAAAATAAGAAACCAAAGCAAACCGATCTCCAATCTAGATTTGATTTATCTCCATTGCTCTTCTCCACCTACATGAGAATGCAAGATTTTGAAGGTTTGATTGTTGATTGCTCAATTTTGCAGCACAACAATAAGATGGAAATGATAGAGGAAAAATAGATAGATGAGAAGATTGGAGAAAATTTTCGCAGAGTGTGGATACTAGAAGAAGATTTGATTCAAATGGCCTGTGAAAGGCTAGATTTATAGGAGAGGGCTGATATGATTCGATGGCTAAGATTAAAAGTCAATTGTGTCATGTGTATAGCTAGAATTAAAAGTTGATTTTAGTGCTTATGACACACATTAAGTGGGTTATGACATAAGGCTAAAATTAGGATGTGAGGGAATAAGTGGGATTCTATTATTTATTTTGGAGGAAAAGATGCCTATAATGCACAAATAAGTGGGGCTAAAAATAGGATGTGAGTGATAGTCTCATAATTTAAATAATAAAATTATTTAAATTATTTGTGCATGTGAAGAGTTGTAGTCATATGACACATGTTGCAATGTGGTAATAAGTGGGGGATTAATTCAAATATTTAATTTGAATTATTTTAAGAAATGCGAAGGGGAATTAATTAAATAAATGGGATTTATTTAATTAATTGGGAAGGTGATTAAGTGGAATAAATGGGATAAGTGGGATAATGTAATGGCCTAGGGTAAAATATTACAAGATGTCTTACAAGGTCATGTATCGACTAGGTAATGTTATGATATGGGCAATTTTGGGTGTCTACATTTTTCCCCTCTTTGAGATGATGTGATTTATATCAAGTGACATCATTTCAAAGAAGCTAAGGTAGGGATAGAGGAAAAAAATATGATGCCCTAAACACTTGAGAAAGTGAGGAGTAAGATGAATGAAAAAAAGGGATGATAGAAGAATATGATGATGTAAAAGATATGAAGAAATGGAATGATGATGTAGGATATGATAATGATGATGATGCCCCCTCAAGAGGATAGGGGGGTTGGAAAAACACAGGTATTCTTTCGAAATGAATAAAATGATAAAGGAGGGGTTAAGATGAATGATACAAGATAAGTAGATAAAAAAGAAGAATAGCACACTGTGTTGCAATAAAGTGAACAATCATATATTTGATATAGCACTAGACGTTATGCACCAAGGCGATGATGTGTCGCGTGCCCCAAAATAATACAACTTTTTCTAGATACAAGATATGATAATTAGCTGGGAGTGATTTTGATTTGATGCAAATGAAACATAAAAATGATAACACACACAAGCAAGCAAGCAAGCATGCACAAATGATACAAAAAACAAACAAGGTAATGCCCATGTCAAGCTATAAACCAATGATTAATTGATTGATTGATTTGATTTTGATGATAGTGTTGTCATTGCGGAGAACAATATATCCCTAGATCAACACAAGGATGATTGATTGATTGATTGATTGATTGATTGGGTTTACAACGAGATTAGGATCAAGACCAAAGGATGTGATTAGATAATTTGGCAAGATTGATTAGCTTGGTTGGTATGGTTTTAAGGATTGATTTGCATTTGGATTATTGCTTAGAATGATTGAAGATGATTGATTTGAAGATTTGGATGATGATTGGTGAATTGAATTGAGCAATTGATTTGCTTGGAATGATTTAAGTTGGAGATATTTTCAATTAGAGGATTGATTGATTGATAATTTGAAGATTGAATTAAAGGAGTTGAATTGATGCGTTGAATTGATTGGAAGAAGTGAATTGGTTTGATTTTATTGCTTGGATTTTTGTTGGCTATTTGATTTTTTTTGTCCTTTTTCAAGACCTTTTTCCATTTTTTTGTTGTTTTTGGGGATATTTTTATTTTTTTGTATTTTTGAAATGTTTTGATTTTTAGATTTTTAAAATGTTTTGATTTTTTTTGGATTTTAGAAATGTTTTGATTTTTTTGCAATTTTTGAAATGTTTTGATATTTTTGGATTTTTTTTAGGACCTTTTTTGAAATATTTTGAGATGTTAATGGATGAAAATTTGGGTAGCCTTTGTGCTAGATACCAATGATAAGGGAAAACCAATTCTAGGTGCAAGAAGATAGAGGGGATTGATGGATGAAAGGGTGGATGATAAGATCTAAGGGATAAAATGCTCATGATAGATGGATGGATAAAAAATATAGGTCATAGTGAATGGAATGGATGTATGCATCATGAGAGAGCAAGGATGTGATCTCCAAAGACTATGTCGCATAGGAATAAAATGCCCCATTTTAGGTACAATACTTAGGATTTTTCATGAAAAAGCTTATGACAATAGGATAATGATAGGCTTGTTTGGAAGGATGAGGTATGTCAGGAGATACCCAGAAAACATGTTTCAACATTTTTCCCCTATGTCTTCGTCAAGATCAAAAGGAGAAGGGTAGATAAGTGGACTCAATATGATAGGTATGTATGAGGGATAAAAATGGTAGGTAGGATGGAAATGATATGATAAGAAGTGACATGATAGGATAGATAGTGTGGATGAGACAAAGTTCCCCCAAGTGTAAATGACATATAATCTTGATCAACCTACACATGACGTTTGTTTGCTAGGTTTTCATCATGGTACTTATCCAGGGCATCTATTTACCAAGTTTTCACTGTTGGACGAAGGGATTTCTCTTTACTTTATTTTATTTTATTTTTATTTTTGACTTTTTATTTTATTTTATTTTTTAACTTTTTTTAATTTTTGGATAGGAGAAGGGGAATATGGATAGGAGATACTCAAGTGTCTAGTTCCATGAAAGTTGATAGTCCCACTAGAGATGGATGTCATCGCATGGACCATGCCAAGTGTGCTCATAGATTTTGGTAAGGGATGACATGAAAGGGAGATGGAGTAGGTAGATGATGGATTATGATGTGGATTATGTAGAGAAGATGAATGGGAGGCTTAGCCAAAAGCATGGACCATAGGAAAGTGACAGGGGAGATATGCAGGATAATGAGTGAAGGATGATGAGATGGAGGTGTGTGGAATTGTTGTGAAATGGAAGGGAACCATGACTCATGTTTGCACACATTGTGATAAAAATTGAAGCTTTTGATGTGTAGGGGATGTAGGAAGCAATGTAGATGTTTGCTTAGGAGATGGGTGATGAAGTGCTTTAGGTACCCACATAGACTTAGTATTTTTATGACGTTTATTTTTCTCATGGGATGGAATATGAGATTCTTGAATAGAGTGGGAATGTGAGGTGGAAATGGATGGTTGGGAATTTTGTGATGTATATGCCTCATTTGAATTGCTTTCCTTTTTCTTAGGGATCCAAACCATTTTAGTTTTGGCCTTTTCTTTTGGAGGTATGGGCTAATATAACTTTTTAGATGGATTTTTCTTTGATTCTTTACTTTTGTGCCCTAAGGCATGATGACCCTTAGGTGTTTTTACTTTATAGGTAGATGCATTCAATTTTTTTCTTTTGAATCCCATGGGTATGGTGGAATGAGTGGAAGCTTCATATTTAGACAATGTGTGCATTGATTGGTCATGATTAGTATTTTTAGAAGATTTATGGATGGATGAATAAGGGGATTGTATAATGGTGATATTAGGTGTTTGGAGTAATGAAGATATATTAGATGGACAAATATTAGGAGTTGGAAAAAATGGTGGAAGGTGTACAATCACATGCTTTTTACATTTGTAGGATGATGGAAGAAGGATGGAAACATATGTTTTAGGCGTATGATAGGATTTATGGTGGAAAGAGGACTTAGGATGGATTGGAGGAAGTACCAACATATTTATCTTGTTTTCCTTGGGGTGAGTATCCAAGGACAAATGAGCATGGAGGGACTTTAAAATGGATGGAATTCAAAATACCTTGTTCATGAAGTCCTAAACCTTTACCTTGGTAGTTCATGTTTTGGAGTATGCAATGGACAATGAGATTAGGTGTAGGTGGAACACTAGACACAAGTTCCTTATTGGATAGGGAAAATGAAGCAACAGAAGATAATGGTTGTTGTTGTTCTAAGGAGGAACATTCATGAATGAGGGTGGAAAGACCAAGTGGATATGATGGATTTGAAATGGAGTTGATAGTAGACAATGGAGGATTTAAAGGATCTTGATCATGTTCATTTAGATCCACATTATTGGTTTGATCTTTTATGTTGGATTGGGAGGCATGTGTCTCATCATGACAAGTGAATTCTTGTAGATCATGGATAGGACTAGGTGGAGGCATATTTACGATATCTTGCTCATGGATGGGTATAGGATCAAGTTTCTCATGGATAGGCTCTTCATCATTATGGATATCACCTTGATCATAGAAAAGGTATAGACTATGGATAGGCTAGATGAAAGTGATTTGATCTTTATTAGGACTAGGGCTTGATGTTTCCACAGGCTTGGGAGTAGACTCTTGATATAACTCTTGGGTTACTTGAATGGAAGTTGAAGGGGATGAATATTGAATAGGTTTGACATGTTCTAGATGGTTAACAACATGGAGACATTATGGAGGTTTACGTGGGATCAATGGGGGAGACTCCTAAATAGGCTCAAGGGGGAGACTACATGATGGGGTTGTAAGAATGGGCATGGTGTTTGAATAATCTCTGGTAGGTTCAAACATATGAGTTGGATGACATGGTGATATTTGATTCCTTGCTAGTAGTGCTTGGGTCACATCCTTTATAGGTGGATGGGTGGATTTGGGTAATGCCATAGGTTTACTTTTGAAACATTTGAATTTAGGGTTTGGATTTGATGGAGGATTAGATGATGGTGGGGGTAATGAAGAGTTTGATGGGTTAGAAGGTGGAGAGGCCAATGGATTAGGATTGAGACAAGATAGACATTTGATTAGATGGTGGCATGATAAACTTATAGGGTGCATGAACTGTATTGGTGTTCTCATTGTCAAATGGACCATGAGAATTGAAGGCTCTTGATTTTATTTCCAAGGTGGACTTAGGCTCTTATTTTCTTGTTGTGATATGGGTGGATATGTTGATGTGGCATTGAAATGATAGGTAGATGGGTTAGGTTGGCATGATGATGAAGGTGACACATAGGATTTTGGTTAAATGTGTTGAGGTTGGAATGGTGTTTGGAATTGTTCTAGTATGCTTTACTATTGTGATAATGATGGATGGGTTGCATATATAGGATAATGGTTGTTGAGAGGTGGATTGATATGGATAAGGGTTAACATTGGAAGAGGTGTGATAGGTTATTCAAGGGGCAACATGATATGTGGATGGATGAGGTTGATATGATGATATAGGTGACACATAGGATTGATGTGAAATTTGTTGATGTGGTGATTGGATTTGATGTTGTGCTTGTTGGATTTAACAAGTGGCCATGAGGTATTGGGCTTTTACTATGAGTTTTTGCATTTGAGGTGATTGGTTTGTTTGAAGTTTTCAGATCATGTCATGGATTCCTTGAATGATTTGTTAGTTTAAAGGTGATTGGATTGTTTGAGCTACATGAAGTATGTGAATGAGCTCCTGTACTAAGTCTTCTAATGTTGGCATAGTGTCACTATTGGAAAATATTTGATTAATATCACAAAGATGATTTAAAATGATGTGATTGCTTGAATGACTAGCATGATTTGGCTTAGATGAATCGGATGATGTGGAAAATGTTTATTGAAAGTTTGAATTGGGAAATATCAAATACAAGATCCCATGTGCATGTAAATTAATGAACACACACACGAAACACAATGATAAACTTTTCTTTCAAGATTAAATGTTATGATTAAGAAAACATTTGAATACATAACAACAATCCTAATGTTAGTCCAATGGCTATGGAAAACTAGGTCTTAATATACGATGCACGAGGTTGACTACAGATGATTTGAAAGAAAAATCCTACCACACTGTCAGGAGAAAGGGGTAACCCACCCTTCACCTTCACTTCCCAAAGGTATAAAATTCTTTGGGGCTTAGCTAAGAGTGACAAGATTTTAACTCCCAAAGAAGCGTGTCTTTTGATTCACACCTCAATTGAGGTCATCCTTTGGAGTGGCGTGTGCTCTAAGAAGGCCTCCTAATAAGGGTATGACAAAGTAAAACCAAGTGAGGTGTTTTTGATCACACACACACTTGATTCAAACTCACAATTGTTAAATTTCCTTTAAAAAATTGAAATGTGTGTAAAATAGTTCAAGCACTTGTTCTTTTTAGATTCCAAAGCCAAATGTGTAGGAATAAAATTGTTCATTTTAACCCAATTTCAATGATGTGATAGAAAACAAGATGTTACTTTTAAGCCCAAAATCCAAATGTGTGATCAAACAAGTTGTTCTTTTTAAGCCCCAAATTGAAGTGTGTTGACAAGCAATGATTAGAGATTCAAAAGATGGAATTTTTGCATCCATTTTTTTTCATCCTTAAATATGTTGTAGATGTTGATGTAAATGTTATTATAGCTCCTTAGATTCACCTACAAAATTAGAAAATGATATTATAATACAACCATAAAAAAAGTAAGCTCATCTGAAAATTGCAATTTCAAATATATGTTTTTAACATAGCCAAATTAGATCTGATTACTTGAAGAAATTATTGATTTGAAAAATGAAAAATAAAAGAAGGGACGCCTTTTAATTTTCTAAAATTTTTCCATAAATGTAAAGAAGTCAGAAAAATTCCCTTTTTTGCACCCAAAAATGCAGATTTATGAAAACCCTATGAAAGACAAAGATTGGATATTTTAGCACCTTATATGACCTTAAAATAAAATCTATAGAAAAATACCCCATTATAATGTCAAGAGCTTTCTAGAAATGTAATTTTTTTTTGGAAAATTAATTGATTTACATCTGTAAAGTCAATTTTATGAAAAGAGATTTAAAATCATGATAACTCCTACAAAAATGGCAATAAACCCTCAATTTTTTTAGTGTAGCCTCTTGAGATGATGCACAAGCTTCTATAAAAAATATTTTAGAAAAAATCATAGTCATTTAGAAGATATGTAGAAATTTGTAAAACCTAGGGTTTTATCTAAAAATGGCAGATTTGCAACAAAAAAGTTAATAAAACCTACAAAAAGCAAGCTAGTAAATTTGCAAAATGAAAGGGTTCTTCACATCGGGTTCACCAATTGTAGTTAGGGTAAACATCTTAGGAAAAATGCATACAAAAATTATAATAAAACCCTAACAAGCAAAATAGAGCACAAACTGCCATGAAAATCAAAATAAGAAAGCAAAGAGAACTGATATCCAAGCTAGATTTGATTTATCTCCATTGCTCTTCTCCACCTACATGAGAATTCAATACTTTGAAGGTTTGATTTTTGATTTCTCAATTTTACAGCATAACAATAAGATGGAGATGATAGAGGAAAAATATATAAATGAGAAGATTGGAGGAAATTTTGGTAGAGTGTGGATACTAGAAGAAGATTTGATTCAAATGGATTGTGAAAGGCTAGATTTATAGGAGAGGGCTGATATGATTCGATGGCTAAGATTAAAATTCAATTGTGTGATGTGTATGGTTAGGATTAAAAGTCAATTTTAGTGCTTATGACACACATTAAGTGGGTTATGGGATGAGGCTAGAATTAGGATGTGAGGGAATATGTGGGATTCTATTATTTATTTTGGAGGAAAAGATGCCTATGACACACAAATAAGTGGGGCTAAAAATAGGATGTGATTGGGAATATGATAATTAAATTATAAAATTATTTAAATTATTTGTTCATGTGAAGAGTTGTAGTCATGTGACACATGTTGCAATGTGGTAATAAGTGGGGGATTAATTCAAATATTTAACTTGAATTATTTTAAAACATGCGAAGGGGAATTAATTAAATAAATGGGATTTATTTAATTAATTGGGAAGGTGATTAAGTGGAATAAATGGGATAAGTGGGATAATGTAATGACCAAGGGTAAAATATTACAAGATGTATTACAAGGTCATGTATCAACTAGGTAATGTTATGATTTGGACAATTTTGGGTGTCTACATTTTCAATGCAAGAAATAACCAATAGGGAAATGCCATAGTTTCTATACACATGGAATATGTCTACCACAAAACAAAACTTAAGAAACTATTTTGGAATATCACTAACCATCATTCTTTTTGCCAAATTATTGAAAATATAATACAAGCCTTTGCAAAAACTTTATAAAGCTTGAAGTACAAATGCAAAACCAAATAATGACTTTTAAAAAAACATCCAATACAACCTCTCTTTTCTCCCTAAGCATCTTCAAATAACTCCACAAGAACCTGAAAATGAACATGTGTATGAAGAAAAATAATGTACTGATGGGCTCTCCACCGAATCATAGGGTTGTAAAACAACCCACCCTCAAGCATGGGGTATTCACTTAGCCACAACAAAACTTACAATACAACACAAAAACCACATATATTAGATAGTGCACATACATCAAAAGAGTACAAATACAAGTCTACTGCATTGGTTTTCCCAAGGAAACCCACAAGACAGTAGGGGCTCAACCAAAAGGGGTATATTAATGAAATATCATGATAAAAATCTCCACATAACAACACCACATAAAACTCCACACAAGCACCATAATGCCAATACACCAACCACCATATCACACCATACCAACACCCCTTATTCCTCCAATCAAAAGTATGCAAATCACAAAGGGGATACTCACATCCCATGTGAATAAAAAGGGTACTCATACCCTGGTAATGGCTATTACCTAAGTGGGATACTCATATCCATCAAGAAATCCCTTAAGTATGGGAGCCACACCCACTCAATACCCCTACATTTGGAGGACCAAAAGCCCTTCTAAATAGAGGGGGTCAACACCCCTAGAAAGTTATAGAACACAACAACACATTATGATAAAGATAGCATGAATACTACACATGAAAACCTCTACAAAATCCTTCACAACAAATTCACATATGAATATGATGTAGGAGCATCTAGGTGCACAAACAATCCTGCACAAAAAAAAAGGGGGGATTTTATTTGGTAGACATGTAAAATGTATCGATTGACATTGTGCATCTAATCCTGACTTACTAACAACATTTCTTCCTGAATCATCCCTCGGTCTAACCATTTAATCAAATTTCCTTATTTGATTAAATTCATCAATATTTATCTTCTAATTAAATAAATCATTTTATTTAATTAAGTCAATCCCTTTTGTTAATTAAATCAATCCATCTAATCTAATTATCCCTATTTAATTAAATAATCAATTTTATTTGATTAAATATCTAAACTCTATCTATTAAATTAAATAAATTAAAACTTTATTTGATTTAATCCAACACCATCTCTCTCAATTAAATAAATCAAAATCCTTATTTAATTAATCATTTGTCATATTCCTCTCTTATTTGACTTAAACAAATCCATAAATTTGAGTTATATAGGTCACATCATCTAATCTCTCTCATTAAATTAATTAAACCTTGATTAATTTAATCTCATCTCATGTCCCATCCTCTAGATAAATCAAGTTGCACATGAAAACAGATTTAATTCATTTATTAAATCTCTATTTTCCTCACAAGACATCTTTTGGAATATTCTCTCAATTTGAGTTCAAAAATTCCAAGTCAACATGTACATCCAACAAGGCAATAAATTCATCTTACATGTCCTTTGCCTTGAGCCAAGTGGAATTTATTGCATTTTCCCTTCCCTCTTGCAAGTCATTTCAACAAATTTGAAATTCAAAAATATGCATTTATTGGCACAATCCCCAAATCTTGCACATCCTCCATCCATTCATAGATTGACAAGTGGCATCATGCCATTGGATGAATGTTAGTCCCACATTGCTCAAATTTGGACATTCATCCATCTTGACATTCTATAAATAAAGAGATCATATCTTCATTTTATCATCCACAATTTAGGAAAAGTTACCATGCTCAAATTATTAGCAATCCTCATCCATTTTTATTAAATCAGAGCTAAGTTATGCAGATTTTCTTATTGGAGCATTCATCAACATCAACAAAGTGGATCAAATCCCTTCAACACATCAAGCTTGCATCATAGGAATTTGGAAAGGGCTAATTTTCACATCAAATTGTCACCAATTCCCCCATGGGATCATGTGTTTGATTTTCTAATTAAGATTTAATCTTTGTTTTGTCATTTTCATTGAGTTCTTCATTATTTTCTTCTTAATTTGAATGTTGTAAATGGATTTCATGGGGAATCCTTGTTTTAGCTTGCAATTCCTTGTTTAACTTGTTTACTCATGTTGTTTTTCAGGTACTAGGAAAAGGTTTCACACATTTGGCATTAGAAGGAGGGCTGCATTCTATTTTGAATCAGTTTTTCTCAAAATTTCCTCATTTTTTCTTCACACAAAAAAAATTCTAATGCTGGAAGCTCAGCATCATTGTCTCTTCAGTGTCACTGTATAGCACCACAGGAGACTCAAAGTGCGATGCTAGACTCGTCCCGCCAAGAAAATTTTAATTATAAACTACACCATTGGGCTCGTTGACTCACAAAATTTTTCAAAATTTTAAAAACTATGACGCTGAAAGAAAACTGTGATGCTAGGTGAAAAGTGTGACGCAGTTGAGCTCTTTGTCTCGACACAGAGCGAATTTGACTGGCAAGCAGCGCTGTGAGAGCACCGCTGGGAAATCAAACTATGACGCAGTTATGAGTTACAACGCTGGAAGGAATTAAAAAGGAAAAAATTAATTTTAGCACATGCTTTTGATTTATGATTAATTTGTCTTCTATTTTCTACTTTTTAATTTCTATATTTTCCAGAATCTAACTAGTTTTTCTTCCTTGTAGGTTGGAAATCAAGATCAAAGAAAGAAGAATCATGAAGAGGATGTTTCATTAAATCAAAGTGTTTTTAAAAACTTTAGTGTTTGCTTAACACTTTGTTAAGAAATTGTTATCTTTTTCTTCCCTAGGACACTAGTTTTCATTTGGTTTTAAAAAGAATCTTTCAATTTCTTCTTGCAAAGGCTAAACCAAATTTTAGGATCACAACTTACTAGATTTTGTTTCTTGGATTAAAAATTGAACAAAATGTCTTTCACTTGTGTTTTGGTGGTTAAAAAGAACTCACATTTTGTTTTGAGGATTTAAAAAGAACAAGTGCAAGTTTGTTTTATGAAAGCTTACTTGAACTAACATCATTGAAAAAGGATGTATGCGCTTCTCTCGCGCTTTATAGAGATCTTGAGAATCAAAAGGCCTTTTTCATGATTTTAGGTTGAGACAAAGAAATCACCTACACATTTCGATTTGGGATTAAAATTGAACAACATTTTGTGTGAGTGTGAGTGGGGGAATTCTTATGTATATTCTCTTTCCTTGTTGCCAACAAGGATTGATTGAGTTACGAATAGTGTTTCTTATTCACTTTTGTTTATCCTATAGGGCCTGCCTTGGGGAAAAAGTACTCACCCAAGGGAACGACTCAACCGGTAGCACTCTAAAGCCAAGAATATTTCCAGCTGGGATATAAATTTGGATATTGGAAGAAACACCAATATCATGCGGTTGATTCTAACAAGATGGATCCAAAAGGGGACTCTTGTCGTATGGGTCAATCTCCATGAACGGAAAGTCCTTATTAAAACCCATGTGCTATAATTTTCCAAAGTCCTTTAATCTATTTTTTGGTGCAAGAACGGTCATTATTAAAGCCACCCCACACTTTTACGGTCTTTTAGTAGAGATGGAAAACATGCCATGGAATTTTCATGGGTGTTGATGCTTGGCTGCCCTGATTGACGTTAATGAGCCATGGAGGGGAGCTAGTGGGTTCAAGAATATAACCATTCGCTAAAGATAAGCGTAGCTAGACTTGTCCAAGTGGGAATTCAAAAAATATTGTCTTACACATCCATACGATTTTACTTATTCTTGGGTTACAAAATGTATTTCTGGATCAAAAACTTCTTGAAAACCAACACTTAATAGCATCATCCAAACTTCAAACCATTTTTGAGACAAATACAATTGACTCTGAAATCCATATGTTATTGCTTTCCTTTGGGATTCACATCCTTAGAGGTTTCTAAACATTGGATTACATCTCAATTTGTCTCCTTAAGTAAACAATAGGAAAACCCTTGCCTTAGATTCATCAAATTTCTACATAACATATCTTGTGGGGTTTGAGAAAATTAAGACATTGGACATCTTAGTTTGAAAATTTAATCAAAGAAAGTGTTTTTGGTAAAATAAAGCCATTTAAGCAAAGATAAGCAAAATGAACTTTCATATGTGTTGAAGACTCATGATTCTCAAAAAATCCAAATCCCAAAGCAAAAATCATTGATTGGAAATCTGAAAATGAATGTTCAAATGGAATCATTTCTTGGTTACAAAGGTCTATAGAAGCATTGTATGCTCTTCAATACCTAGGTCTAGGAAAACGAAGTGTCTTTTTTAGGTTCAAAACAAGTCAAAATCTTTTTCATCCATCCTTCACCCATCAAAACAAGCATCATCTCACAATCACCTTTTGGAAAATCTTGAAATCATCCTTAATATTAGGCTTTGTGGGAAAATCAAAATCATCAAAGTCATTGAGACTAAATCCTTGAAAACACTTATCAAAATAATAGTTGGCTAGGTATGTGTAGATGCATCCTTTTACATATGTTTAGTTAAAGTTATCAAAATCATCTTGTCTAGCTTAGTATATGTAGATGAATCCTTCTTCATATGCTTAGCAAAGCTATCATCTTGTTTGAATAGGTATGGGTAGATGCATCCTTCTCCCCACACATATTCAAATCATCATCCTTTGAGAAAATATATCCCTTATCTAGATGATCATCCAACATCTTAGGGTCTATTTGTTTAAAATCAAAAGAAAATCAAAATCAAAATCAATCAAGGACAAATATCAAAATCAAAAAATCAAAATCAAAATCTCCAAGTCCTAAAAGCCTAGTACTCCTTCAAGACTTACCAAAATATCATAACATCCACATCATTCATCTTTTACATCATCATCATATCATCACCTTTTGATCCTTAAGATATCCTAAAGCTTGGGACATAAAATAAAGATCAATCCAAAGAATCAAGAGATTCATCTATCCAATTCTTGAAAATTGATCCTCATTTTATGGTTCAAACTAGATCTCAATACAAGAAGAGTATGGAAGCCAACAAGAAACACCCGCTTCAAGTGATCTTAGCCAAAAAAATGTTGAAATGAATCCCGCCAAATCAAGTAATCCTTTGACCCTCTCATCATCACAAAATTCGCAAGAAGAAAAACAAGGAGAGGATCTTACCTTCGGAATGTCTCACGAAGAAATGACTGAAATGCTCCAAAATCTGGAGAATCATAAAATCATTAACATCATGATGAGACTTAATCCTTCGTCATACATGCTTGAGCTAGAAAAACAAGGGGCTAATTTACCTTTGGATTTTGATGTGAGTACTATAGTAGAGACATCTTTTCTGCCAATCTCATCCACTATTCCCATCTCATCTACACTCCCATCTCAAAACATCAAGCAAAAAATCTTGCAAATCATGACATCATTTACTCCAACCCAACCTAATGTTAATAAGGGAAGTTCATTTCTCAATGCAATTCAAACACACCCTCTTGTTAATAATCAAAATTTGGATGCCAATACAATCTTGGAACAAAACATACCCCAAAATCCATTACACAAGAATGTTCCTCTCACATTCCATCATGATCCATCATCATCATTTTTTCATGGAACGCCTCAAACTCCTCTCCTTGCAAATTCACAAGAAGAGGGAGATATGTTCAGACTAGGAGGCATATTTGACACCACAACATTCTTGCAAGAGATCGTACCCCTCAAATTTCCACCTCTCCCACCATTGTCATTATCATCCAAACCACTCTTTGGTTTAGGACTTCCTCCCCTACCAAGTATCAATCAAACCACAAAATTTGTCGTTGATATCGCAACAACAAATGACAAATACACAAGCAACTACAACACCATCAAACACCCTCCTAACATCGCAAAGCATAGGACCAACCACCACATCAATACCACCATCCACCACTCAAAACATCAACACGACATTATCACTCACCAAAAACACTATTCTGAATCCACCACCACCCCCACCACCACCAGCATCCACCACATCAAGTCAATACAACATGGCATTGCAAGCTACTTTTCAAAGGGGATCCAACAAGTGCAAAAACAAAAAGTTGTACAATTAGCTGCTCAACAAGCCACTCAAGCTATGCAAGCTGCCCAATATGCACAAGCCACATTACAAGTGCAACAATCCCAAGCTTTATTGCAACAATAGCAACAAGAAGCTGCAGAAGCATTGCAAAAGGCCTCTCAAGCACAACTTCTATTGCAACAAAAATTAGGACAAGCACAAGCTCAAGCGCAAGCTCAATATTAGGCACAATAAGTCCAATATCAAGCACAAATCCTTGCACAAAGACAAGCAATGCAAATACAAGAATATCACCAAGCATTAAAGTAATATCAAGAGCATCAAGAAGCAACACAATTAGTATCCCAACAACAAGTGTTGTTGGAATAACAACAAGCCCAACAACAAGCGTTGTTGGAACAACAAGTGCAATAGCAAACATAAATCTCAACACAACAATAGCAAGATTAACAATAGGAGTTGTTCATATACCATCGAATAAAACACTGACAGACCCACCCATCCAACCCATGATTGAAACACCTCAAAACACTTTCATCCCACCCCTTGATCACAAAGTGATGTGATGACACAACTTAGGTTTCTCTCGCAACAAGTGCTTGACCTTCAATCAGGGCGAACAACCAAAACACCAAGCAACTTGTGTCCCTATCCATTTGATATGAGCTTAATAATGAAACCATTTCCCAAGGGATTCGAGATCCCAAAATTTGAAAAATATCGAGGGATGGGAAACCCTGAAGATCACATAAGGGAATTCCAAGTTCATTGCATGGAAGTCACATATGACAATACTTATCTAATGCGGCTATTTCCTAGGAGCTTGGTAGGCCACGCTATGGAATGGTTCTCTCACCTACCCTTAGGTGTTAGAACATTCCAAGAAATTATAGACGCATTCATAAAAAACTACGCATGCAACATCACAATGGATGTTATTCTAGAAGAAATTTTAGCTTTGAAACAAGGAAAGGCTGAATCTTTCACATCATTCCTACAATGATGGCACTCCAAAGCCAATCGGAGCAAGTGGACCATGCTAGAAGAACAAGTTTGCACCATCATAACCAACCTTGAAGGCTGCTTGGAATTTCATCTCAAGGTTCAGGGCATCACCACATATGATCAATTGATCCCCAAGGTGGTTAGCATCAAAAGAGCCCTTGTGACTCAACCCACAAAATCAACATCATACCACAAACACCAAAACAATCACCCACCATCAATTTACAATGGTAAACCTCGCAAGTGGGAAAGGAATTTTTTTTTTACTAATGATGGTATCATCAATGCTAAGGTGGTCATTAGTGCTCCTTTCCAAAACACACCTGCACCTCAAATCCAAACACAACATCAAAACACTCATCACACAACACACCAGGAAAATAACAATCCAACCATCAATAACCTTTATGATCAAAGGGGACCACCCCAATGCAAAATTTATCCCAAATGAAAATACACTACTTTGGGGGAACCACTCGAGGACATAATGAGAAATTTGATTGATGAAAAAACTCATCAAGCCTCCTACATTTGAGAATTACCAAGAACTTGATGTCAAACCTCCTTGGTATAACGAGAATAAACTTTTTTAATTTCATAAAATCAAAGGCCATACCACAAAAAATTTCATGAGTCTCAAAAACATCATCCAAGATCTCATCGATAAAAAAATCATAAATGTGGAACAACCTATAGGAAATCAGGATCTTAAGATATATACAAATCTAATGCCGAATCATGGCAACAAAGGGAATAAAAATGATAAAGGGAAGGGAAATGTAAATCATGTGTATGAAATAGTCGTTTCCTCCCTAAATGAAGACTGCATGGTCATCACCATCAAGGGTGCCCATGTCAAAGATTGTGGAGTCACCACAAGAGGTAGCAAAGTAACCATTGCAAGATCATCCCAACCAAACAAAGCCCCTACATCTAGATCCATTCCTAATGGCTAAAATGTCTTAGATCAACTCAAGAGAACACCAGAACACATCTCCATCATGGAGTTGTTAAAAATATCATCAGCTCATAAGAAGATCCTTGAGGAAGCATTGGCCTCATCCACTGTCCCCACAGATCTTGATGCAGAACAATTCCAAGCTATGGTCAGAAATATCATTACGCCTAATCTTCTTACATTTTCTCACCAAGATTTCCTCGCTCAACCATCTCACAACCGAGCACTTCACTTAGAAGCCATTGTACACAAGAGAAAAATCAAAATGGTCTTGGTCAATGGAGGTGTGGGATTGAACATATGCTCTCTCAACCTCATCAAACAGTTGAAAATATCATAAGATTCCATTGAAAAAGGAAAGGGCATCACGATAAGAGCATATGATGACCAAGAAAGATTGTCTCAAGGCATAATCAAGCTCCCTATTCAAGTAGGGCTTGCCATCATGGAAACCACTTGCCAAGTCTTGGATCTCAACTTTCCATATAATATCCTCTTAGGACGTCCATGGATCCATGCGATGAAAGCAGTAGCATTAAATTTCCACCAATGTGCAAAATTTACACATAATGGACAAGAAGTTACCTTCCATGGAGATCATGAACCTTTCTCATACTATAAGAATCTTAAAGAAAAATATTACAAAATCCCCCAAGTACCAAAAAATGTTGAGGGCCCATCTACATCATCATCGATCTCGCCACTCTTGCATCCACTTCTGAGATAGAGACACTCGCCATCCCCACCATCTCTGAAATCAAGCTCATCATCTAGGAGGATGGTTGTGGAAACTACAAGCTCCCTAACAATGCTTTTATGGTAGGAGAGTTACCACAATCTCCTAGATCATGAGGTCATCAACAAGAAAACCAAGCTTCCACAACAAAAACGTCTCTTGAATACTATCCAAAATTCACAAGATGGGGGACCTTGGCGAAGAATTCATCGAGGCAGACCCATCTCACATGTTATACTAAGATGAGAGACCAACTATTCACTTACCAATGGACGATAGAAGCAAGGGCCTACAAATGATGCTAGCAATGGGCTATGACAAAAATCAAAGACTGGGAAAAAATGATAATGGGCTTATAATACCTATCATGCCAAAGACGTGAACAATAACAAATCTTGGCCTTGGATGTACCCCTCCAAGTATAACCATACATGGCCAAAGTCCTCCAGTTAGAATAGTTAATATTTCTCCTTAGCCAACCACAACAAAGGTACACTTACCAATATCCCCAGGTAGAGTCATAGGTAACTTTATAACTGACATTTATAGTAGCAGTGATGACGAGGACCCCATATCCAATCTACCTAGGCTATTTCAAGATAACACCCTTTGCATGATTAGCACCTTATCTTTTGAATCCAACCATCAAAATCATGACATATGCCTAGTCTAACCCCAACTGATCGATTGTTACCAACAAGGACTAACAATTCTTGATACATTCGAAAATGATGAGGCACTCTCAGAATTCATGAGATTGCAGGACAACATTCGAGATGGGGATCACAAAGTAGGGTTTATAATGGAGTTGGATACACATGCCTATTATGGGGAAATTATTGAATCCTTCAATCACAAAAGTGAGAAATTAAGAATCATATCCAAGTCCTTGAGTGAAAACCACACTATGGCACTCTCTGACAAGAAAAGAGTTAAAAGAAAGGATGCATCCAATGGTGAAAACCTCTCTGAGGTGCTTGAGGATGGGGGATTCAATATTCCTTTAAGAGCCATTCATTAGGAAAAGTCAGCAGTCTTGGCAGAAAAATGCAATCTAGTCAACTTAGGAAAAGAGGAGACCCCACATATCACATTCTATGTGGAATCACTACTATCAGAAGAGCAAGAGCTCCTAGCAGCCTTCTTAAGGGAAAGAAAGATAAACTTCACATGGAATTATGCTAACATGCTAGGACTTGATCCAAAGACTATGGTTCATCACTTAGTAGTGTATCCAAAAGCAAAGCCAGTCAAACAAAAGCTTCAAAAAATGTACCCTCAAATCGCCTTGCTAGTCAAAATGGAGTTAAAAAAGCTATTAGATGCAGGATTCATACAACCAATAGATTATCCAAAATGGGTATCAAACTTGGTACCTATTTCAAAGCCTGATGGAGCCATTAGAATCTGTACAGACTTCAGAGATTTGAACAAGGCATGTCCAAAAGATGATTTCCTGCTTCCCAACATCGACATGATAGTAGACATGACAGCGGGACATGAGATGTTGTCATTAATGGATGGATTTTTAGGATACAACCAAATCATGATAGCAAAAGAGGATCAACATAAGACAACTTTCACTTGTCCATGGGGGACTTACTGTTGGAACATGATGCCATTCAGCCTAAAGAACGTAGGAGCAACATACCAAAGGGCCATGACATTGATTTTCCATGACATGATCCATAAGATGGTTGACGACTATGTTGACGACATCCTAGCTAAATACAGAAAGAGAAAAGATCACATAGCAACCCTAGGGACCATCTTTGACAGACTCAAGGAATACAAAGTCAAACTAAATCCCAAGAAGTGCGTCTTTGGTGTACAATCAGGTAAATTGCTAGGATATATAGTATCAATGAGGGGTATCGAGGTAGATCCAACAAAAGTGAAAGTAATCCTCGAGATGGAAGCACCAAAAAAATGAAAGCAATTGAGAGGTCTACAAGGCAGACTCTAATCCATTAGAAGGTTCATAGCACAATTGGCGAATAAAAAGAACCCATACTCTCACCTACTCCACAAGGGAGTAGCGCACAAATGGGATACCAAGTGTGAAGAGACATTCAGAAAAATCAAGGAATACCTACTGACACCACCAGTCTTAATGCCACCCATCCCAAAGAAATGATTGATCTTATATGTGTTAGCAACAGCAGCAGCCCTTGGAGATCTCCTAGCTTAGCATGTTGAAAATAGAACAGAAAGAGCTATATATTACATCAGCAAGACAATGGTAGGTGTAAGATGGAGTTAGAAATCAAATAGAATAGACAAAGTGACAGCCAACACTTCTAAACTATTAACCTCATCTAAACAAGAGAATACAAACAAATGGAGATTTCAAAGTGAAAGAAAATAAAATAAAGTACTCCACATATTGTGGTTGATTCCTTCTCTTGCTCTCCTTCTTCTTGTTATGCAACTTTTCCCTCAGATTTGTTGAAATACTTGTGCAAAACCTGCAAATGGTAGCAAGAAAGTTGGAGAAGAATAGCTATTAAGCTGAAAATGGAGAAGGATGGTTGCTTTTATAGACAACCATTCAAATGGATGGTTGAGATTAATCTTCTAGAAAGATTCCAAGATCAATGGATGGAATTCATGAGAGGGATGTTACGAAATGGATGGTTGAGATTAAGTCTCAGAAAAGATGCCAAGATCAATGGTCTAGAATTGATGCACCAAGAATATGCTATTCTTGGAGGAATCATGACAGGAAGACATGCAAAGACATGCAGGCCATGACAGACATGCAGGCTAGGATAGGCATTCAAGGACATGTAGGGACATGCAAGCTATGATAGGAAATAAATGTTATGACAGGGGATCTTTGACCAAGTGGTGCATAAATAATTTATTTTAAATTATTTATTCAAAAATGTTGGAAATGGACAAGTGGAAAATAAATAATTTATTCAAATTATTTATTTGAAAATAGAAGAAATGGACAAGTGGAAAATAAATAATTTATTTGAAAATAGAGCAAATGGACAAGTGGAAAATAAATTATTTATTTGAAAAAATGAAAAGAGGAGCATTTAATTAAATTTATTAATTAAATTAAATGGAGAGATAGAAATTAGACCTTAAATAATTAATTTAGATTAACTATTTAATTAGGGGAGGTGGCATGAGATAGTTAAATGATTTTAATAATTGTTTAACTATGGAAGAATTAAAGGACCATGAATAGATAAATAATTAATGGTAATTATTTAACTATAGATGAAAGATGACAAAATAATTAAATAAATAATAATTTATTTAACTATTGAAGCAGAGGAAGAAATTAGTGACATGATTAGTTTATTTAATCGGTTAGGATAGAATAAATATTAGAAAGTGAATTAATTAAATAATTATTAAAAATTATTTAATTAATAGAGGAATATAATCAAACATAATTGAATAACTAAAATTATTATCGAAGGACAAGGATGAAGAAAAATGACACTCGAAGGCTTAGGACATTTTTATGTGTCTACATTTTTCCTCTCTTTGTCATAATGCAGCCTGTCGCATTGTGACAAAGAAAAATAAGTCAAAGTCATGCCCCAATGCAAAATAAGATAAGGAAGAATGACGAGGAGGGTTACGGTATGCCCCCTCGAGAGGACAGACAGGTTCCAAGAACACAAGTGTGCTCTCGAAATTGATGAGAAGACTAGAGGATGAAAGACAAAAGAAATGTTAGCTTGGAAGGGGATGGATATTAGCATGGAAGAGAAGGGAGGATGAAGATGGAAAGCTAGATGAAAAAAAAAGAAAGATAGGTGAACCAACTTCATACTTACATTTTTATATTTATCATCATTGGGAAAATTACTGTAATGGCTAACAAACACCATGATATGATGTAGACCAAGGTGTGCAAGGTTGTACCATCATGTGAGAGAAGTAGTCGCAAACAAGGATGATCATGACTCATACAAAAAGGCACATTTTCCCTAGTATTTTTGGCATAACCAACCGCAAGAAGAAAAAGACAAGAAAGACAAATCATGAAATGTCGTTGCTTCTCTAAATCCTATTTCCAGGACATCCTCAAGAAACTAGCAACATGATTACCAAAAAGGACAAAATAAAGCCAAATCCATCATCATGATATGTCGTTGCTTTTCTAAATCCTAGAGTCAAGACATCACTGAGAAACTAGTAACATGAGTGTCAAAAGACAAAACAAACCTCATGATACATCACTTCTTCTCTAAATCCTGTTGTCGAGATCTCGCTGAAAAACTAGTAACATGATGAAAAATCAATAGACAAGTACCAAGTGTTTTCCAAGTGTTTTAATGTCAATATGTTTGGTTTGATGTCGAGATGCCAAGGTGTCAAGGTTCTGATGATGCTAAGATGATGAGAGTCAAAGATTGCCAAATTCAGGAAGGACACATCCTGAATAATGTTGATGTCAAGAGGAGAAACCCCCAAAAGTCGAGAGGATCCCTCAAAATTCCAGGTGACAGCGACAATGCCTAGGAAGGACACATCCTAAGGTATAAATGATGGGGGTTGTTCTTTAGGACACATCTGAAAGAACATTGATGTCAAGAGGAGTAGTTCTTAAATGTCAAGAGGATTGCTCAAAATGTCAGATGACGATGACGATGCCTAGGAAGGACACATCCTAGGGAATGATTAAATGCCAGCCTACCCTTCAAAAGGACACATCTGAAGAGTAAGCAAGACTTGACTAGCTTGACTAAGTTTGATTGAGATTGACTGATTTTGATATGCCAAGATGATTTTCATGTTCCGTTGACAGATTGTCAAAGTTCACTTGGGTAGATTGTTCATTCAGGTTTAAAGACTGTTTCATGTGTGTGCAAAAATTGTGCAATGAACCTGAATGGACTGACCTAGTGTGGCCTCAGGGGCCCATTGATAGATGGCCTTGCCTACGTCATGCACTCAGAGACCTCGTAGTTCGACATGACCAAATAATTTGTCTTGTTGATGAAAGATTGAGTCATGATTTATTTTGACTAACCTAATAGGACTGACCTAATGTCTTGGGGGCTTGAAGATGAGCCTTGTCTATGTAGAAAATGTGTAGAGACAATGTAGTTCGACAATGACAAAGACTAATCAAGACTTGAATTGACGTGACAGTGTTGACTGACATGATTCCATTTTGGAAGTTTGTGTTTTCTTCAAGACATTTTTCAATTTTTAGGTCTTTTTTTAGGACATTTTCTAATTTTTTAGGTCTTTTTCAGGACATTTTCTGATTTTTAGGACATTTTCTAGTTTTTGGTCTTTTTGTTGTTTTATGATTTTTTTGGATTTTGACATTTAAGAGGATCGTCACAAATGCATATGAATGATGCCTACACATGAGAATCCAAGGATAAACATGATTGTGCCCCTAGTCAAGCTGAATACCAATTGACAGGTGATGACAACGTTGTTTGACATGGGAACGACGCATCCCGAAACAATGTGAGGACGATGATGATAATGTGATGAAAGCATGGAGGTCTACAGCCGGACCAAGAACGCAGTCAAGTAATGTTTTGGATAATGTGCTTGTATGGATTAGACTCATTGGATTTGGAATGACTTGGTTAGGAGTAGATGGGATGATGATTATCCTTAGATCGTTTGACAAGGGAAAGCCAAGATAGGTGACAGGCATCAAAGGATAGGGGGTGGCCTTGGTAAAGGATGGGAGACATGATACTAAGGGAATTGGCATATGATCTTCAAGGACTATGTCATATAGGGATAATGAGGTTATGATGACAATGACATGATGTTGCATGCATAGTTTGTGACCAAAGGATTGACATGTCAAGATTTTTCCCCAAAGCATGATTTATGTTTTCATATTTTATGTCAAGACCAAGGTAGCTTGGAAAATGGGCAGGGGAATGATATGGATGAAATGGATGGGTGTAAATGTCATGAGGAAAGCATGGGAAAATGAGATGACTTGCCCCCAAGTGTAAAAGTCCACATAGATGATTTATTTTACACATGACGCCTATTTGCCAAGTTTTCATCATGGTACTTATCCAGGGCACCTATTTGCCAAGTTTTCACCATTGGACAAAATTTTTCTCTTTACTATTTTCTTGACTTTTATTTTTTTGATGTCACATGGATGCCTGTTTGCTAGGGTTTCATCAAGGTGACAATTGTTTTGATTTTTTCAATTCTTTTGTATTTTTGATTTTGCGGATAGCCTGGATGCTTTAGATGACCATTGACTGTTCTGATTCCACTGACAGTGTCAATGTAGAGACTGGTGCCATGATATGCCAATAATTACTTTATTGAAGAATTTGTCTTGTTAGGATCATAGTGCTTGTATACAACTGATCGATGTCATTGTGATCCTTTCTAATACTAGAGTTGGCCTTATCAAAATATGCACATCGCAATAGAGTGCCATGAGAGTCCTTGTGATAAAGAGTTTCTGCCATGATGTAACAGATTTGTGACATATTTTTGGACTTTAGGCGAGATGTAGGATTACGACAAATGATGGCAGGCGTGGAAAGGTTGTTTGGATGTTTGGATGAATCACTTTTTATTTTCCAAACTTGGGATCGTGGATTATGAATTTTGAAATTTTGATTGGGATGACGTTTGGAACCAACACCTTTAGATGCCTTGTTTGATGGCCATTTTGAAGGAGGTGGACATTTATGATA
Organism: Sequoia sempervirens; assembly: GCA_007258455.2. Lineage (NCBI taxonomy): Eukaryota > Viridiplantae > Streptophyta > Pinopsida > Cupressales > Cupressaceae > Sequoia > Sequoia sempervirens. The sequence continues at coordinate 79,842,745 of VDFB02358134.1, read as the reverse complement.
TGTGGGAGTCCTCTTGTCTTGTGGCTCCATATTTTGATTAAGTTTTTCTTTTGACATATTTTCTTTGCTTGATCCACTTTTCTCTGGGATCCATTTTAATTTCATTTGTCCACTTGTCTTTTTGTTTGATTCGATGGCCTTTGACATTTTATTTTTGACTTTGTAAGACTTTTGTTTTTGTTGGTTCCAAAGGGAAGGTTTAAGATGTGGAGAATGGTGGTTTATGGTGTGGGTGGATGGGGTGTTGGAAACAATCTTATGACAAGGATTTCTCATGGACTCTATTTTGACATTTGTATCTGACAAGGCTTCCCCCAGTATCGAGGAGGTTCCACTAACATCATTTGATTTACTAACTAAAGAATAGCCAAGACCTTGATGTCTATAATTTTCCTGAAGTTGTATTGGTTCTTGAATGCCTTGCTCAAGTATGCCTAGTCCTTTGCCTTGATAATGCATGCTCTGACATATTCTGTTTGCAATGGGGTATTTATTGTTTTGAAAGCAAGATGCTAACCCATCATGGTATATGTGAGCACTATCACTTGTAATGTTCTCATCTGTGAGAAATCCTGCTTTGACAAGAGTAGATGATCCTAGTTGATAAGGTGTCTTTGCTTCATTGTCTTGTTGGCCATATTTCTGACTGATATCTTTGGTTTGATCTTGTGACATGTCAGGTTCAGATGATTTTGTTGGTGCATCCAAGGCAATGTTGAACCCATCATTATGTTTAGTGTCATAGAGTCCAATGATTTCAGCTATAACTTGATCAAGTGTAAGCATGTCCCTAGTGGAAGATTCTTTTTTTGGAGGAATATCATCTATGTGTCTCATGGAGGAAAGTGTCTCACTTTTGGAAGTGGATGTGCTAGGATTTTGAGTAGGATTAGTCTCAGATGTTTGGTCATGAATGGAATAAAGGTCGATGAGTGGATCATTTCGGATTTCTTGGTCAAAGATAGGGTCTTGGTTGAAGATGGGGTTGTCATGGATGATATAATCGGAAATGGAATTTTTGTTAAGGATAGGTGTGTTTTGGATGTCATGGTTATATTGAAGGGTTTCTTCAATAGAATTTAAGATATAAGGTCATGGGATGGACTACCTTGTTCTTGACATGAAGGTGATGTTATAATGTCATGCTTTGAGCTTTCATTTTGACATGTATCCTCAAGTTTAGACAATGGGATTTGACTTTGTGCAATGATAGAATTTTCATAACTAAATGCAGCTTGTGAGGGAGTGACTTGAAAAGGATTAATGGATGAAGAACTAGGATAGGACATCGGGACTTGGACTGGAATAGTATGTGAAGGACTAGGATATGGCATGGGGACTTGGACTAGATTAGTAAGGTATGATGTGGAGACTTGACTTGAGTTGGTAGATGGTTCATAAGGCATGTAGACTTTGACGGGATTGGTAGGTGAAGGACTAGAATATGACGTGGAGACTCGTAATGGACTAGTGGATGGTTGGTTTCCCTTGTCAAGGTTAGGATAAGGGTGATAAGTGGATGTTTGTTGTGAATTAATGGTAGGATTTATGCTAAGTGACTGTTGATGGTGAGAGGAGACAGATGGAGGTCCCAAAGTATTTATGTCAAAGCCCCATGGTAACTTAGCCCCTTGGTCCAAAAGCATGGATAGATACCTTTGAGGGTCATGCAAGACTAATTTTTCTACAAAGGAGGCTATATTAGGATTTTTCATTGCAACTTTTAAGTCTTCTACATATGCTTGTCCATTTTGGTCTCTTTGTATGAATGGTTCAGAAGGATTTTGTGATGAAAATGGCATGTTCATGGAAGATTGCATGTTCATGTTGTGAAATGGGTCAGAAAAAGTCCAATGTTGGTTCATGTCATTAGTGTAATTATCAATGTTGGGATTGAAATCTTGTGCAAAGTTTTCCATTTGTTTTCTCTATCTTTGAAGCCTAGTCTCAACCATAAAAGGGGATTGCTCAAATGAGGATGATAAGAATGACAACTAAATGCAAAGATGACACTAGCCTATGCTTTTGTCTTTTGTGTGATAAAGGATGATAATGCAACGAGATGATAATGCAAGTATGCCAAAAGCCAAGGTGACCAGGATGACGATGCAGAGAGATGATGATGCAATACTATGTTTTTGGAATTTTTGGATAAAAGATGACAATGCGAGACTACGTTTTTGAATTTTTTGACAATAAGGGATGCAATATGACCATGTTGTCTAAAGAAAATGACTAATTCCAAAGGACAATGAAGACTAAGATGACAAGTTATGACACTAATTTTTGGAGGATGTCAATGCAAGGTGATAATGATGTTTGCCTAAGGAAAATGACTAATGCAAGGTGATAAATTGTTAAGAAAGGATGTCAATGCCAAGGTGACAGTGAGGACTAATGTGAAAATTTTGGTTAAGGAAATGACCAATGCAAAGTCTAGATGCCAAATGAGGACTATGATGACAATATTTTGGATTTTAAAGATATGCAAGGTGAGAACTAAAATGATTAGAATATCTAAGGTATGCAAATGCAAAGGTCTAAAATGATTTGGAAGAAGGTTGCCTAACCACCCTATGCTTGATCTATATCTCAATTTTGGAATATCAATTGACTCGTTTGAAGGACTAAATGACAAGGAAAAATGACAAGTGAGTCTTCCTAACTAGACTTTTGAGTTGGAAGAATCTCACAAAAGGATAATGACTAAAGGAGATAATGATGTCTAAGTCCAATGATAACCTAATTTTGAAAGTCAATATTTTGCAAAAGTGGGGTAAGGTTGTCCTAATCCAAAATATGCAAAATGAGATGAGGACCTAAGTTTTTAGTTTATGACTGAAAATGCAAATGGTGAAGCCTAAGGATGAAGGTAAATATTTGCAAAGATGACCCTATGGTAAGATGCAAGCTAAAATGTACAAGGAATGAGGGATTTGAGCAATTTCATGATTTGGTTTTGACATAAGACTTCTAGGTTGAGACTGTTGTTTTGATGTTTTATTGAAAAGTCTGAGTTGGCTGAGGTTTTGTGTCTAGATTTGTGAATATTTTGTATATTGTTTGAAAATATAGAAAAAACTTGACAAGCATGATGTTTTGGTGTACACAAACACACATGAGACAAGCATAATCCTAATAGGCCAAGGGTTTGTATACTTGATATAGCCCACCGATATACCACAGATTGGTGCTAAACACCTTTCCTTCTTGAGAGCGGATAGCTTAGAAGTTTGGTGGCACTAGCTCCCCTCCATGGCTCATTAATGTCATTCAGACACACCAACTTTGGATTCTTGGGTCATCACTTCCCAATAACTGCTATCTCTACTCAAGGGAGTTAGTAGTGAGTATCTTCGGGCATGATACTGTACCCTACACTATGCCAAGCAATGGATAAAAATGGTTGGCCTCTAAAATAAAAGGTGTCTAGTTAGGGCATCTGTTCGAGTGGCCACACACGGGGTGAGAGATTAATCACCAATTAGGTGGCACTCCAGCCTGAAGAGGTTATGCACAACAGCATTTATGGGAGTACTACTCCATTTGTGTGACACATCCGCACTCATGGTACTTCAACTTTCCTCAAACACCCATTTGATATCCTGGCTGGAAGTGGCTTGGCTTTAGCTTATTATCGGTCGAGTCGTCCCTTAAGGTGAGTAATTTTTCCCTTAAGGAAGGCCCATTTCTAGAAATAATAACCATTTCTCTTACACCTAGGATCACTCGAAAGCACAAGGGGAGAGGATACTTTGATTATTAAGTTGTGAGGGTGACAAAAAATAAGGTGGGTCTGGTTTTCTGATCACCTAGTTTTCACAAGGTGAGAGCATAATCACCTACCACCTTCAAGCACAGTCAAACAAAATCAAGCACATGTTCATTTTAATGCACCAATGGAAGTGTTCCTAAACTAGAAATTGCAAACACCCTTCTTGAGAAATGAGTCTTCGACTAACGGAGCTGTAAAACCACAAATTAGTAGTTTCATAAATGTCTTGGACCAATGAGAAAGCTGCAAAAAAAAACTAAGTTAGAACAAAAGCTTAAAAACCAAATTAAAAGTTAGTAAATAATTAAACTAGAAAATAAAAATACTAAACTAAGAAAAAAGAATCAAAGAAAACTAAAAACTAAGAGCTCAATTTTTTTGTTGCTCCAAAAGAAGTAGTTTTGGGAGCCCCATTCCAAAGCCACACGCTACAAACAAAAGATTAGTAAACCAAAAAAAAACTTGAATGAAAACAACAAACTAAAAATAGTGATAACTTTCTCACAACTAAAGAAAACTTTAAATTGTAGATATCTATGGAAAGCTAAAACATAGAGCTTCAAAACCCAAAAAATATTTTGCAAAATTCTACACAACAAAAGTATTATAAACAAAAGAAAAATTGGATTTTAATAACTAAATCTTAAAAAGCTGCGATCAGTAAAATGATCATAACTTTCTCAAATCTTAACAAAATTTCAAACTATTTAATGGTTTGAAAAGCTAAAAATGAGGCCTACAAAACCTAGAAAATGTTTTAAAATATTTGATGTGTCCATCCTTTTGTGCTCAAATGAAGATGATGGGATTTTGTATGCATTCTTGGTTGTAATCTGCAAAACAATAAAAATAAACAAGAAAACAAACCAATTTCTTTGCAAAGTTATAAGTTTCATGTCAGGTTCACCAAATGTAAGATGGAGTTAGAAATCAAATAGAATAGACAAAGTGATAGTCAACACTTCTAAACTATTAACCTCATCTAAACAAGAGAATACAAACAAATGGAGATTTCAAAGTGAAAGAAAATAAAATAAAGTACTCCCCATATTGTAGTTGATTCCTTCTCTTGCTCTCCTTCTTGTTATGCAACTTTTCCCTCAGATTTGTTGAAATACTTGTGCAAAACCTGCAAATGGTAGCAAGAAAGTTGGAGAAGAATAGCTATTAAGCTGAAAATGGAGAAGGAAGGTTGTTTTTATAGACAACCATTCGAATGGACGATTGAGATTAATCTTCTAGAAAGATTCCAAGATCAATGGATGGGAATTCATGAGAGGGATGTTATGAAATGGTTGGTTGAGATAAGTCTCAGAAAAGATGCCAAGATCAATTCAGAATTGATGCACCAAGAATATGACTTGGAGGAATCATGACAGGAAGACATGCAAAGACATGCAGGCTAGGATAGGCATGCAACGACATGCAGGGACATGCAAGCTATGATAGGAAATGAATGTTATGACAGGGGATCTTTGACCAAGTGGTGTATAAATAATTTATTTTAAATTATTTATTCAAAAATGTTGGAAATGGACAAGTGGAAAATAAATAATTTATTCAAATTATTTATTTGAAAATAGAAGAAATGGACAAGTGGAAAATAAATAATTTATTCAAATTATTTATTTGAAAATAGAGGAAATGGACAAGTGGAAAATAAATTATTTATTTGAAAAAATGAAAAGAGGAGCATTTAATTAAATTTAAATGGAGAGATAAAAATTAGACCTTAAATAATTAATTTAGATTAACTATTTAATTAGGGGAGGTGGCATGAGATAGTTAAATAATTTTAATAATTGTTTAACTATGGAAGAATTAAAGGACCATGGATAGATAAATAATTAATGGTAATTATTTAACTATAGATGAAAGATGACAAAATAATTAAATAAATAATAATTTATTTAACTATTGAAGAAGAGGAAAAGGCGGGGGCCCTAGCTCGGTTGGCTAAGTAATTCCGTTGCGGCTCTGCTGGTCACGAGTTCTAGTCTCCCCCCGTCCCGTGGTATCGGAGGGCGTGTTGCGCCAGTGCCGCCGGTCACGTTAAAAAGTTTACCAGGCGCACTGCAGTTTATAGGGGGTCGTGCTACCCGATTCCTGCAGTCTAAAAAAAAAAAGAAGCGGAAGAAATTAATGACACGATTAGTTTATTTAATCGGTCAGGATAGAATAAATATTAGAAAGTGAATTAATTAAATAATTATTAAAAATTATTCAATTAATAGAGGAATATAATTAAACATAATTAAATAACTAAAATTATTATCGAAGGACGAGGATGAAGAAAAATGACACTTGAAGGCTTAGGACATTTTTATGTTTCTACAGTAGGGCATGAGCTAAACTATTTATTCATCAAAAAAGCATGCCTCATGGTAGTGTTTGCATCTCAAAAATTCAGACATTACATGTTGGCACATAAAATAAAACTCATCGCCAAAATTGATCCTCTCAAGTATCTACTATCAAAGGAAATGCTAACTGGAAGAATGGAAAAATGGGTAATGATATTATCAGAATATGACATCAAGTATGTGGAGAGGAAAGCAATCAAGGGACAAGTCATCGCACACCAACTGGCAGAAGCACCTACATATTCTGAGAATCCTCTTGTCTCAGAGTTTCCAGATGAATCTATTTTTAACCTCAACATAGCTGACCACTAGAAACTATACTTTGATGGCTCATACACACAACATGGATCAGGAGTTGTTCTCTTCTTCATCATCCCGCAAGGGGATTGCATACCAAGGTCATACAAACTAGCATTTCCTTGCACTAATAATATTGTAGAATATGAGGCTTTGACCATAGGTATTAGAATAGCAGTGCAGTGGAACATCATGGATCTCAAAGTGTACGGAGACTCCCAACTAATCATAAATCAAGTAAACAATGAATACCTGACCAAGGATGACAAGCTCACTCCATACAAGTAATTGATGGAGACTCTAAAGGAATCCTTCATCGAAATCACATTTGAGCAGATACCTTGGCAACAATTGGGTCCTTATTGGACATCCCTAATAATGCATTGAGTAGCTTCTTGTTCCTGCATTCGAGGCACTAGAATTAGAATATGTGTGTGAAAATTGGTCCTAAAAATCCTTTGTATCATGACATCTATACATACCTTTGGATAGGAATCATACCTGCTGACCTACCTTCAAACCTAAAATGAACCTTTGTTAAAAAAACATCCAAATTTGTCATCCTAGGTGATATAAATTCCTGATTGAGTAGCTTCTTGTTCCTGCATTCGAGGCACTAGAATTAGAATATGTGTGTGAAATCATTGGTCCTAAAAATCCTTTGTATCATGACATCTATACATACCTTTGGATAGGAATCATACCTGCTGACCTACCTTCAAACCTAAAATGAACCTTTGTTAAAAAAACATCCAAATTTGTCATCCTAGGTGATACCCTATATCATAGGAGCATAGAAGGAACCCTACTATGATGTTTAAATGTTGAGGATGCATTAAACACTCTAACTAAAGTTCATAATGGTATCTGTGGTTCACACTCGAGTGGAATGACCATAGCTAAGAAACTGTTGAGGATGGGGTATTATTGGCCCACAATGGAAAGAGAAGCACATTATCATTCCAGAAAGTGTCTACAATGTCAGTAGCATGGGGACCTCATCCATGCTCCAGCTCAAGAGCTTCACCCCATTGTCACACCATGGCCCTTTTCGTACTGGGGCCTCGATCTCATTGGAAAAATCACACCCATCTCATCCAATGGCCACAAATTCATCATAACCGCAACTGAGTACTTCACAAAGTGGGTGGAGGCCATACCCATGACGTATATAACTGGGAAGCAAATTTCTAAGTTCATCTTGAACTATCTCATATGTCGCTATGGTGTTCCACAAGCCATTATCTCAAATAATGGGACACCATTCAAGAATCAGGATGTCTATGACCTATGCGAGAAATTCAAAATCCAACATTGCTTGTCCACCCCATACTATCCCCAAGGAAATGGCCAAGTATAAGCTACAAAAAAAACCATTTTGAAAATCCTCAAGAAAATGATGTAGGTTGTGACTAGCACCTACAACTTAATCCCACCCTTTAGGCCTATCGAACTAGCAACCGCACACCCACTAAGACCACCCCCTTCTCCTTGGTCTACAAATCAAAAGCCATACTCCCCATTGAGATCGAGCTCCCATCCCTCAGGATATCATTGCAAAACCTCATCACGAATGAAGAGTACTGGGTATCAAGACTAAATGAGCTAGAGCTACTGGATGAGAGATGTATAGATGCTTTAAATCATTTGCAAGTTTATCAGAATAGACTCAAATGAAACTACAATAAGAAAATAAGAAGTAGGACTTTCCAATTCAGATAACTGGTGTTAAAAGAGAATAAGAAGAATGTCCCAAACCCAAGCAGCAAAGGCAAGTTTGAACCCAATTGGCTGGGAGCATTTGTCATCACAAGTTACAAATCAGGGGCATATCAACTATTAACATCTGAAGGGGAACCTCTACAAGAGCCCATGAATAACTCTCATCTCAAAAAGTTTTATGCCTAATCTTTCAAGGTATAGAACCAAAAGATCCAAAAAATAAGAAAAAGTCTTGAAAAAATGGTTACTTCGGTGAAAACCTCGCAAACAAGCATCTGGGTGACCAAAAATAAATAAAATAGAAAAATGATCAAAAATAGTAAAGAAAAAAATCGTGCTATAGTGAAAACCACTTCGGTGGCACTTTGGGAAAGTACCTTGGTGAAAACCTGGCAAATAGGCGCCTTGCACAAATAAGCACTTTCCATCCACTAGGATCTTTACGACTTGTTCTACATCATCCATCCATTTTACTTCCATCATCCATCGCATTCAGGTCTCCATCCATCACTCATCCACTCATATCCGCACCATAGCTTGGTCCTGTTTTCATATCATGATCCCTCCTAGTACTACTCAGCCCATCCTTAAGGTTAGTTTGTCTTGCCTTTATCGGAGTAGTCTATTACATCATGCTCGGGGCATGTTCTTATTGGATCAGATTCATGTATGATCTTGAAGTCCTCAAATCAGAAAATCCAAAAAATAAAAAAATAAAAAAATCTAAAAACATCAAAACATCAAAAAATCCAAGAACATCAGAAAGAAAAAAATCCAAAAATGTCAAAACATATCAAAATCCCAAAAATAGGTCAAAAAGTCAGTCAAAAAGCCAAAAACAAAGTCGTCTTGTCGAAATACGTCGTCTCTGAGTTTGAACGTAGGCAAGGTTGATCTTTGATCATCCCCTGAGACACTTAGGTTAGTCCTTTAGAAGTCAGTGATAGTAAACTAATAGTTCATCATGTATATCTTCATTTGTAAATCAGTCAAGTTGTCAGTCGAACTACATGGTCTCTACGTGTATAACATAGGCAAGGCTAATCTGTTGATTAGCTCCTGAGACCCCTAGGATAGGTCTTTAACTTAGTCTCTTGGTCAAAATCTCTGAAAATCCCAAAACATTGAAAAATTAAAAATCAAAACATTTGTAAAACATCTTGAAAATACCAAAAATAGCCTCAAAACATTGCAAAAAATTGAAAAACATCCAGATATTTGAAAAAATCCATCCATCTTATCTTTCTTGCACCCACAATAACACCACTCATAATAAACTGATTTTCATCTTCAACCTTTGGTGAAACAGTTGGAAACAAGTCTAGTAGGTTAAAAAGTAAAAATCAAAACGTCAAGTCTCAGGTCTAAGTCAATGCATAAGCAATTTGGTCATCTCTTCATATTGGTAACTCATTGCCCAAAATCGGTCCCATATCAATCATCTCTTAGAATTCTTTGGATAAACAAAATGGTGTGCCACCATCCACTAACATGTCCTAGGATGAATCCTTCCTTCAATGGGCATTATCTTTTGGCAATAAGTTTTAGTTCTTATCTTTAGAAAACAAATCCTCCTTCTATTAGTGGTATTGAAGAGCATCAGTTAGTTTGTTTACTTTGTCTTTATCTTTTTGAATTATCTTATTTGCGCTCATTCCAAGGATGTGTCAATGATATCCAAAGATAGAGGATTTAGAGAAATAGGAATGGGGAAACAATCATTATCTTTTGTCTACTATGCTTGTTGGACATTCTTGTGATATAACCTCGGCGAATACTTGCTTTGTTGGGTATCTATGGAAGAGGTCTAGGACAACTTGTTGACTATTCCATGGATAGGATTACCTTTCCATGTTTTGGTCCAAGATGTACGAAACTTCTAAAGTGCATCCTAGCAAGGTTTTCGTATGTTAGGTGTGAGCAAGAATACTCCTATCTGCTTGTCAAGTCATTGTCCATCTCACTAGGTACAACGCCATCCTGGTTCTCTATACCTTGATGCATCATACCTCGGGTGTTATCAAACATAAGAAATTTTGGCCCTTTGAAAATCCCAATTCCTTTGCAATTAATCATCATCATCATCATTTGCATTTGCATCATCTTGTGTCTTGTTGAAGCGACTTCTTCTTTCTTTGCTAACCACACTAACAACGTACTATGATAGTTGTTCATAATCACCATTATCATCATTAATCCTGCATCCACAAATCATTAGCATATTGCATAAACATATCATATAGGAAATATACACATCACATATCCATTATCATATAAACACATTATCATAAGCATCCAACACATTCATCCCTTGCATCGCATTTCCATCATCATATTAATCATCACATAGCATCTATGGAAGCATTCCATAATCATTTTTACATAATAATAAACAATAGGCATATAAGCATTTAATTCATTTACATACATACTTACAGAGCATCATGACATCATCTCACCACAATACATTCACATTACAGATAACATTACACATTAACATAACATTGTATCCTATTAAATCTAGCATGAACATTACATCATCATTAACACATTTAGGATTATAACATTTGTTATTCTAAGCATCTCATAAAACCATATTGTTATGCATTAACACCATTTGCATCATATCACGACCATCGTAATCATATTTCATTATTCATATCATCTCATAAATAACATCATAAAACATTCATTGCATAAATCATTTCACATAGGCATAAACATACAAAATTCATTATAAACAAAGCATATATGCATCCATTCATAAACATTTCATAAACAAAATCTACATATCATTTCGCATATGCACCATAGATCATATCATTTCACATATCGGACCATCACATTTTCATTATCATGAATAAGTTATCACATTTGCATATCATAGGTTAACATAATATAGATTTGTTAGTCATAATCATTGCGTAAACACCATTAAAAATAAATGCATCCATAACATATAGAAGTGGAATCATACATGCATAAATAAAGAGTACACATTTCATCACATCAAAATCGGCTCATATATATACATCATCAACTATCATAGTACAAAGAATGAATCAAATCACTGTACATATGTGTAAATCAATACAAAAAGCCCATCAAGGCTATCAAAAATGAGACCATAAGGTACAAAAGTATAGTAGCATCTCGGTCAAGCTCGATCCCTGTGAATGTTTCCCTCACCCCTGTCACTGTGACCCTCTACTAGCCTGTGGCTAGCTTGCTCTAAGTACTTTGGGACCCACTCTGATTTGGGTATGATATTGTGATAGGCCCATTGGTAATACTTTGCCTCTCGGAAGACATCCCTGTAGGATTGAACTAGCACTATACCCTGGGAGGAGGAGGCTGTCATACTCTCTATCTACTACCTGTGGCCTAGCTCGGTGGCTTCCTATAGCTCTGTAGCCTGTCTTTGCTGCACGACCTGATCCCTCTCAGCCCTCACCTGATCTCTCTCCGCTCTCAAGGCCTGGACCTAGGCCTGCAACTACACAATTAGCACATCGCGAGCATTTTCCTGTCCCGCTGGCCACACCTATGGCTGAACCCGAGGCTGATCCTCATCTTGTGGTGGCTCCTACTACTAATCCTGCATATGAACATCCCCCTACTCTAGCTGGACTGGAGGCACAAATGATGGATCCTGCCGAATTCTAGCTCTCTGTCCTCATCCTCATCCTCCCCCTCAGCTTCTGACTCTCTACACATCTGGGACTGCACCTGGTATCATCAGCCAAAGAGGAGGTCGAAACCAATCTCTGTAGGCCTGGGTGGTCCCTGGATCTACTAAACCCTGATCATAAGCCCATGGCCAGGCTACCAGTTATTAGAAACTATCAACTACCTTTGAAGTAGGAATGTATCGCCCCCAAGAGACCTGTGTCATGGTGTGGACGAAGACAACTATGTAATCTTCATCAAGAGGATACGGTGGCTCTCCAAACTGACGATGAACACGCCCAGGTAGGTACCTCTCGAGCATGGTGTGCTCCCTCCCCTGCATATAATGATTCTAGTGGCAATAAAACATCCGGTCAGCATCATCAGCCCATCCAGGTCGACCAAGGTATGGGTACTAGGTGAAAACCTGCATCTCATCCAGAACCCTCCTCTAGTAGGGGATCCTGTGCTCTTCGGTGTGAGTGAAAGACACACTGCCTCTGTATCATGCTATGAGGGGATCATCGGGCCCCATCAGAATTGAAATGACCCATGATCGAAGCACAACAATGTGCTCCTATGCCCAAACATGAAGTAGGGTTACCCTTGCTCCTAGTGCTCTCCCATCCATGTAAACATACTCGTGCAAGTCTTTGTAGATTGAGGCAAGAAGTACAAACCCCCATACAAAATGAACTGGCTTGTCTCAAACCATCTGCTCCTAGCAATATCCCTAGCTGGGAATGAAATATCACCCTCATTGGTCAAGGGTAACAAGGCTTGAAATGATACCTGCAATGACCCAGCGGTAGGGAGATGCTAGGATCCTATGGCACTCAAGCTCTATCTACCCCTTGTAGAAGACAATATCATATGTAGCAAGGACTCGAAAGTAGGCCTCGGGTCCCTCATCCATATCAAAGATCTCTTGACAACCATGAATGGCCAATCATAGGATCTGCCAAATGTCCTCTAGGGTAATGGTGGCCTCACTTGTGGGAAGATGAAACAAGGATGTCTCATTGTGCCATCTCTCTGCTAGCGCTGATAGCATCCCTAGGTGAGTGTGAATCGGGGACGTGTACGCAATGTGCCACAACCCCGCAATCCAAAGTTGGTCCTGGTCCCTGTTGTTTAGGTCCCGCAAGTAGCTAGCCAAGTCTCACGACCTGTGCTCTCGGGAGTAGAGCTCCCCCGCCCCATCCTGTATTAGGGAAGATCATCATGTTAAAATTTTTGAAAAAATTCTTCGTTGAGCGGTCAAAAAGGTTCCCCAGTGGTACAACTCGTGATGTCGTCACAGTTTGATTTTAATCAAACTCCGATGCTAGGGCTAGAAAGAGCCAAATTGCACCACCACGATGCACTTTGTCCTCCAGCGATGCACTTTGTGTAAAATTTTTGCCTTCATGTCGCACTTTGTAAATCCACCTATTGGCCCCGACCTCAACGTTGGAGTTTCTAAACTCCAAACTACACTGCAGCTATGCTATTTAGCTCAGAGTGATGTAGTTTGACCTTTGAGCGGTGCCATATAGCACCGCTGCAGACAGATCACCATTTTAATGCACTAATTAAGGTAATAAATGAAGGACTAAGCTAGGGTAAGGACCATTTACTAGTGCCCCGATGCCAGGTGGCCACTGGTAGGTTCGAACTCAATCTGAAATGTGTAGGGGAAGCTATTGTTGCACCATATAGCTCGAGGGTCTGAACTCAAATCTTGAGGTCACTATTGGAGGTGTTTGAAAATGACTTGAAAATGACCCCTCGGGCCCATTTTAAGGTTGAAAATTAGGGTTTTTCACCCTGATTAACTATCTTGTTAGTATTTTCCTATTTTTACCCAGTCGAGGTTTGTTTTTCATTATTTTATTGCATTTAGACATGTTTTTAGCCTCCTGGAGCCTTTTCGGACCTATCGGGTACTTTGTCATCTTTTTTTGCAAGATCACCCAAAAATTGGAATTTTCTTCCAATCTCTCGAGGGGGCATTATAATAGCATGTTTTCTCTCGCCATGTAGTAGTGGGTCAATTCTTTAAAATAACAAAAAAATTGGCTTTGATCAAGATCGTTTATTCTTTGAACCAACGCAAAGAGTGCATTACTTCAAAGAGGGGCAAAATGTAGAGATGTAAAATGTACCGATTGACATTGTGCATCTGATCTTGACTTACTAACAACGTTTCTTCCTGAATAATCCCTCGGTCCAACCATTTAATCAAATTTCCTTATTTGATTAAATTCATCAATATTTCTCTCCTAATTAAATAAATCATTTAATTTAATTAAGTCAATCCCTTTTGTTAATTAAATCAATCCATCTAATCTAATTATCCCTATTTAATTAAATAATAAATTTTATTTGATTAAATCTCTAAAGTCTATCTATTAAATTAAATAAATTAAAACATTATTTGATTTAATCTAACACCATCTCTCTTAATTAAATAAATCAAAATCCTTATTTATTTAATCTTTTGTCATATTCCTCTCTTATTTGACTTAAACAAATCCATAAATTTGAGTCAAATAGGTCACATTAGCTAATCTCTCTCATTAAATTAATTAACCCTTGATTAATTTAATCTCATCTCATGTCCCATCCTCTAGATAATGCAAGTTGCACATGAAAATAGATTTAATTCATTTATTAAATCTCTATTTTCCTCACAACGCATCTTTTGGAATATTCTCTCATGGAATATTCTCTCAATTTGAATTCAAAAATTCCAAGTCAACATGTACATCCAACAAGACAATAAATTCATCTTACATGTCTTTTTCCTTGAGCCAAGTGGAATTTATTTCATTTTCCCTTCCCTCTTGCAAGTCATTTCAACAAATTTGAAATTCAAAAATATGCATTTATTGGCACAATCCCCAAATCTTGCACATCCTCCATCCATTCATAGATTGACAAGTGGCATCATGTCATTGGATGAATGTTAGTCCCACATTGCTCAAATTTGGACATTCATCCATCTTGACATTCTATAAATAAAGAGCTCATATCTTCATTTTATCATCCACAATTTAGGCAAAGTTACCATGCTCAAACCATTAGCAATCCTCATCCATTTTTATTAAATCATAGCTATGTTATGCATATTTTCTTATTGGAGAATTCATCAATATCAACAAAGTGGATCAAATCCCTTCAACACATCAAGCTTGCATCATAGGAATTGGGAAGGGGCCAATTTTCACATCAAATTGGCACCAATTCCCCCATGGGATCATGTGTTTGCTTTTCTAATTAGGATTTAATCTTTGTTTTATCATTTTCATTGAGTTCTTCATTATTTTCTTCTTAATTTGAATGTTGTAAATGGATTTCATGGGGAATCCTTGTTTTACCTTGCAATTCCTTGTTTAACTTTTTTACTCATGTTGTTTTGCAGGTACTAGGAAAAGGGTTTGCACATATTTAATTTTTCCTTTTTCAATTTTGGGTCAATTTTTATCTTGCAAGCATGAATTAACTCTCCTTTTCCAACCTTGTAAGGCCCCTTCTTTCTACACTTTGTTTGGCTCCAAATTCAGATGAAATGTGAAGAAATTTGGTATTATTTCACATTACACTTGGAGTGTAAAATCCAATGGCCAAACTGGGATTTTTTTTTATTGTTTTTGTAACTCCCTAGATTAAATAAAAAGAAAGGGAATAAAAGTTTATGGCCTGAGTAGAGGTTTTGGAAAGAGGGATTGGATGATAATTTTAGAAAATATTTGAAATTTTCTTGGAAAAGATATTAAAGAGGCCAATGACATGAATTATTGTGCAGAATGGAGGAGGTAAAGGTTTTGACTGGCATTTTTTTGGGGAGAGGAAGACTATTTGGGTCGACTTTGAGACCTAGTTTCAATAAATTGGGCATAACTTTCTCATATGGTAATGAAATTGAGAAATTCAAAAGTTCTGGAAAGTTGGGAAGGAGGAGAATAGAACCTAGTAGTTGTTTTAAAATATTCATGATAATTAGGGAGCAATGATGGAAAAAAGTGACATGTTTATGGTGAAAATTTACAAATTTGAATCTTAATCTTGTCTGTAGATGATCAAGTTGTTGCAATTGAAGCTTTGTTAATGGATAACATTTTGAGTTTTGATAATTTTGTAAACTTCCAATATTTATTCAAATGCAAATGAAATAATCTTGTGATGGAGATTTTATTTAAATGCTATTTTAAGTTTTTTATTTTATGAAGGAAGGCTACAACAATTAACAAACCTCCTTGTTTTCTCAATTGTTGACTGCATCAAATGGTATTTTAGCAGGTTGATCTTGTTGGGGTGTGAGATGTGTTAAGTATGAGTTTGTTGCAGGATATCTTTTTGGTGAATAGTGAAGAAGTGAGGTTGCAAGAGAGAGAGAGAGTTGTGTGTAGGTACATTTGTTGTAGGCATGAAAAAGGGCTTGTGACTTCTATCCTCCAATAGAGATAGAGTTGGGTAGCTGTAGAGTTCCTCCACTGAGAGAAGGTGGGTAGAGGAAGTATCTCCCAAAGTCTTTGTTGGGTAGAGGATAGTTGTGTGAGTGAGAAATTGTTGCAAGGAGTACTTGTAACTATAGAGGGACTTGTGAGTCTCTAAAAATGACTATGAAAAATAAGACAAGATGGGTCATTGGAAGTCTTGTGAGAATTTTATTTTGGGAAGAGTCTTGGGAAATGGTGAGAGAAAAGAAGCTCATTACAAAGTTGAGGAAGACATAAGTGATATTAGATTCCCTTGAGGAAATATTGCGAATGAAGAAGCAAGTTATAGAAGAGGAAAATCAAAGGCTTGGAAAAGAGGACAACAAAAAGGAGAATGTTGAAGTGCAGTGTTGTAGCCCTATGGTGGAAAGTGTATGGAAAGAAAGTAATATGGGAGTATCCCACACGAATGCAGGTGAAAAAAATCAAGGAAAGAAGAAAGGCACAAGCAAAGAATGGAGAAAGAAAGAGGTAGCACTAGATGCACATTTTGTTGGCAACATAAAAGAAAATAAAAATGAAATTGCATGCATAGGAAAAGAGCTTGTAGTAGCAAAAATAGAGGTATTATCTTCTTTTGAGTTTTACAAAGTAAATATTGATTTGCATGAAGAAAAGATACAAGAATATGGTAATTATAAAGTTGGGGCAGCAATGGAGAAGCAAAAAAACATCTAGGTAAATAGTCATCCATATGATATTTGTGAAATAAAATTTGATTTGAAAGAGATAAATGAATGTGTGCATGAAAAGGATAGTATTGTTATAGAAGATAACCATGAAGTTGCAAAAAAGTTTAGTCCATTGAAGGACTTTGAAACATTGTACTTTTTGGGAAAATAGAGTAAAGAAGAGGCTATGGAGAAGATAGTTAATAAGGAAATTTAAGGAGCATTAACAAGTGAAGAAGGTGACTTATTAATGCAGATTGCAATAGTAGAGGAGTGACTTGCATTAATAGGTGAAATAGAAGTTACAAAGTTGGGCTAAATTTTGAATTTTCAAAATTATTTTCCAATAAAGAAAAGGTTGATTTATATGAAAATGACATGGTTTACAATAACGGATATGAGATTGATACACTAGTAGGGAAATAGGAGAAGATTGAGATATTTGTTGATTTTTCAAAAAAAAATTATGCTCAAACTGATTTGTATTTTGATGAGTTAGTGAAGGAAAGTGAAATGGGAAAGATGGTTATTGGTAGCAATAATAGGTTACAAATTGAAAAATAGAAAGGTATGATAAAATTTATTGACATAGAAGAAGAGGAGGATGAAGGAAGACAAGGTGAGCAAGAAGTGCAAACAATTTTTTTTGATTTCTATGAATTTGTTAATGCTAATTTGTATGTAGGTGTTGATAGTGAAGAAGTAGGGTGAAAAGAACAACATTGGAATTTTGAAATGAACTTCATGAGGGGAAGAAAGAGAGAAAGGATGAAGTAAGGAAGAGATAAGAAGATTCAGAGCAGGGTGAAGAAGAAGAAACGGGTTGATAAAGAAGAAAGATGGTTGAAGAATAAACACAATATTTTTAAATTTTCATGGGTTCCAACTAATGGATCATTTCTTCTTAACATGGGTGTTTGATGCAAGAGCATCTAGGTGCATGGGAAATCTTGCACAACAAGAAAAGTTCTTTTATTTAATTTTTCCTTTTTCAATTTTGGGTCTATTTTTATCTTGCAAGCATGAATTAACTCTCCTTCTACACCCTTGTAAGGTTGTTTGGCTCCAAATTCATATGAAATTTGAAGACATTTGGTGTTATTTTACATTACACTTAGAATGTAAAATTCAATTCCTAGATTGGGATATTATTATTTTCTATTGTTTTTGTAACTCCCTAGATTAAATAAAAAGAAAAGGAATAAAATTTTGTGGGAGTGGAGATGCTGGAAAGAGAGAGTGGATGATAATTTTAGAAAATATTTGAAATTTTCTTTCCAAAAACATTAAAGAGGCCAATGACATGAATTAATGCGCTAGAATGGAGGAGGGGGAGGTTTGACTGTGCATTTTTTTGGGGAGAGGAAGAGTGTTTGGGTTATGACTATGAAACCTAATTTCAATAAATTGTGCATGACTTTCTCATATGGTAATGCAATTAAGAAATTCAAATTTTTTTGGAAAGCTGTGAAAGAGGAGCATAAAACCTAGAAGACATTTTAAAATATTTGTGATAATCAAGAAGTAGTGATGGAAAAAAGAGACGGGTTTATGGTGAAACTTTAAAAATTTAAATCTTAATCTTTCCTGTAGATGATTTTTGTTACAGTTGAATTTTTGTTAGTGGATAGCATGTTGAGTTTTAAGAATTTTGTTAACTTCCTGATATTTATTTGAATGCAAATGAAATAATATTGTGTTGGATATTTTCTTCAAATATTTTTTTAAGTATGGATTTCATGAAGGAAGGTTGCAACAATTGACAAACCTCTTTAGTTTCTCAATTTCTAACTTCATCGAAATATGCATACAAGAACAAGAGAGTGGAATGTCTCAAGATAAATGATCTCAACAAAGAATGACTCTTCTTTCTTCTTCCAAGATCTCCTCCTCTCCAAAATCTCCTACCAAAAGAAACTCAAAATTTAAAGAGAGAAAATGGAATGGTAACCCCTCCTCTCCATAAGGAGGGAGTTATAAAAGGGAAGGAATAAGTAACTTCCTCTCAAACTAATTCAACCACCAAAACCATTTCCCCATTTTTTTCCACTTTTGCAAAGGGGACAAAAAAGGATCCTAAACACTTTTAAAAAGGACATAAATGATAAAAAAAAACTTCTAACCCTTATACCTTAGGCATAAGTTATTCCCCAAACATAAAACATACCTTAATTCTTGTTAATTTTTTTCTAAAATTTCCATTTCAAATTACAAGACCAAAGTTTAAACAAGACAACCAAAATTCCATCACCACATAATACCAACATGAAATCCTTCTAACTTAACATCAAGGCCTATGGACCAAGAACTAAGAAAAACATAATATAGAAAAGATGAAAGGTGGCTAAGTGAATCTCCTCAATTCCATCAGTATTAGAAGTCCCTATACACTCAACAAGATGTGCCAGTGTGCTACAAACATATATATATATATATCCAAAATAAGCACATTTCACTTGCATACAAATCAACTAATCAATCATAAGCTATCATATACAATACATCCTTTTGGAATGCATGAGTCACAATAACCATATCAAAAATTATTAGAGGAACACTATAAGCATAACACCCATAATCACATCAATTCCTTCCAAAAATATGCACTAGAGTCCCATTATCAGTCATGAAATCCTTTAATATGATATCAAATATCATCCTTAGTAAGTGAATATGCATCAACAACACACTAAGTCTCATAAATGTCTAGAATCACCAAAAGATCACACCAGAGCACATCATATGAAATTGAATGATTAATCACAAAACATTTCATTCATAAGTAAGCCAATTACCAATTGCCAACAACCCTGATAACTCGATACATTTGATATATATAGTTTCATTTCTAGCAGTTACATAATCAACAAAATAACACATCTGATAATCAAAGAGAAATCACAATACCCACTGAATAGGTAAAATCTCCCATTTAACGTTATCCCAAAATCATTCAAGCAATGAAAATTACTCCTAACTTAGGAATAACATCCATCATGGAGCACATGAAATGTAGACAAGAAAACCAAAACATGTAAACTCAACAAGGTCATAGAGGGTAGGGTCTCACATCTAGATAATCTCGGATTTACTTTAGATGCACCATCAAAATTTAATTTCATGACATTTGGAGGTGTGGTGCACCATTTGATTTTACTTTTGTCAACCTTTTGGGCATTAGAATGTGCCCCTTGGTTTCGAACCTTCAAAAGAGGCCAATTCTTTAGCATCTCATTATCCCCACTTGAGAATGAGCTACATGGGTTTGGTTTTTTCACTATATCTGCTATTACTACCTCCAATATATTCCTTTCTAATTTCTTGAGGAAAATTTTTGAATCTAAAAAAATATTTTTAAAAATCCTTTTAGTTTGTTTGAGCCATGTGTTTCACACTAGTAATGCTAGGATCATCACCCATGGTGCTTCAAAGAGAGAATCTTTATGGAGTAACAACTAACTTAAAAAGAACTCAAAAATGGTGTTTGGCAGGGGGAATACCAATCAAGTTTATTTTGGATCCAATTCCAACATGTTTGAGAAAAATTACAGTGGATAAAAATATGATCCACTAATTCTTGGTGGGTGCCACATAGTATATAGTTGAATGGTTGGGTTAGGCCTAGCTTGGAAAGCCTAAAATTGGTTAGGACCCAGTTGTGAAGAGCTAACCAAGCAAAATCACTTGTTTTAGGGAGAATTGAGGTGCGACAACAAAGCTTATTTGGCTACTTATCTATTTGGATTCTATCCTTAAAGGTCAGAGTTTTGTATCCTTGTTTGATATTGTATTTTCCTATTTTAGATGGGGCCCAAATATTTTTTTCCTCAGAAGCTAAAAATAAAATAGTTCTTGTGTTCAATATTGCTTGCAACTTGTGTTTTTGTTTCTGACGGAATGGGAGATTATGAAAATTTTACCATACAAGGTTGGATTTGAAATTTGTATTGTCCCTTACTACATAGTACTTGAGCTTGAATCCCCAAACTACTTTTAGATAGGCTTGAGCCTCGTGTAGACCACCAACTATAGTTAGCGGGGGGTTACCATTTCAAGAATCTTCCCAAAAATTTACCTTTTCACAATTGTTGATAGTTCATGATGGGAAACCTATGAGAGTACATCTTGACATGTGACCATGGAATTCCACATTTTTGAGCCTTTTGGTGGATTTTCTATTTAGTGAAGATTCATTTTGGGGCTATCGAATCAAGGTACTTGGTGTAGATACCCAAAATTGACCTGGTCTACGAGTAAGACTTTTATACTAACTTTCACCCTTTCCCTTAATGATTAAATAATATTTCATTATTTAATTATTATCAAATATAATATTCTACTATTAATTGACTTTATGTTATTTAACTAATTCATTTAAAATTCACCCTTCCTAACTAATTAAATAAATTTTATTTATTTAATTATGTCTTATTTAATTTTAATTGAATATTTATATCCTAACTAATTAAATAAATCATATTTATCTAATTATGTCTTAACTAGAATATAGATATTATTTTAATAATATATATATATAATATGCTGAGAGATATCCTATATCTAAAATACACCAAGATGTCTCAAGGTGTTGAAATTTTTCAACTTTAATTTTTATTAAACCTAAATGATAAAAAAATTAAATGCCTCGAGACATCTAAGTGTATTTTATATATAGGCTATCTCTTGGTGTATTATATATATTATTAAAATTATATATATATGCTAGTAGTAGTCACGGCGTGTGTAGCACATTGAATAAATTAATATATTTAGGGTTATGATTAGTGTTAGCTTTTAGAATTAGGGTTTATATCATGGTTAGGGTTAGCATTAGGTTTAGAGTTAGGGTTTTCTTTAGGATTTGGTTTACGATTATGATTATGGTGAGGGTTAGGGTTTAGACTTATGATTAGGGTTATAGTTATCATTAGGGTTTAGTGTTAAGGCTGATTTTATGGTCATAGTTAGTGTGAGAATTATGTTAGGGTTAGGGGTAGAATTATGGTTAGGGTTAGGGTTTCGATCATAATTATAACAAGGTTTAGTGTTGTTGGTGTGATTCCAAGATCATCAACTACAACAAATCACCTTTCCAAGAAAGTGAGAGACATGAGGCCATTTCACCAAATACGAAGTGAAATAAAATGAGGTGAATAATCTACATATGGTACATGGTTTTAAAGTCATGAAATAGATGACAGATGAGAAACTTCCTAGCATGGGAAAAACTACCCAAAAATAATTAAATGCATAACTAATCTAAATGCAACATCCCTAAGTTAAAACTTAAGATGGTAAATGTAATTTACTCTAACAAGTGTTAAGGTAAGTGTTAGCATTAGGTTTATGGTTAGCGTTATAATTTTGTTCTATAGTTAGGATTATGTTTAGGGTTTACATTAATGTTTGGGTTAGGGTAAGAATTATGGTTAGGGTGAGGAAATGGGTAGGATTGGGATTATTATTATGATTATGATAAAATGATAGAATAATAGTTATGGTAGGTTTAAGTTAATGTTAGAGTTCAAATAATGGTTAGGCTTAGGGTTTACATTATGGTTAGGATTATGCTTAGAATTAGGGTTTGGGTTATATACACACACAAATTTGTGACACATTTAGTATTTCATATATTTGTGACACATTCATTACAATTAATTTTTCACATATATTTTCCTCACATCCACTTCAAGACATTATTTAATGCTAAACATTTTAGAAATCCACGTATATTACAAATAAGTAGTAGAACAAAATTTGTTACAAAATGTTAAAATTTAGAATCATGGATGTCTTATCTACTACTACACATCACATCAATCTTATTTGAAAAGTATTTATCTTATATTATAATATAAGTTAAACCAAATTGTTAAAATTTTCTAAAATGAGTAAAATGTTTGTAAAAAATTGTCAAAAATTATATCATATGTATTTGCCACACATTTAACATTTCATATATAATTGTCGCACCTCCATTTCAAAATAGCTTTAACACCACACAATTTAATAAAACACATATATGATTTAGTTAATTTTGTTGTCCATTGAACTTATATAAATCAGAGAGAAAAAATATGTTTCACTACAACCAACTTGAATAACTAAGAAGTATCAAAGATCAAATAAGAAGTAACTATATGAAAAATGCTTCACCGTAATGATGTAAGTACATCACATATTCTTCAATGATGAGATTGGTATTGCAACCTTTATTTGCATAATGATCATGATATACTTCTTTCATCATAGATGGAAATGCAACTACTTTTATAGATGTCTCGTTAACTACTTTTGTAACATCCTCCATTTTTAATATTTCTAGTTCTTCAACATTGTCAATCATTAAAGGTGTGTTTTCAATATCTTTGACAATTTTTCTGTGGGACTCTAAAACATAACTTGCACATTTGTCAACATCAGTTTTAAAAAATTCATTCGAGTTTATAGAGGCATTTGGGCTTGCAACAATGATTTCTTATTCGTTCTTTGAAACATCCATAGTTTGAATTCTTTGCTGTTTTTTTTTTTTAAAGATTAGTATTTAGGAATTATGAGAATGAAACTATACGTAATTTGTGATAAAATAAAAATTGAAATTAATAATGTTTTGTAATACACACTATGAAAAAAATAATTTAAAACACTTAGAATAAGATATTAGTTGATTTACGGTGTTGAAATGTCACCAAAATCATTTGAAATACCAAAAACAATATATAGAATTATAAGGAAATGATGTTACATAAAGAAATTTAAACATTTATATTTTATTAAACTATGAATAAAATACATACAATGACATAATAAATGTTGATAAAATTTATACAATAGATGATTAGTTGTGTAATTACCAAACTCTTTCAATATAAAAAAATGAACATGTAGATTTTTACTACCAAGCATTTGGATCAAGAGAGAAAGGATCATGATATTGTTGATTAATTAGAGAAGTACAAAAAAAAAGTGTGTTGACAATATTTATTACATCAAATAATTTCTAAGGATTTCAGTCTACTCTCTTCTTCTTTTCTTCTAGCAACTTGTTTTCCTCTCTTCATTTTTTCATATCTATCATATGTGAAGGGTGGCATAATTCTTAGTCCTTGCAAATATTTGACACATGATATTTCCACAAATGTGAGACCTGCTTCTTTCAGTGGGACCTATATCAATAGTAGCTTTCTCTAGTGTCATCCCTTGTGACTTGTGTATGGTTAAAGCCCAAGCCAATCTCAATGGAATTTGTTTTGTGCTACCCCTATCAATTGCTAGAATTGGAACTCTCTAGGGATGACGGTCATCGAAAGGAATTCCATAGTAACTATCAAAATCTACAAGTACATATGATGGTGGTAGAGGTGGTGCACTTTCCAGGTCTATATACAATACTTCAAATATATCGAGTGCTCCATTGACAAGACCTGCTTTAATCCATAAGTTTGAAGTTAGCATTACCCTTGCATTTTTGTTGAGTAATAGTTCCATGTCAAGCTCATCAATTCCATCTCCATCTATAGAACTATATGTTGTTTTAACAACAATGCTTCATGCAATGGGGTTTGATAATGATTTAGCTTTCTCTTATTATGATTGTGCACATTATCATTTGTTGAAAATAAATGAACACTATTTTTGAACTCGTCATTTTCTATAGTACTCATGTTTGCATTGGATCTTGACATAAGTAACATCCAATCATCTATTGTAGGGTTCACATCCCTTATGTTTGATAGAAGAACACAAAATATTTCTTGCTCATTGCTTTGTCCATCTTGTTTGAAAATATGGCTTAAAGTAACTACAGTTTTGAATTCTTCCCATAGCAGCTTTGCATGCCTTCTGCTTTCGTATGTTGGTCTACCATTTCCAGGAGGAAATTATGCCAAATCTCCAACCAATATCATAGATATGCCTGAAAGAATATTATAATATGTATATTAAAAAAAAATTACTTTAAAATTAGTATTCTAATAGTAAGGAACAAAATATATTACAATGTAGGTCTCTTATTCTATGAAATTTAAATACTAAACATACCTCCAAAACTTTTATGGCTATTTTATGTAAATGCTTGTCAAAGATGAGATTCTATGTTTTGGAGTAACCTCTCTCCCAGGAAGCTCATTTCATCTATCACTATATATTTTATGTGAGACATTTCCTCTTGGAAACTTGCAAGTCTTGTGCCTTGTAGCTCATTGAATTCTTTTATCGGTATTCTCAACTTAGAATGAATCATTGATGCTCCAATGTTGAATGTTGCAACTCCCGTCGATGCAAGTAGAAGTAGAGAAGAGCATTGTGGAGAGGCTGCATTTTGTAATGCTTGATTGATTGCACCAATTAAATATAACTTTCTTGTTCATGTTGTGCCTTAGATTATCATATATAAGGGTGATGCATCTTGACATGTATGATAGTGGGAGATTATGATGTTAACTGCTTTATTTTGTTTGTCACTGAGGTTTCCATAGTGCACACATTGTGGTATCTCATCATGAATAAGACAATCGGTATTTCTCATCAAGTTAATGAAATTTGTAGCTTCATTTGTGTATTGTTCATTTTGAAATTCTTGAACCAATCTATTTGTCAATCTATATCTCTTCCGCCCAACATATCTATCTCTGAAACTTGCATAATCTGTCCATGATGAAGTCTAGACAAAATCTCCCATTCGTTCTCTGTAGTAGTACCTTGGGCATTATCGTTGTCTTCAGATTTTAAATTAGTCTCATTTTCAGTATTTTCAATATCTCCTCTTCTTTCTAGGTTCCATTGATTATATCTGAAGTTATCCCATGTGGCAACTATAGATTCATCACTATTACCAATATTTGTGTGAATGTCACAAAAAGGTTTGCAAAGCAATAACTCTGAAGAGAAAAAATAATCCATTTTTGTGAGTGACATGCAGGAATTGATTGAAATCTAGGAAATACTCTTACAATAGTTGCTATTTTTCTTGGACTCCATTTGTTGTCACCTCTCCTTTTTTTGTTATATATCCATGATTCCACAACATCAATAAGGCACAAAGCTTCCATAAATTGGGGCCTATTCCTATAAGCATCGATGAAAGATATGGTTTGTTCCTCATTCTCTTCATCAACATTTAAGTCTACACATTTTAATACTTCCTTTGAAACATTTAAGTTCACAAATACTCTACTACTCTATACGAATGGAAGTTCTAGTAGCATATGACTTGTTTCTTGGGCTCCAATATCTCTTTCTATTAGTGTTTCAGTGAGAAGCCGTCTATAAACTTTTGATGCTAAATCATCAGGATTTTCTACATTTGCTAGTCGAAACAACATCTAATGGTATGTCTCTGAACTTCTTTCAGCTTTGGGTGCATACTTTGCAATATACTTAATTACGACATGTTTCGACATAACAGGTTGCCAATCAATATTTTCTCTCCACAGTTGGAGTATGTAACGGTTGTATGAATTAACTCTATCATCATTTTTGAATGCCTCAAATTTTATCTCGTCAGTTTCTAAATCTTTATATATTCTAGATCCTTATAAATTCAATGGCCATGGTACATTATACCTATACGTCATTAACATATTTTCTTGGTAAATAAAATGATATATTTAAGGAGAACAATATTTATATTTGAAATAAATAAAACTGGTTAGGAAGCATTTACCTGCAAACCAATTTCCTTCTCTTTTTGCATAGACATGCACCTTCTTTGCACATTGTGTGTCTTTGTATGGTATTTAGAATCTCATCATAGTCATCGTTGAAAGAAGTTTCTATCAGTTGTCTGGTGTTTTTCAAACATGGGTGTAGACTAAAATTTTGATATGCCTAGAACATAAATTTAGATTTGTCAATATCATATTTGTTCTATTTTTAAAGTAACTATATTAAAGAAAAGGTTTAATTTGTTAACTCACTATAATCATACCTGTATGTTCCGAAGGTGTGTGTCTCGTAGGGTTGCATGTGTGAACTAAATCATGGAGATATGATGCAACATAGTACAATTGATCTGAATTATTCCAATCTATAGTTTCCATATGTGGTACTCCATTTAACCATATAAAACCATGCACATGTGCGGATCCCCTATGTTACCATTCATATATGCACCAATAGTCTTTAACATTCATACCATTCTCAAGTATCTCTTTTCTAAAAGTTGAGTTTCGTAAATGCATATATTGTGCAACAATGTGTTGGTAGTCAATTACATTTTGTTTCTGCCAAAGTTGTGCTTCTCGTGGAGTGTTTGGTGGTGTTAGAGGCATCAATGCATGCAAATCTGGCCAATACAAGTCTATTGTGCTTAATGTGAAAAAATATTATTGGCATTCCAATTTGATGAAGCATGTATGTTAATTATGCTTGAAATTTTTCCCAATATGATCTTGTTCCCCTTAAACTGGTTCCAAATCACATCAATTTGTCTGCTAGATGGGAGTGTGGTGTGTTCTCCATATGTTCACACAACTCCTGTATTGTGATTGACATTTCATGCAGACTTCTTTTAATGCAAACTATTATGCTATTTTGTGCTTGGTGTCTCATAATAATATTCATCATATAATAACGAAACCTTTGATGCTTTCCAAATCTATTATCTCTATATCGTAGCATGTGCTTGAAAAATTCATAAAGATGTACTCTCCTTAGTCGTGGTTCCAACCAATCACATTTACCATTGAGAAACAAAGAGGGGAATGTCATGTCAAACAAACCTAGTGTGGTATATTCATTTATGGGAGACACACCAATGGTAGGCCAATCCATCATCACTGTTGGGTCTACATTAGGATTTCTGACCCATGCACGAATCAACTCCATTTCCCTCTAAGCATTTGGCGGTTTGGATGCCATTGATATTGTGTGCTCTATTATGTTTCTCTCATTTGTCTCCACCAAGGGGCCCATAAAAACAATATCATTTTTTTTAATCAAACTCCATATGCACTGTTCGCAACTCATTAAAAATGTTAAGATCTAAATTTGGTGATATATTGTCAAGAGAATTTTCATCAATAATGACATCAGAGTAAAACTTGTCATGCATAATTTTGTATCGTAGGGCAGTGTATACACGAGCTCTATTTACTGTGAAATTATAGTTTGTTCCACATTGATCCTTTCTGCATACTACAATCATTGGAAGATCTTTAACTAAATGTGGCAATTTTTTTGCCATGCTTTCTATGTTATGTGGAAAACTTATCGCGTGCCCTCTATATTTCAACTGACCACCAGTTGCATGTGTCACCTACAAAATTGGGCTCACATGTGCAATGATCATTTCTTCCACTTGAGTTAAATTTTCCAGTTCTATCAGTTGGGCCTCAGGATCCATATTGTTTTCAACTGAGAATCTATGGTTGCCTTTTTCTTGACTGCATCTATTACAAATAGGACCTTGGGGACTACAAAAGATGCTAATTCCAATGTAACATTCTTGACAAATATAACACATCGCTGGTGATGCCAACCTATCTAATTTATTACGAAACGACATTTGAAATTTCATGAAATTCATTTCTAGCAATCCATTAGCATCTGGGAATTCATGTGGAAGTGATTCAGGAGTTGATCGCATTGCATGTTGATTTACATTTTCTGGTGTTTCTGCAACACGTTCTACTAACCTAGAAGCTTCCTCTTCTACATTCCTTTCAAAATCTACTCTGTGTGTATTCATTTCAATATTATCCTGATGTCTAATTTGTTTTGTTTCCCCTAGTTCGGGATTGTTTTGTACTTGTCCCTCATTATCTATAGGGAATACCTCAGCATCCTTTTGTTCTCTTATCATTTGTTGTGAATGTTCCTCCTCATATGTGCGTTGGTGTGTATTTCTATTTGTGTCTCTATGTTGTGGGTTGTCCATGTCCTGTCTTTGAGAATTTGAGTGATGCTCAGGCATTTGGTGGCCTATATTTCTATTAACATTACCCTCTACTATTGTTTCACTTTGTAACTGTTCAATAGTGACCTCTGATCTATGTTTACCATATTTTTCTCTGTCAACTTTGTTCCTTTGGCCTCTCTACACATCTGCTTGAGCATCTGCCAATTGTTGCATACAACGTCTACAATATGCTTGTTGATATTCTCTATTGTATTATTTTCTTTGCTCCTCTGTCTCGAAGAAGTGTTTCCTCAGTCGAACAATAGCTATTATAGAAAATGCATAGAGAAATTAAATAAATAAATAAATAATTGTTTATATTATCCTCAAAGATAAATTTTCAAAAATAAATAGAGTGTGTAGTAAATATTAATGTACAAAATCAATTAATAGTATAAAAAATAACTCAAAAATAGAACTTCTAAAAATAGTAAAGACAAATACTTAAAAAGTGTGTTCTCATATTATAAATGTTGAAAGCAAAGTTCGATAATAAAAAAAGGTGTGAGCTTGTGTATTCATCATTTATGATATCAAAATAAATATGACAATGATATGTTTATCTCATTATAGATTTACCTAAATAAGTGAAGGAAATATTTAATGTTCTGAATTATGCTATTAGACTAATTTTATGTTTTGTCGAGATGATAAATCAACCCTAATGTATCTCTCATAAAATATTCTATGTATTGAGCTTTTGATACAAATTTGTACAACTTCCAATCCACTATTTCAAGTCTTTTTGATGTCGGACATATTTTTATTTTGATAAAAACAAAATTTTATTTATATTTTAATAAATACAAAATTGTTTGTTACATATTACAATTTTTTTTGTTACATAGTAAGTCTATGACTATTTCTCGCATTACATTTGGTTGAGATATCTTTGAAACCCCTGTATAAGTAAATCAGAGTCGCCCTATTCGTATTGTTCATCATAAAATATCTCCCTAACAAGGCCCCCAAATGCAGCAAGTATGTCAGTTGTGGTGTAGCATGTTTCAACTGTTTCTTGAATTGAAGTAATGTCTCTGCCTTCAACTACACATAGACAGGAGGTTATGAATTTAAGCCTGTATATAAGTTCCTTGCATTGATTCATAAGATCTCTTCCCAATCCTTGGACTTTTGTATCGTTGAAGTCATTTGAATCAATGCTTGAAAGTACAGGACTTGTAACTGAGTTGTCCTCAGAATTAGTATCCGGAATGTCAATTATTTCTACTTCTTCTATATGATTTTCCATGACTAGAATCTCGATCATTTCTATTTCTTCAATATGATTTTCCATGACCTAAAATAAAT